>VXBU01006341.1:0-19102 GCA_013400315.1 Bombycilla garrulus
TGGGATTGACATTTCTGAAGCCCCAAATCTGCAGCGGTCTCAGGATCTTCAGCAAAGTAAAATTAATATTTTTTACTTCAGCTCTTCTTAGGCAGGAACTGCAGCCCAAAACTGTGCCAAAAACTTCTGACAAGAACCAGGAGATGCTCAAGAAGTCCTTGAAGCCTGAAGAGCAGAGCAAATCCTGAACTCCAAAGGAAATGACTTGGCTTCCCTCTTCTCCTGCAGAAGAGGAGTCAGAATTAATAACTCCAATTCTTTTGTTATTTCCTGAAAATAATTATGGGCGAGGTATTGTGTATTGTTTGTGATGGAGAGGAGAATGTGCTCCCTTTCCTAATTAACTGCTCTCATTACGACAACACTGAGGAGGTACAAAAACAACTGGAGCCCCATTGTTTGAGGGATGAGAAAATAAAGGAGAATCTTTTCCTTGGAAAGTTCCTTGGGTTCCTGTGATTTTTTGATATTTCATTTCCACAAGAGGAACAGGAGCATGGATTTCCCCGTTCCCAAATGAGCTGGGAAGGGAATTGTGGCCCTGAGCATCACCCATCCCTCCCTCAGAGGGAATTTTGATGTTTCATTTCCACAAGAGGAACAGGAGCATGGATTTCCCCATTCCCAAAAGAACTGGGAAGGAAATTGTGGCCCTGAGCCCTCCCTCAGAGGGAATTTTGATATTTCATTTCCACAAGAGGAACAGGAGCACAGATTTCCCCATTCCCAAATGAGCTGGGAAGGGAATTGTGCCCCTGAGCCCTCCTCCAGAGGGAAGGGGAATTTGGGAATCCCTTGGAAGGTGGATTGAGATTTCAGGGAGAGCTGGGAATGCTGGAGGGGCTCTGCTGTTCCACTCAGCTCCAGCAGCTCCTTCCTTCCTGAGCTTCCAGGAAATTGTGGCACCCCAGAACGGGCTGGAAGGGATCTGAAGGATCCTCTGCTTCCAAAATCCCTCTTTTTCCACACCAAAAACCAAACCCAGCTATGGAAGGGTTAAATTCTCCTCCTCTGTAAGCCAGTGACTCCAAGATGTTACAAAATTCTGGGGTTTCTCACGTTGGAGCCTATATTTTTCTTTTTTTTTTAGTAAAAAGAACTTGAGGCAAGTGTGAAAAACACAGAGTTTCTGTGAAAAGTCCTTTTTAAAACATCCCCAAAAGCGCAGCAGCATCTGGCACTGATTTAGGGAGGAGGAGGAGGAGGGAAAGTTCACACAGAAAACAAAAGCTCTCAGCAATGGGAGAAAAGTCAAACCCCAAAAACATTTCAAAGCAGTCACACTGTTCATTTTACAGACAAAATTTAAAAGGACACAACTAAAACCTATCAATGTGATCAAAAATACAGATTATTTCAGTTCTGAATGATCACGTGCAGTTAATTCACTGCTCTGTTAAAAAAGCCCAGACCATTTTCCTTTTTCCCAGAGGAATTCTGCCTCTGGCAGAGCTCAGAACAAACCAAATCCATTTAAGGACCAGTTTCCCAACCCAAAACCTACAAAAGAAATAAAAGAAATAAAGCAAAACGCCACAGGGACGTGAATGTATTCCTGGGAAAATGGGAAACTGAATTTTAGTGCTTGACTCTTTCTGAAATGCATCTGAAATGATTTAAAATCCATTTTTTTTTGGCCCAAAGTTTGTTAGTTTTCATTCAGGGAGTACAAGGGACAAAAGAGATTTCCCTGCCAGACTTCAAATCCCAACTCCAAGGCTGAATAAAACAATAAAATAATTAAAATTAAAAAAATAAAAAAAGTTACCAGAACTTTTAATTATGGAAAGCAGGGGCTTTTCCACAGCTTCATTCTACAAAATGGCAGAGCAGAAAAAATACAGAAAATAAAGCTCAGCATATTATTTTCAGGAAATAACAAAAGAATTGGAGTCATTAATTACCTTAAATCACCTTTCTGGGTTATGAACAGCCAAAAATTGTTTTTAAGAGGGAGATTTTTAGGCAGTTTTAAGGAAGGTGCCTCCCATCCTTCACCCAGAGCAGAAACATGAACACCAAATACAGCAAAAATTGGGTTTTAAGAATTAGAAGTTCCTAATTAATTGATTAAAATTGAAAGTTAATGATGAAAAAAATTAATGAAATTTAAAAGTTCTTAATGAATCAGAATTTCTTAAGAATTACAAAGATTAAACCTTCACAACTACACTTTAAATATCACTTTCTTTTAGTGAGAAGAACAGAATTTCAGGCTCAGGGGAAATTCCCCAGGTTCCCATTACAGCAGAAATTTTGATTATTCAGGGTGTTGTTATTGTGGCTGAGCTCAGGGCACCCAATGCTCTGTAAAAACCTTTTTGAGTCCTTCAATTCTGGATTTTTGTGGTGTTTATCTGCCCAACCTCATCACAGCTGGGGAAACCTGGGATCAGCCAGGGCTAAAGCACTCACAACACTCATCAAAGAAAAACAGAAAATACTCCAGCATCCTCTTCCTCCCCCAAAAATAGGAAACAGCATTACTTGAAAAGGAAAAATCAGTCATTTTTCCTCGCAGCAGTTCATCCAACAATAACAATTCCAGTCTGGAATCCAAGTGGAAACACCTCCAGCTCAAAAATCACATTGCAAAGCCCTCTCTGTGCATTTCCCTGCACCCCAAACTTTCCCAGAGTGTGCAATATTATTTACAAGCTTATTTTCTTACAGTTTTCCCTTGAAAAAATCACAAAATCTGTGGTTTTCCTCAAGTTTTTGGATTAATTCTTCCTGCAGGCCAAGTTTATTTTGNTAATAATAATAATAATAGTAATAGGATGACAATTTCCAGAATTCCTGCCCTCATTGTCTCTCAGCCCCAAATCCCTGGCTCCTGCTCTGATTTTTCCATGTTTTCCCACAGATCCCTTGCAGTTCTGGAGAATTCCAAAAGCAGGAAGAGTGAAATTTCCACTGAAGAATTTTACGTTTTCCTCTGAAAATTCCCACTGATTTCAGTGGGAACTGCAACACTTCAAATGGAAATTCATCCCTAAAAACACTGACACAAAACCCAATTTTGGAGCCAATTTTCCAATTAATTTTGACCCTGTTCACTCCCAGCTTTGTGAAAACAACTTCTCATGGTTTTTCAGGTTTTTTTTCCAGGTTAAATCCCAAAGATGCAAAGAAATCAGGAGAATTTTGAAGCTCCTGCTGCTCATCTCTCCTCAAAGCTCTTCAAACCAAGCTGCTGCTTTTGGTTTTGCTCTCCTGCTTCTTCAGGGAGCTGGGGAATAAAAAAATCAAATTAATTTTTCAGGTTTTTCTCTTACCTCATGCGATAATGGAGCCTGAAGGATGATTTTTCCTCCACCTTGAAGACCTGGTTTGGTGCATACCAGAGTTTTTTGTTCTCATCATACAGAGCAAAGAGGTTGTGGCACAGAGGGGACACAGCTGGCACAAAAATACACAAAGGAGTATTTGAATACATGAATCACCAGGCTCCACACCCACAGCCCAAAACACAAATTCATAAAGCAAATATGGGATCGTGAAAAGAAATTGATACTGGGATTAGCTTGGAACAAATATTAGTGAGGAAAGGTTGAGGTGGAGCTATCACCTTGATTGAACCCCGGGAGTTTGGGGTGGATTAAACAGATACTTCTGGTCTTAAAGTGATTCTCAAATCCTGATTCTGAACTTCAAGGAAATTACCTCAAGCCTTCATTTTGTCCAGCTCACAGAAATGGGAGTTTTACCAAACCCACAGCTTTGTTCTCAGCTTTATTTTATTAATAAATTCAACCCCTAGAGGTGAAATGAGGTTTTAGCAAACAAGCAGAAAGCTTTGGTCATTCCACAGAGGGGTTTCCAGCTAGGAACAGACTTTGATATCAATTATCTGCTTTCATTTACATTTTCTCCACCCCAGATCTGTGCTGTGCTGTGCTCACAGATCTGTTTGAATTCCCTGTTCCAGTTCAGGGAGCAGCTGTGGTTTCACAGCCCCAAACAGCAGCTCCTGCACCCCAATAAAGAGAGGGCTGTTAAACACCCCTCACTTTGCTTAAACCTCTCAAAAAACAACACCAGCACTCATTTGAGGAGGTTTGTCCTGCAGATTTACAGAATTTCACCCATTCCATGGAAGAGGAGCAATTAGGCAAATGAGCTGAAGGGGATTACTGAAATCCAGGTGATGTGGGCATAAAAAAAGTCTGAGAGGTACAGGAAAATTCCTGCCCAGTTCCCCTGTTCACACCTCACAGCAGCTGGGTAATATTTGGTGTTCCACAGGGAAAGAACCTCAGAACTGGAAATATAAAATCCCACTGGGCTGTGAGATCAAGCAGAGATTAAATCCAATTTTCCCGTGGAATTACAGGTGTTTTGCTGAGCCCCAGCCCAGAGGGAACAGCACAGCACAGACCCTGACACGTGAGGGATGCACAAGAGGTAAAAGCAGCTTTGTGGGGATTTATTGGGACAGGGTGGCTTTTCCTCTGACTGACACACTGAGGATGCCTCACTCTGCGTGCTGACAATGCCTTCAGTTTGAGCTTTTCTACTTTTCACATTCTGTGCTGGTTCAGTGTGCAGTTCTGGGTTCATATTCAGGGTTGGGGAGCTCTCTGCACAGAGCAGGGACACAAAACAATTCCTTTCCAGCTGGGACCAAGGACAAATTTGAGGCCCAAGAGTGGAAACAGCAGTGAAGGAAGAGAGGGAACAAGGAGGATGGAGCTTCATCAGCTGGAGCTGGAATTGGACAATGAACTCCAATTTCTGATGGACCCAAACCTATCAAAGTGTGAGGCCTGGTGCCTGGGGATCCATTTTGTGCCCATTTGTGGGTGTAAACGACTTATCATTTCTATATTTATATCTATATAATATATAGATACATAAAGGTGTGAGCCCTCATGCCCAGGGATCCATTTTTTGACCATTTGTGGGTGTATAATATTTATCGTTTATATATTTGTATGTATATAATATATACATAAAAGTATGAGCCCTCATGACGGGGCAGACATTTTGTGCCCATTTGTGGGTGTAAAATNAAACCCAAATACTCACAACACCTCTGGGCAGCCTCAATGCACAGCTCCTCCGAGGTGAACTCGCCGCTGGAGTAACAAATGGGGGCTTTGTCCTGCAGGTAGAAGAGGATTTCCAGCCCCTGGTGTTGAGCTTCCAGGTTGAGTTCATTTCTCCTCGTGCTCCTCATTTTTGCACAGAAAGCCATGGCTTTGCAATCTTCTTTTACGTTGAGATACTGGGGGTGGAGGGAAAAGAGCAAAAGGAAACGTGAGGGGGAGTTGGAATGATCAGGACACAAATCCATCACTGCTGGCTGTGAGGGGCCAGGCACAGTTCCCAAAACCCTCAGCTGGGGATTTACTCAAACCAACCAGGTGAAAAGGGGAAAAAATAAATGTCAGTGATTATTCTGATTCTGGGAACTCTGCTCTAAATCATTCCCTTCTCTTCTTCCTCAGCTATTCTGCAAGGTTTCTCTTTTCAAAGCACAAATAACTTTCACATCCTTCAGCACCTAATTGGCTGGAAAACAACACTTGAGCCTGAGTGATTTAAACAGCTCCTTTGATGTTTCCTTTTTTAAAAAGTTGGCTTCTATTTTTACAGCCCCTTAACAGCAAAATATTTCTCGTTGTTTTCTCCCCTCTCACCCTTTGTGTTTGAAACTGCTGATGCCTTATGAGTCATGATGTATTTTATAAGATTTATTGGCTTTTCTTTTTTTTATTACTACTTCTTTGTCTCTCCAAGAGGAAAGGGTAGCATTGAGTAGGTTTAATGCAAGAGCTTTTAGATTGCCAAGGATGCACAACAGGGCAGCTCTGACTCAAAAGAAAATTGCATTTTATACCCAGTGCTTAAATAGAAAGAGCAGAAAGTTATTTGAGTTATTTGTGTTCTTTGTTCCATGTTTTCTAAGCTTTAGCTCAATCAACAACAAAATCCCAAACCATCAATTCTATAGTTTATGAAATTAATCCTCCCACCACAAAAACAAATTAAAAACTAACCCCCAAAGCCAACACACCTGCATTTATGTGCCTGTGGGATCCTCTACACAACTGAAATGGGTCTTCACTCTCCCCCGGAGAGGATTCACTGTGACTGGAAAACAAACAAACAAAATCAAACATCATCAGGAATGGCTCTGTACAGTTTGAGGCACCAATGAAATGGTCAGGCTGACAAAATCCCACCTGCAATCCCAGGGAACCTTTATTCCAACTGAGATGGGGATCCCTGTCCCAGGAACCAGCCAGGACTTTGGGAGATCCTCTGATCCCTTCTGACACTTTAGGGGCAGCGCCAGCAACCCAAAAACCAGGGAAAGCCTTGGTTATTCCCTGGATTTCCCTATTTTCAGTCTGGAATTGTTCCCATCACAAGGCCCAGCTGCGACACCACAGGGACATTTTCCTCTGTGCTTCACCTCCTCCATCCCTCACATTTTTCATTAGGTATTAACCCCAATTCTTCTCTCTCTGTTGTCCTTCCCCTCCCAGATTATCATTTAAACGTGTCCAAACCAAACCTGACAGTGCTGCTGCTTTGAGAACCTCACCCATCACTCATCTGAGGCTGAGAGATTCCTCCACTTCCAAACCCCCCGTTTCTCCTTCTTCCCTCCTCCCCCATCTCTGCCAAAACGTGTTTAAACCAAATGTGTGTTTATTATTTTTGCTTCACCAGGGTGAGGCCTTAATCTGCCCTAACAGACTCCAACAAATACTGTTTTAAAAGCCTGAGGCTTTTAAAAGGCCTGGGAAAAGTCAGACAGAGCCACACAGCTTCCCTGGTGCTTGGGAAGAGCCCAGCAAACGTGATCCTACCCCAGAAAAAAAAATATATTGAAGAGCCTGACACACATTCCCAATTAAATTGTATTTTCCTGCCATCCCTGCCACTTGAATGCTGAATCTGAGTTTCCAGACACATTCCTTTGGCAATAATATGGGCAAGAAGGAACTGAGAGCGTGATTTTTGGGATATGCAGACAAGCCAGGAATGATTTCTGCACAGCACCACACAATGGAAATGTAAAAGGTGAAATCTATTAACTTGAATCTCATTAAAACCACCCCCTTTTAAATCACACATAACTAATTTCAATGTCTGTGTGGGCATAATGTTAACAAGATTGTCCAGATGTTTTAAAATGTGAGGGAGAATATAAAACCACTGCTTTTTCCAGCTTCCTAAATCAAACTTCTTGTTTTTCAACAGAGCTGCTTTGCTTTGGTTAAAAGCTCCTACTCTTGGTTTTAGTCACAGCAATTCCCAGAATCCTAAAAACCTTTAAGTGCTGCTTCATCTACAAAACCTTCTGGGGATGAACCAAACAACCCAACATCCAATCTCTGATTTATTATTTCCTAATGGGCTTCCCAGACAATCCCAGACATCCTCATTGTCAGGGATTCACCTTTTAAAAATGCATTTTCATCTTCTAAAAAGTCTCCTTTGAGTGAGCCAGACAAATTCCTGCCCTGAGCATCCTCCACCAGACCTACACAGTCAAATCTCTGAAATGTGAAGGGGATTTTTATCCTCTGCCACTGTCTCAGAGCCTCACAAATTATTATTTGTGTATTTTCAACATTTTGTAAGTTATTTGTGTATTTTAACACACACAAACTGTTATTTGTGGTTTTTTTAACATTTTGTTGTAACATATTGTGTATGTTATTTGTGTATTTTAACACAAAAATTGTTATTTATGACTTTTTAACATTTTCTTTTAACATATTGTGTATTTTAACAAAAAAAAAATTATTTATGTATTTTCTGCCTTCTTCTCTACTCCAAGGATGGCAGGGATGTGCTCAGTCCCTGCTGACAGCATCTGCTTTTTTCAGATATATTTTAATTTCATTTCTGTTTCTCCCAGTGGGAACAGCCCTTCATGATGCCCCCCTCCAAAGTATTTTTGGGAATTCAGGATAGCTCTGCTTGAGATTCCACTCCCCCAAGCAAAGGCTTTTCCTGATTATTTAAAACTCTGACCCACGGTTGGACAAGGGAAGCCAGGTGAGGAATTTTTTTTCCTCACACAGAGCCCTCAAAAACTTCTGGTATCAGAAAGAATTATTAAATAGGGTTGTGTTCAAAATCAGTTTGGCTATTAAAACTATTTGGATATTCAGGAGAGAATAATATTTGGTAAAAACTCAAGCTCCTGACTATGATTTGCCATATTTGAAGCCCAGCATTTTTAAGGATAAAAAAAGAAATGTCCAACACAATTTGTTTAACAACCCCTTTAGACTCATGCATGCCTCAAAAACTAAGAAATGGCAGATGCAGAAATTAAATCTTTTAGAAACTCTGTGCAAATCTTCCTTCCACCAACACCACAGCTCCCCCTGAACCAGGATCCTGGAAGCCAAATCGAAGATGGAAGGAGCAAAAGTCCCTAAAATGTGAGCGCAGGAAAATCCCAGATAAAATCTGACCAACCCAAAACTCGCCCATCTGCAAGTTCTTCCTCTTTTTTTGTCCTCTCAGCCCAATTTAGTTTCAGGTTTCCTAATCTCTCAGAAACTCACTGAAAATTTAGATATATGAGCACATGCTGTTTGCTCTCCACAGAATTCTCTCACCAAATGCACATTTTATTTGTTTTAATTATTCATTACTGTGTTTATTTTATGCTTTTATTCAGAGCGATCTCATCACACGCTGTTTGCCCCAAACCAGAATGAAATTAGATCCTTTAATTTTTAATTAAATTTGATTTTTAATTTCATTTTTAATTTTTTTTTCCCGTGGAAACCATGCTGTGACATATGACTGATCCACGCCGTAAAACTGTGATTTAAAATACAGCCAGGAGGGCACAGAATGGAAAACTTCAGCCAAAGTGGCCGATGTTTCAGCTCTCAAGAACTGAAAACCAGCCAGTTTCGTGCTAATATTACCAGAAATGCAATATTTCCAGTTTTAGCTCTGGAAAGCAGAGGAGGGCAGCTCCTGGCATGTTCTCTGTGCCAGTCCAGAGCTTCACAAACCTGCTGCACCCTGAGAACTCACCCTGCTGGCTTCCTGTGCCTTTCCAAGGCACTGTCGGCACTTCTCTGAATTTCAAGATGTGTCACCAATGTGGCAAGAAGTTTCTCAGCTCTCACAGAGCTGGGTGTAATTTGCCACCTTTATTGTTCTGTGTGTAACGGCTGCGGCGGATGCTGCAGCACACAAACACAAAATCCCTTTTTTTCCTCTATTACCTGCTCTTTCCAGCCTGATTTTCATTTGGGTACAGAGTATAATGACCAATTTTTCACAGTCTGGTTGGGGTTGGAAGAGACCTTTAAAGGTCACAACCCCGCTGTAAATGAGCAGAGGCATCTTCAGCTAAATTTTTGCAGATTATAAATGTGTGCTTAATTCTCTTTTCATCCCCAATTTCTGGTATAATAACAAACTGTCATCCCCAATTTCTGGTATAATAACAAATTCTGTATAGTAACAGTTTCTGGTATTATTATAATAAATTATTTTAATGATTTATAATATTAAATAATAATTTAAATTATAAAATTCCTGGGGTTTACAACCGATTATTACATCCTTTTACAGTCAACACAAGCACTTCTCTGCTAAACCAGGATCAATTTCTTTGGAGGGAAAGGACCAATTTTTAATAGTCTGGTTTGGGTTGGAAGAGACCTTTAAAGCTCACAACCCCTCTGTAATGAGCAGAGGCATCTTCAACTGAGTTTTATAGGTTATAAATGTGTGCTTAACTCTCTTTCATCCCCAATTTCTGGTATAATAACAAACTCTGTATAGTAACAGTTTCTGGTATTATTATAATAAATTATTTTAATGATTTATAATATTAAATAATAATTTAAATTATAAAATTCCTGGGGTTTACAACCGATTATTACATCCTTTTACAGTCAACACAAGCACTTCTCTGCTAAACCAGGAGCAATTTCCTTGCAGGGAAAGGTCTCAAAAGCCTCAAGAAGCCATCGTGGAAACCTTCCAACAACAACGTGATTTTTCTGAAATTAGTTTTTAATTAGTAACTGGTTTTTCCTCACAACTATCAAAAAAACAGCTTTATTGCTCAGCCTGAGGCTAATGGGGCTGAAGGGGCATTCCAGTTCGAAAGTGATTTACATGGAAAATGTGTTTTGATTCCTGCCTGGGACACGGCATTAATGATCCTTTTCCTTCCTCGATGCTGTCCTCTCTCACCCCGCGCCCGAGGCGCTCTGGGCATGGAAGATGGGATGGGAATTCTCTGGAAAAGAGCCACGCCACCTTCCCAGCAGCACAGCACAACTCCGGGAAGCGCGGCCTCTTCCCGCTGCCACCGCGCTCATTTCAGGGGCTTCCTGAGGGGCACTGAGTGCGGAAAAGCTTCCAGGGAAATCAGTCATCCTGGCAAACACCTCAGGGTTTCCAGAGGGAGAAAGTTAAGGCTCTGATCATGCCTTAAGTCTTAGGTTTTTATTTTTCAGATTCTGTGCTGGTTCAGTGTGCAGTTCTGGGTTCATATTCAGGGTTGGGGAGCTCTCTGCACAGAGCAGGGACACAAAACAATTCCTTTCCAGCTGGGACCAAGGACAAATTTGAGGCCCAAGAGTGGAAACAGCAGTGAAGGAAGAGAGGGAACAAGGAGGATGGAGCTTCATCACCTGGAGCTGGAATTGGACAATGAACTCCAATACACAAATGAACCAAAATCTTTTAAAGTATGAGACCTCATGACCAGGGATCTATTTTGTGACCATTTGTGAGTGTATAATATCTATCATTTATACATTTCTATGTATACAATATATACATACCAAATGTGAGGCCTTGTGCCTGGAGATCCATTTTGTGCCCAATTGTGGGTGTAAAATACTTATTATTTATATATTTATGTGCATATAATACATACATCTAAAAGTGTGAGGCCTCCTGACCAGGGATCCATTCTGTGCCCTTTTTGTGGTTGTAAAATATTCATTATTTATATATTTATGTGTATATAATACATACATATAAAAGTGTGAGCCCTCATGACCGGCGGCCATTTTGTACCCATTTGTGGGTTTGCCTTGGGTGCAGCCCCAAGGGGTTCCTGCACTGCCCAAGCTGGATCCTTGCAATAAATCCCTTTTATCCTTTTATTCTACCCAATCTCTGTTTCCAGGTCAGCCTTTCCAGGGATCAGTCGTGGCACCCCAGAAGGGAGGGACATCGAGGCGTGGGGAAAACCCGTGGGCCAGAGAAACACCCAGCTCCTGCCCCCCCACGTGCACAGCTTGTTCCTGTGGGCTGACGTGGCAGTGACCCTCAGCAGGTCACTGGAACAGGATGTGGCAGGGCTCCAGATGTGCTCTGGATAAAAGTTAAAGCTCCCATGGAAGTGAATTTAATGGGAATGAGGCACGGAAAGCAAGGAGGGGTCACACACATCAGCTCTGCTCACGCACAGCAGCAACTCCAGAGCTTCATTCCAGCACGGCACTCAGCAGGAGCTGAATCCAGGAACGGCTCTGCCTTTTCCAGGAGAGGAGAGCATGCTGCAGCTCCATCAGAATGGCAAGAATGAAAAAGAACATGGAATGGAAGAAAATCCACCCCAACATGTGGCACTTCTCAAAGGCTGACCTGGAAACAGAGACTGGGGAGAATAAAAGGATAAAAGGGATTTATTGGAAGGATCCAGCCTGGGCAGTGCAGGAACCCCTTGGGGCTGCACCCAAGTCAAACCCACAAATGGGTACAAAATGGATCCTGGGCACCAGGCCTCACACTTTGATAGGTTTGGGTCCATCAGAAATTGGAGTTCATTGTCCAATTCCAGCTCCAGGTGATGAAGCTCCATCCTCCTTGTTCCCTCTCTTCCTTCACTGTTGTTTCCACTCTTGGGCCTCCAATTTGTCCTTGGTCCCAGCTGGAAATAATTGTTTTGTGTCCCTGCTCTGTGCAGAGAGCTCCCCAACCCTGAATATGAACCCAGAACTGCACACTGAACCAACACACAGTTTGAAAAATAAAAAAAAATCAAACTTAAGGGATCACTGGAGCAGCTTTCCTAAGCAGGAAAAGCCGCCAGGAAGGAGGTGAAGCAGTTTGATGGTTCACACCTTCCACATGAAGGTCTGTAACTGGAGAATTCCTCCCCTCTTTAACCAGGCAGGAGCAAGAGAGGTCACTTCATCCTGTTCTCCTGAGCCTTAAAATCTAGAGATCCCACTATGCTGAAATTATGAATGAAGCAACCTCTGGGGACTTGTTATGCATCTGCAGAGCCCCAAGTTCTCCTAAAAGCCAAGTCTTATAAGCCAGAGTCCATCCCACCTCACCTTACTCATTTACCAGAATTCATTTACTCCACATGTGGAGAAGAGACATTCTCCAGGTCCCAGATGTGCTGTTCCACTGGGTAATTTTAAGATAACTCTGTTAGGAACTGTTAGTACCCACTGCTGCAAAACAAGCCCAACAACCACCTCCATGAGGCACTGCTGCTCCTCAACACGGGAATCCCACATTTCACCAGTTTTTAAGGAAAAAGCAAGCACGGATTTATTACGACAGCACTCGGATTTCCGACGGCGCCCTCGCTCTTCAGTAAGAAACAAACCAAAACACGCAACCAGCTGAGCTCCAGCAAAACCAAGAGTGGTGAGAAACATTCTCAACATGTGCTTTCTGCAAATGAGCAGAGGAGAAATGAAATGAGCTGCTGACTTACCCAGGAAATCAGTGCCAGCCCTGCTAATGTCCAGCTCTCCCACACCCCACCCTAAGGGAGAGCTGCAAGAGTTGGAGAATTGGAAGCTGCTCTCCAAACCCCACAGCCTGAGCAGGTGAATTTCTCACGGGTTTGTTCTCTGAGTGTGTGAAACACGCAAAGGGGCTGGGATTGGTGAGCACAGGGCTGCAAAGGTCCCTCCTGCTGGCTGGTGGCCACCCCGGCTCACAGACCACACAGGGTCACTTCCCTCCTGCTGGGCTCCAATGTTCCTCCAGACCTTTTCCATTTTCACTTCTCAGCACAAAACAGACTCTCAGCCCAGTTGTGTCCGGCCTTTCTGCACCCTGTGAGCAGAACTCCTCACCCCCCACAACACCCCCAGGATAAGAACACAGATTTTGGGTTGGGAGGGACTTTAAAGATCATCTCAGCCCTGCCACCATCAGCCACCACACACACGGAGGGCGCTCGGCCTCAGGGAAGGAACGAGCAACAGGGGAGGGTTTGCAGCAGCCAAACTGCTTTTGAACAGAGGAACAAAATTCCTTTAGGACAGAGGAACAAAATTCCTTTAGGACAGAGGAACACAATTCCTGCAGTGCAGCACCATCCTGCACTGGAGCTGAGCTGCCCAAAAGCTGTGAGGGCATCGCAGCTCCTCCCCTGGAGCGCGAATTCCTGAGGGCAAGGACCAACACAACTCCCCTCAGCAGAACAAACCGAAATAGCAGCACCTCTGACACTCAACCTGGTTTCTAAATAAATGTCACCCTGTTGACTGCCACCGAGATCCCTCCCAAAGGCCCTCAAGAGGTTCTATGTGGTCAACATCTTGTGAGAGAAGGGCAGAGCAGCAGAACCCCCCAGATCTGGCAGTCATGTGCTTCCTGTGGTGGCTTTGCACTTCGGTAAGATTTTTTTGATGGTTTGCTTTTTTCTTTTTTTTTGTTGTTTTCTCTTTTTTTTTAATGTGGTGAGAAGATATTGTTGAAGTTCACTCCGAAGGGCTCACAATTTAAAATAAAAGCAAACAAAACTTCAGCAGTTTCGTTCACCTGTTAAGAGCAAACCACCAACACAAATATCCCCTAACCAAGAAACATTCCTGCTATAGTAAGAGTTGAGAACCATGAAATTCCAAAATAAACTTGGCATTTACTACTGACATCAAGAGAAATTTGATCTTCAAAACCCCTCTCTGTGCTCTCTGCTCCTCTTTTATGAAGTTAAAATCCTGCTCTAGTGCTGGTAGCCCCCATCTGTATTTAGTCACAAAGAAGCACAAGGCCTTGTCAGGATCAGTGGAAAGTGGACAATTTGAACTTTTCCAACCTAAAAAATTCCAAGTGGAGTTATTGGGCTGCACTGACTTGGTGAGCACAGAGAAAAAGTATTTTCAGTTTAGAAAAGTGGGTGCAGCGCGAGAAGCTTAAGCACTTCAGGGTAAAAAATGGACAACCCAAGGAAGAATCAAATGCCACTGAGATATAATTTCTAATATGAGAGGGGAATTCAGTTATTTATTGCCCATCTGTGAGGATAAACACACAGGAATTTCTTTTTGTTATAAACTCATCACCAGAGAACACCTGTATTCTGGCTGGCTGTAAAGACATTTATCCCCCTCAGTCAGAGGAAGGAAGTGGGACAATTAATGGACTTGTGTGAACCAAAATGAGGTTTACCAGTCCTCTGAGATGGGATCTCACATCTGCATCTCAACTCATCTCTTTAAACTGCAGATTCCAATCTGGATGAGTAAACTCTCCCCCAGGATATGCTTTGGTTTGCTTGCGATTACTTTTATATTTTCAGGCTTGATTAAATCTTTGTATTGCCTACTCTGAATTCTTACATTGTCACCTTTAACAAGAGGAGCTGAGCCCTAAATACCACCTGGAAAGATGACAAAGAAATGATCTAGTTCAGATCTCCCTCTAAACTGTCCTTCTCTGATCCCAACTGCCACAAAGATTGGGGGAAAAAAACCCAACTTTTAATTTCTCCCAGCTGAAGGCTCTTTTCTTCCCAAAAAAATCAAACACAAGGAAACTGGCAGAAAACACTCCAGACAGAAGAAACCAATGAGTGAGAGCCAAACAAAGCCTTCAGAAAGCTGTCTCAGTAAACAACTCCAGCTGTGCCACAACCCAGGATGCTTGTACCTCCCCCGGGTGGCCAAAGCACAACTCTGGCTCCTCTGGGACACTAAGGACACTTTCCCAGGGTTTCCTGGGGGCTCTGTACAACATGAACAGCAGCTGAGCAGTTCAAGTGTTATCTGACAGCTGGGCCAGAGGAACACCCTGCTATTGCTGTGCTATCAGTTTATCTCCCCAGACAATCCCGTGTTTGAGCACAGCAGGCTCTGCCACCAGGAAGGAACCTGTAAATCCAGTCCTGTGCTGCAGCACCACCCCCGAACAAACTCTGGTGCTTCCAGACACCCTACTCATCACTACTGAGCTGTTTGCAACCACGCAGAGTTCTACCAATCGTTTTCAGCCGTGAATTTTCACTGCCAGTTTAACTGAACGCTCTCTGGAGGAGCTGCTGCAATTCAGAGTTTGCTGGTGTGAGTCTCCTGTCACCCAGGGCCAGCATCACCCCGGCAAGAAAGACAAATATTTACCCTCCATTCACTCAATCTCTTGGACAAATACTCCCACTATTTTTAACGGAGTGGCTAAACAGGAGTAAATTTGAGTGTTTGCATCTGAGAACTGTGTCAACAAAGGTGGTGAGACACGTGAGTGCCTTCAGTGTAACACTGATGAGCACTGGGACTCTGTTTTCCTTTCCTCAGGGAGTCCTGCTGGGTTATGGATCTGAACATTTGTCCTGCAGCTTTCCAGCCCTCCTGTCCCTGAGGGTTTGGTGCCAGAATGCCCAAAGCTGCCTTTAAACCCATCACACATCCTGCCACACATCTCGCCCCAACAGCAATTCCAGCCTGGCACCAACAACTTTCCTGCCCTGGAAAGCCTCACACCTGTTCCAGGTAAACAATCCAAATAAACTCTGCTGTACTGTCCTGCTGGGGCTGAATCACCTCGTGTTTATTCACACTTCACTCATTTCTGCCTCTTTAGAAAACATTGGCTTGTGCCATTCCTGCCTGGTAATTCCAGGTGGTCTTTAACTCCAGATTCATCATCCTGTGAGCCTTATAACATACAGGAAAGCTGAAAAAACCCCAACTCTGAACATATACTCTGTATTTCAGCATTCAAAACCAAAAATTCTGAGAGGAATGTGAACTTCTGACGAGTCTATCTGCATTGCCAGCACTGTCTGTGCATTATGAAAACAGACACTAGCTCAATTTCTGGCTTTGGCAATGAGCAGTTTAACAGAAGTTGATGGCCAGTTAATTTTCCAGTCCAGTTCTGGTTTGATTTCAGCTCTCCAGAAGCCCAAAGCAGCAGGCAGTGCCCAGCTGCAGCTCTGCCTGCCTCTCCCAGGAGCAGCTTTGGATGCAGAGATCTCTGGGCTTTGCTCTCCCAGGATCTCGGCCACACAAACCACTGCAGGAGCTCAGGACTTCTGAACAATCAACCACTATGATTATGTAGAAGTCACTTTATTGTTCACATTGCTTATTTTTATTTTCATTTTTATACAGTTTGCACAAACTTCGTGCACAACTTCAACTGGTTAATCGTTTCTTTGCCAATTATTTTATTGGTTAGTAACAGGTACCTTATTTGTCTATTAATTTTTTCTATTTTTGATTAGTTTACATATTTTATTCACCAGTTCACATGAGACAGAGCTCTTGTTTATGGCAGGTGCAGTTGTTTTTTATTTAGGAATAGTTAGTTGCCTCATGAACCTTCATTCTCAAGGTTGTTTTCACACGGGAACTTGCACTTTGAAGTGATAAGCCAGCTATTATTTATCACAGCAAAGCCTGATTTTATAAAGCCTTTCTGTATAATTTATCCACTCATATTACAGCAGGCCACCTTTCCTCCCACGAGGCTGAAGCCAGGAATTATCTCAGCTCCAGTTTATCCCCATCCATCATCCACCCAACTCTGCACAGCCATGACCCCGCTCCCCTTCCCAGCTCCAACACAAACTCTGCAGATGAAACTGCACCTGGTGAGGGCAAAAATCATGGAAGGTTTTATCCAGATATTAAAAGAACTCCACCTGATGAGGGCAAAAACCTTGGAAGGTTTTATTCAGATATTAAACTACGGCATTCTGGAGATGAAACTGCACCTGGTGAGGGCAAAAACCATGGAGTGTTTTATCCAGATATTTAAAGAACTCCACCTGGCGAGGGCAAAAACCATGGAAGGTTTTATCCAGATGTTAAAAGAACTCCACCTGGTGAGGGCAAAAACCATGGAAGGTTTTATCCAGATATTAAACTACAGCACTCTGGAGATGAAACTGCACCTGACAAGGGCAAAAACCTTGAAGTGTTTTATCCAGACATTAAACCATGGCACTCTAGAGACAAAATTCCACCTGATGAGGGCAAAAACCATGGAAGGTTTTATCCAGATATTAAACTACAGCACTCTGGAGATGAAACTGCACCTGACATGGGCAAAAACCTTGGAATGTTTTATCCAGATATTAAAAGAACTCCACCTGATGAGGGCAAAAACCATGGAAGGTTTTATCCAGATGTTAAAAGAACTCCACCTGGTGAGGGCAAAAACCATGGAAGGTTTTATCCAGATATTAAACTACAGCACTCTGGAGATGAAACTGCACCTGACAAGGGCAAAAACCTTGAAGTGTTTTATCCAGACATTAAACCATGGCACTCTAGAGACAAAATTCCACCTGATGAGGGCAAAAACCTTGGAAGGTTTTATCCAGACATTAAACCACAGCCCTCTGGAGACAAAATTCCACCTGAGGAGGGCAAAAACCTTGGAGTGTCTTATCCAGATATTAAAAAAACTCCACCTGATGAGGGGAAAAAACCTTGCAATGTTTATCCAGATATTAAACTATGGCACTCTAGAGACAAAATTCCACCTGATGAGGGCAAAAACCTTGGAATGTTTTATCCAGATATTAAACCACACCACTCTGGAGACAAAACTCCACCTGATGAGGGAAAAAACCTTGCAATGTTTATCCAGATATTAAACCATGGCACTCTAGAGACAAAATTCCACCTGATGAGGTCAAAAACCTTGTAAGGTTTTATCCAGACATTAAACCACAGCCCTCTGGAGACAAAATTCCACCTGATGAGCACAAAAACCACCTCCAGGTACCACCAAGCTGGTTTTAAAGTGCAATCCTGTGAGCAGCACACTGCAGCACTTCTGGAAACATCAAGAATTATGGGCAGACTTTAAAAGCTCTGAAAAAATCAGGACTGGAGGCATCACCCCTGATCAATTAAAGGATGGAAAGTGGCTTGAGGAGCTTACTCCAGCTCTTAACTACCTTTCCTGTAAAGAGCTTAGTACAGTAAATGTGAGTAAGCAAATATTAAAAATAGCAAAGCTGGGCCACTCAGCTTCAGTGGCTTTTAGCACTGACTCAGACAGGGGTGACTCATCCTAAATCCCACCCCAAATCCCACCCCAAATCCCACCCCAAATCCCATCCCAAATCCCTCCTGCCCCATCTGCTTTCCCAGAGTGGCTCCAACAGCTCCTGCTCCTCCCCCTGGGCACCACTGACCAATCTCAGGAGCTCCAGGACAGAGGGGTCATGAAAACACCACGAAAAATTCCCCAGGAATTGCTGCTCATTCTTTCAGCCCTCAAGAAAGGAGGCTTTGAAAAAGATCATTCATGAGATTATGTTAGTGCAAGGCAATACTAGAAAGGATTTGAAATGAGGGGTTGTCACGATAAAATCACTCGCCAAAAGTTTAGCAGGAAAATCCCAAATATTTGGATCCAGGAAATAATTTCTTACCCTCTCCTCATTAACTGCAGACATGCTGAGCTACTGGAACTTTGAATTACGTTGAATTACTGAGTTGCCCACTAAAATATTGAATTAATGAGTTGCCCTCTAAAACACTGAATTCCTGAGCTGCTCTCTAAAATATTGAATTAATTACTGAATTGCCCTCTAAAACACTGAATTCCTGAGTTGCCCTCTGAAACTTTGAATTTCTGAGTAGCCCTCTAAAACACCGAGTTGCTCTATAAAACACTGAATTAATTCCTGAGTTGCCCTCTAAAATACTGAATTTCTGAGCTGCTCTCTAAAATATTGAATTCCTGAATTGCCCTCTAAAATGCTGAATTCCTGAGTTGCCCTCTAAAATATTGAATTAATTACTGAGCTGCTCTCTAAAACACTGAATTTCTGAGTTGGCCTTCTAAAATACTGAATTAATTCCTGAGTTGCCCTCCAGGATCATCCCCAGAAATCCCAAAGTTCTGATCACATTTTCTGAATGCAGGA
>VXBU01006341.1:19328-32470 GCA_013400315.1 Bombycilla garrulus
AATTGTAAAATTTTTGTAGATTCTAAAATTGTAAAATTTTTAATTGTAAAATGCTCATGCCTTAAAAGAGATCATAAAGAAAAGAAAAAGGAAAGAAAAGAGTGGCAGCAAAGCACAGAGTTAATGTTGTAATCATATAATTAATCCTGGCATAAATCCCTCAGAAGTTATGTCAGGTTTTTTATTGCATTTTCCCCTCTCAGTGCCAAAATAAGAACAGTTTTTTGGGGATGAATGGCTTTTTTTGGAAGAAAAGAAAAGAAAAAAGAAAAAANAAAGAAAAGAAAAGAAAAGAAAAGAAAAGAAAAGAAAAGAAAAGAAAAGAAAAGAAAAGAAAAGAAAAGAAAAGAAAAGAAAAGAAAAGAAAAGAAAAGAAAAGAAAAGAAAAGAAAAGAAAAGAAAAGAAAAGAAAAGAAAAGAAAAGAAAAGAAAAGAAAAGAAAAGAAAAGAAAAGAAAAGAAAAGAAAAGACCAACAAACCCACGAACACCAAAAGGAAAAATCCTGAAACCTTTAGAAAAAATACCTCATATCTGATGGAAGTTGTTGATTATTACACTTGCACTACTCCATGAGGTACCTATAATTAATTATTAATTTTTTTTTCTCCATTAGCTTGTGCCAGCCATAAAAAATACCATTTTCTGCTCTTTTTTTTTTCCAAGAAAAAGCACAGAATCACTAATTTGGGTGAAGTTTTCACCCTATTTCAGAAAAAAGAGAGGACAGATGAATGTTAAACCCAGACTTACTCACTTACAAACTTTTAAAACCCATCTGCCTGCGTCCAAAAGCGACAAAGCCCAGCAGCAACCAAGTCCCAGCCCAAACTGTCAAGTCACAAAAAACAGGAACTGGGGTTTTGTATTTCCCTTTTTCACTTGATACCAGAACTAACAGCACATTTTGTGCCTCAGACACCATGAGACACGACATTTTCTGATTTTTTTTTTTTTTTTGGAAGGGGGAGGGTAAATTTAGAATTCATTGTTCGCAGCAAAAAATTTGGTTTTCATTTTAACTGAGCTGTGAGTGTAGCTTCACTAAATCCCTTCTGGGGTTTTTTGATATATTTCTACAAATGAGAAAATAGAGGAGTGAACACAGCTGGAAAAAAAGGGTTCCAAGGGGAATTTGTGGATCTCACAGGCAGGAAATTTGGAAAGATAGAAAGGAGGAAGACAGAGGGAAAGAAAGAAGAGAAAGAAGAGAAAGAAGAGAAAGAAGAGAAAGAAGAGAAAGAAGAGAAAGAAGAGAAAGAAGAGAAAAGAGAAAGAAGAGAAAAGAGAAAGAAGAGAAAGACGAGAAAAGAGAAAGAAGAGAAAAGAGAAAGAGAAAGAAAAGAAGAGAAAGAAAAGAAGGAAGAGAAAGAAGAGAAAGAAGAGAAAGAAGAGAAAGAAGAGAAAGAAAAGAGAAGAGAAAGAAGAGAAAGAAGAGAAAGAAGAGAAAGAAGAGAAAGAAGAGAAAGAAGAGAAAGAAGAGAAAGAAAGAAAGAAAGAAAGAAAGAAAGAAAGAAAGAAAGAAAGAAAGAAAAAAGAGAAGTCTGAGGAACTTGAAATCACAAATCACACCTCTCCCCTTTTTTATCCACTGGGATGAAACTGCCTGGTTTACAGCCACAATTCCAAAGCCTGGATTTCCAACCCAAAATCTAGGGAAAAAAAATTTTTTTATGGAGCATTTGACCATTTCCTGCTTGGCTGCAAAGCTTCAGCCAATTCACAAACACAGTGCAGCAATTCTGGGCAATAAATATTTAACTGCAGTGGGCAGCACCTCCTACAAATCCCAGCTGGTAAAATAAATCTCCCTGATGAAGGTGGAATCCTGGAGAAAAGAATGAGGAATAAAAGCAGAAAGTGCCCTGGTCATGCACAAAGCTGAGGACACCACAGCTCTGAGCTGTCCCAGGGGCTTTCAGCTCCAAATTCTCTTCTCCATAATGAACTTCCTTTTTTTCTGGCCTTAAAAACAACTCCGAAATTGAATTGCAAGTTACCATGAACAACAAAACCTCCAATTTCATCTTCTTGTTGGTTCAGGCCTTACAAAAACCAGCGATCCCACATCAGGCATTTCATAATTTAGAGAAACCTCTGGATTTTTGGGAGGTTCAAAACCCACTGTCCTGTCACTGGAATTACCAGAGCCTTGTTATCCCATGAAAATTGACCCAAAATGCATCAGCATATTAAATAAAATAAAATTATAATGCTTGAACAGCTTCAGAATTCAAAGACGTGAGAGAGTATTTTAATACATATTAAATAAATATGGGGGACATGTATATTTTATTTTTTATTGCTTTCTTTTTAATTTATTTTTAATTTCTTTATTCTTTATTTCTTTATTTTATTTTTGATTTCTTTATTTTATTTTTGATTTAAATAAATAGGGACATGAAGCAGATCTCTGTTGAAAGGTCCATCAGAGATTTCGGACAAAACTCATAAAAATCAGTTTTAAGAAAAAAAAAATCTGTAATTCCTGCAGTAACTCGGATGTATCAACCCCCAGGACTTTTCTTAAGCAATCTGAGAGTTACCACATGCACCTCACAGAGGGCAAATATCTGATTTTCAAATCAAAATATTGCCCTGGGTGTCACAGCCTGGAAATGTGGCCACAGCCAAGCAGCTTTTCTGCCTTCACAAAGTCCAACTGGTTCATTTCACAAATGGAAATGCACATAAATTCTGTTTAACCAGCAAGAAAAAGCCAATATTTTTATGTAGGAGACTTTTGTGCACACACAGTGGTTATCTTTATATAAAAAGATTATTTGCAATTAAGAACTGCCTGCTGTGTCTCTCCACAGAATGCCAGATAGATCTTTCCATGTAAGTAGAAAAAAAAGGAGTAATTTTCTTCTTTCTTACAGGGAAATAAACTCAACAAATGCAGCAGTGCCCAGTCTATTTTTATCCCCCTTCAGTGCTCACTGTTCAAGTCATCTCTGCTGAAAATCTGACATTTTAGTGGAATAAAACAGGCAGGGAACATTCTCACGAGCAAATTCACCTGAATTTAAACAAAAAAACCACAAATCCTGTTCTATAAAATCACCACGAGGAGAATTCCACTCCCAAGAGAGGGAAATGTGCCTGGCACTGTTTCCACACCAATCACAGCAAGGAAAACTAATCACATCAGAAGTTTTTCTCTGTACATTTTTATTTTGATGCTATTAAAAGCCTGGATTTATTAAGCTCTAAACACTCCACAAACACCACCCCACTTCTCATTTTCGTCTGGAGAAACCCAGAGCTCACGGATTGTGAGCAGAATCACTGAAATCAGGGCAAAGGGCTTCATTTAGGCTGCTTTAAATTCTGTTTTCTGCCAGTTCTCATCACGTGCTTGGCCTGGAATGGTTTGGATTGGGAAGAACCCATCTCATTCCACAGGAACCTCCCCCAAATCAAAAGTGCCTTGGCTGAAAGCTCTGGGAAAGGCACCCTGCCATTTCAGCTGGGAGTGATGGAAGTTTCACTGAGAATTACAGATCCAAAGTCACCAGTTTAAAATTCTTGTAAACCCTTTGCTGTTTAATGTAACACGAGAGCAAACAGATGGGGCAAAGAAAAAGAATTCCATATATTCCAGGAACAGCCATTCCTCGCTAGCTGTCAACAGGACTGAAACACACATGTTTATTCCAGCAATAAATCCAATTATAATTAAAAATGGGTGTCTGAGGTGTTAATTTTATTAAGAATTATTTATTACTGAAGTGCTACAGGGAAGATGTTCCAGCCTCTTGGTGTTCAAAGTATTTATTTTCTTAAGCATAAAATGACATTTTGTCTTATTAAAAACAAAATTACCATTTTTCTCCTTCTAAAGCCAGACTTGGAACACGACCACAGCCACAAAATGAAAGAGGAAAGAACACAATTATTGCATAATTAATTGGTCTGACCCCTCCATTACTCATGCTCACAGATAAAAACCCACCCTGCTTTATTTTTTTTAGGTCCTAGCACCATGAAATAATCAGGAATAAATGCAAATGGAAGCAGGAAGACAAATCTGAGCTGGAAACAGAAAATGAAGTGAGGCACAGCACGAAAACTCCAAGCAGAGCCAACTCCACGAGAGAATTCTGAGTATTGTGAGTCACAGTTCTGCTGAAGAGCACCCAGCACTCCCCACGTCAGCCAGGTCAAACCCCAAAATGAACTTTTCCCTCCTAACCCCATTTTTTAGCTCACCCCTGACTCTGCATGAGGCTGAGACAGATGTGGAAAAAGGGAATTTACCCAATTTTAGCCCATTTTATAACGAGATGCTCATGGAGCAGAGTCCTTGCTCTCCACAGAGGCGTGGCCCAAACCCTGATCTTAAGAGTCTGCTTCTAAACTAAATCCTAAAAAAATAAACTCTATTAACACATAGATAAAATATATAAAGCTGCTTCTTAAGCCTTTGGTGGGGGCTTAACAAATTAAACATTTCTGTTTCAGGCTGCGCCTTCCCAATGAGTACGGACATGTAAAAAGTTTTGTAGGACTGTGTGTATTTGTTCAAAAGGTAAATCTAATAATTATTATTATAATTGTATAGCCACAATATTGATAATTGTAATGATGATATATTTAGTTATTATACTTTCATTCTTAGTAATTATTACTGTAATTTAACAGTAAATATTGTTCAAAAGATAACAATCATCATGTCAGTTTTCTCTGCTAATTAACCACTCCCAACTTTCCCTGTCTCTGGAATTGAGCAACCAGGTTTTAATTAATAAACATCCTGGGAAAGCTGCTCATCTCCACTGATTTTGAAATCTTCTAAACCATATTGAATAGTTTGTTGGGTTTTTTTTAAAGGGTAACTTGGTGATTAGAACATCCCCTAAAAGATTTCTGAAATTGCTGTGGCTGTGAGTAGCTGTACACCCAGCCTGGTGAAGGTGTCACTGCTTTCTTTACTGGTGGTTAGCAGCATTTATTGGTAAAAAAAAAAGGAATTGTCCCAGCCAGCAGACAGGGATGGCACATTTTGAGTGATCATGTGCATGTCTGCCAGCTGGCCTGGCCCTAAATGCACAACTACTGCAGATTAAAGAGCTTCCAAAATGTGAGCTGAAATAGGCACTAAATCTCCATTTCCCTGGTTTTGGCTGGAACAAGTTGTGGTTTTAACAAAAACCTTTGCAATATCAGCAAAATCATCAGGAAGAGTGGTTTGCATCTCAGCTGTATTTCAAAGGCTGTCCTCACCACAAAGCTTGGAGAAATCCAGTTATTTTATGTAATAATTCCAGTGAAAGGCACCGCTCGGTGTGGGCAAAGCTGAGCTTTTGCAGAACTCAGGGGTCAAAAGGGAGGCAGCAGAGAGTGCACACAAACAAGCACAGCAATTTAACTGCTAATTAAACTTCATCAAGCAGTGCAGGAACAAGGACACAGCGGATTGAAGGAGTCCTGAGGAGTTTGTTCATCAGACAAAACAAAAACAGTGAGGAGTCATGGAGGGGAAGGAGAGGCAGGGTGCAGATTTATTGGCTGGCAGGTCTGTAAATCAAAGGTTCTGCTTGGATGCCTTCAGTTTGAGCTTTTCTATTTTTCACATTCTGTGCTGGTTCAGTGTGCAGTTCTGGGTTCATATTCAGGGTTGGGGAGCTCTCTGCACAGAGCAGGGACACAAAACAATTCCTTTCCAGCTGGGAACAAGGACAAATTTGAGGCCCAAGAGTGGAAACAACAGTGAAGGAAGAGAGGGAACAAGGAGGATGGAGCTTCATCAGCTGGAGCTGGAATTGGACAATGAACTCCAATTTCTGATGGACCCAAACCTATCAAAGTGTGAGGCCTCGTGCCCGGGGATCCATTTTGTGCCCATTTGTGGGTGTAAAATACTTCTTATTTATACATTTATGTGTATATAATAAATAAATATAAAAGTGTAAGGCCTCATGACTGGCGGCCATTTTGTGCCCATTTGTGGGTGTAAAATATTTATTAATTCTATATTTGTATGTATATAATATATACATATAAATGTGTGGGGGCTCCCCCTCATGACCGGCGGCCATTTTGTGCCCATTTGTGGGTTTGACTTGGGTGCAGCCCCAAGGGGTTCCTGCACTGCCCAGGCTGGATCCTTGCAATAAATCACTTTTATCCTTTTATTCTCCCCAGTCTCTGTTTTCAGGTCACCCTACCAGCATCATAAAATTAATATTTCGAGTACAGAGAGAGAGGGTGGTTCTATAGGAACAGGAAATGATGCACAGACACTGCAGCAGTGTGGTGCAAGCGCGGGGAGAACAATTCCGGGAACAATTCTGTGCCTGATGGAGATCAACTGCTCCACCTCAACTCAACCTGCTGTTCCTCACACAGGATTCTCCCAAGTTCCCACAGAGCTGAGGAAAAGCCTCCTGAAGTCAGGGCCTCCACACACCCCACAGCAAAAGAAAACGTTGGTTTCTTTTTCACCTCATTCAGCAAACTCCTAAACACGGTGTGATTAAACCTGGAGGTGCCACACTCTTTAAAAGCAACGTAAACATCCAGTCAATCCCAACAAAGGGTGAGGAGTTGATGACACAGAGTTAATCTGATCAGCTTTTAGGTGTTTAAGGCTGTGCTGGCACGGGGAGAGCACTCAGGATTTAAAAGGTGCCTTCTTTTTAAGGCCAGCCTGTTTGCTGATGTATCTCACTTGTAGATCTGGAGCTTGGCTGAGTTGTCAGTCACATGTGCAGGAAGCTGCGAGGGCTGTAAAACCCACAGGATTTTTTTTTTTTTTTTTTTTTTTGTAACTTGGCAGAAAATAGCTGTTCTTTGGTAAAAATGCAGCTCTAAGCCAGCCGTTCCTATATGTCCTTTCACTCACCCTGTGTGGCTTTGACATCGAAATCAAACCCAGGCTCTCAACTAATCAACCCCACAACTACAAGAAAGTTGTTCAAGGCCATGAATTCCTCCTAAAACAACTCCTGGCGCAGAACAAGGCAAGTTGGTTTTTCCCACGTGCTAGAACAAAGGTTTCCAGGGGAGAATTCCAGCTGGCAAAGCTCAATTTGCATCTCCATGGGATGCATCCATCAGGGGTTTGCTCTGCATCATCAATAAACAGCTTGGATGTTCCCCTCAGGACAATGAGCACAATGGCAATTGTGAGCACAAATAACATTCGTTTCCTTGGCAGTGAATTGTCAGGATCCTACCAAAAATCAGGGATCACACGGATTCCTTGTCTCTGAGCAGATCAGAGCCTGGATGAGCTCTTGACTTTTCCTTCTCTTTAGGGCCTGGAGTTATTGAGAGACTTCTACAAATCAACACCTGAGTCAAATAAAAGACACTTAAGTCAAGCCCCGGGGTTTCTAATATAAAAGTTAGGAGGTTTTAACTCCATTTCAGAAGCACCTGGTGGCCAACACAACCTGCAGACTTTTCCATCAGGAACACCGGGAGGCAGCAAGTGCTAAGTGTGGGAATTGCAGCTGTTACTTCACTACCAAAGTCAAATGCACCTTTCTCTTCCTTCAGCTTGAGTATTAAGGATAAGAAGGAAAATAAAATATCATTTAATATAAATGCAATACAAATCAAGAGCAGGAAAGAGCAAAGAGGCAGATTGTGAATTTATTATCTTTTTTTTTTCAGAGGGAGGGTAATTCCTGTAGCACAGAGTGACAGAGCTGTCGAGGGTGACAACACACACTGACACAAAGGTGTGATGCACACAGCTCAGGCTCCCTGACCTCTGGTCCTTTATGAACTTTTAAACTCTCAGCCCCAGCAATTTCAAAATTATCGGTGCCTGCTTTGCCGTACTTTGAGGAAAAGCGAAATACAGAAGTGCCCAGGAAGTGAAAGGTTATTTCTTGTGCATCCTCGGTAAACACGAAACGCTGAGTGCACAGGAATTCATCACACAGAGCGTCTTGCAAATGTCACCTTCCAGCTGCTTTGATGCAAAACCTCAGCACTGAGGGTGGCCACCCCTTTTTTCCACGCAGGAGGCCACCAGCCTGAGAGAAGAGGTGAGAGTTTGATATCCTGGGGGCAAAAAAAAACAACCCATGCAAAATCGATTTAAATATAAAAGACAGAGCCTAATGCAGCACTTAAGGTGGTACCTTTAATGCTTTTTTCCCCTTTGAACATCTGATGCTCTACAACTAATTTATCTTTGTGAGAAGGAAAACAATCAGACAGAACAACCCACGCAAATAAAAAAACCGCTTTGCATTTGTTTTCATATTTTAGTAAACTCCAGAGGAGAGCGTTGCCAAGTATTTATGCATGGCAAGCAGCAGGAAGTCATTTAGACTGTCCAAGTGCCAAGGTTTTGAAGGTTTGTTTTGTTTCATGTACCTCTCCGTGCTGCTGGTGGCTCAAAATGAACATAAAAGTCACCTCTGCCAAATTCATTTCCTCAAAATCTGAGCTCATGCACAAACAAATCGTGTTCCCTCTCCTCCCTCCTGTCCCAGTCATGGACTGAGCACTGTCTGCTCCATTTTCCTTACTAAAAAAAAAAAAAGGGGGAATTTTTACATCTGTCCTCTTCCTGACAAACAAGGTGTTAAGGGTTTTTCCCAGATTTCCTAAGCTGAACAACAATTTTTTCCTGTTCCAAATGCCCTCAGTCGATATGAGCTCAGTGCCAGCTTCCAGCCAGGAAAATGAAGTGTTTTCAAAGATCTGAAGTGAAAGGCCAATAAAGTCATTTTGAGAGAATATGCACCACGTTGAAGGGTTATTATTAAGAATATCACTAATACAGTTTATTATTTCAGTATCCTGCTAAACTCCAGCTGGGCTCCCTGATGAGCAAGACAGATTCCAGTGAGTTTTGGAATAGCTGGAAGAGACAGGAAACACTCAAGGAACAGTCTAAACAGCACTTAGAGTCCAAAACTGCTAAAAATTTGAACGATATTCAGATTCTGGGGCCTTAACAATCCAAAGGCTCTCTCAGATCCATTCTATGAACAAAGGAGGTTTTAGCACAGTCTGAGGAATGTGCAAATTCCCTCTAAGAGTTTTCCTCCTGGAAGGGGGAAAAGCAGTTGTCAGATTTTGTGTTCAAAGGGAATTTTGCCTTTGGGAGCTGGGGCCAAATTCTTGGCTCCCAGTAAATCCCACGTGCTTCAAAATTCAGAGAATGCTGCATTGAACACTGGATTAATTCCCATTATTAGCAGACCTGCCTCAGAGGAGTATGAGTAAAATCTATAAAGCAAAGCTACCAGATAAATGGATTTATGACAGCTGAGTTTTCCCAAGCCAATCCCCTCACAAAGGCTCCTTCTTGGTATTTCCAGAAAACTGTTTGCAAGCAGGACCAACAGCAACCAAACCACTTGAATTTAACCATTTTCCAGTTCTGTTTATTTCCATCTTACTCTGCAGGTTGGTTCCTCCTCACACAAAAACTCCTTTTATTTTTTTCCCTCAGGCTTTCACCACTACCTTTCTCCACAGTTCAGGGTAATGCATAAATCCTCTGCTTTCCCCTCAGCTTCCATTTTTTCCCCTTTACTTCTTAAATTACCTTTTACATCCCAGAGGGGGGAGAAGGAAATCATGAAGAACTTAAACAGAATCATTTTATGTGCCTGCAGTTTCAAGGAACAATCATAATCACATCACATGCAGAGAACCACATTAACATCACTGTTATCAAACCTCCCACACTATGCAAAAGCCATTATTGTTACGCAGAGTAACTGCTCCAGACTTTACCTTTCCACCTCGAGACTGCTCTCCCAGTTTCCTGCAGCTCAATTTTTCTGTCAGTTACGCAACTTATGTTACATTTATATAACCAGTTCAAGAAGAAAAAAAAAATTTAAAAAAAAATCGAGAATTAGTCCAGCCAGCAAAAGTGTCTGCAGTTTTATAAAGCCCTTCAGCATGAAGAAAATGGTTAGGGCATGTTCCTTAAAAATCCACCTGTGTGCAACAGGCCAGGACATTAAAACCACTAAATTATGCTTCCTCCTCTCCACTTTCAGTCTAGAGACACTGCAGCCATTTTGCCCACGAAAACCGTCAGCAGCTTCTCCTTCCAGCAGTTTTCAGCACTGTTTCAGTTTTTTTGGAAAGATCCATGTAAAACAAATCCTGGATGGGAGCCCCACAGTGCTGCTAAAGAAATCAAGTGAGACAACACCCCCCTTCATCTGTCACCTCGTGTCCTGCAGAAAAACCACAGCAAGAGATGGAAGCGCCAATTGAGCTGCCAAAACCCCAAAATGCTGATTTTTTAAAGGCTCCACTTTCCCTTCTGATGAAGTTCAAGCATTTCTGTCTCACCGTGCCAGCAAACCCGAGCAGTATCAGCCCACGAAAAGCTTGATTGCAGGCAGGCTCTCAGCATTAACTGCCTGAATTGTGTGTTTGAACTGTAAAAGCCATTTTCTATCAATTTAGCAAGTGTTTGCCATGGCCAATACCTGAAACCTAATTGCATTTTAAGTGCTTCAAAGACCTGGAGCAACTCTGAGTGTGTTTACAGGAATAACGCCTGAATTGCAAACTCTCAGCCAGGCTGAAAAAGAACGACGTCAATATTGCCATTTTTTCACCCAGAAGAAAACATTTTATCATTTTTAATTGCTGTTGGACACGAGACAAATCAGGAGCCGAGCTGTTCCCTCCACAGTCTGGCTTCTCGAGCTCCTTCCTGGGTCAGAAATTCTCACAACAACCCTTTTCACACCTCGATAAAACCACTCCTAAGGGTTTGCTTTTATGTGTGAAAGCTTTGGCCTCTCCAAACAACACAAACACTTTCCTCTTCATGGAATCAGAGCAGCTCCTGCTGCTGCAATTCACACCCAACACCAGGATTATCCGTCTGGGTGCTGGATTTTGAAGCTCCCCTCCTCATTTTGAGCCTCCTCCTCCTGCCGGATCAGGCATCAGAGGTTGCCCAGGAACCTGAGGGCAGTTCTGCTGAAGAAAAAGCAGTTTCACCTCCAAATCCAAGGAGCAGGGGAAGGTTTGTGGAGGAAAAGAGGTGAAGCTGCCAGGATGCTACCTGTGAAAACAGATTTTTCCCCTCTGCACAAAAAAAAGGGAAGCTGATTTCTCTGAATCCTTTCTGTATTTGCCAGACTAAACCACTACAGAAATGTCTATCTAAACTTCCTGAATTTACACCACTTATAAGAACCCTGCCTTACTTCCAGCCCCAAAGAGGCAAGGCAAAAGAACTAAACTAACTTGAAATTGCAGACTCTGTTTGAGCAAGGAAAAATGAGTTTAAAGGAATATTGATTTTACTCCCTGAGTGACTGTTTTTGCTTTGCAGCTGATACACATTTGCTTTTCAAAGTTTTTTGCATTAAATATTCCTGGTTGTTTTTTTTTAACTAAAACCGTTGAACAGATAATTTGAACACTCAGAAACAGCTCAACATTTATAGAAGCTACCTCTCAAAAAAAGGGCCATTTGGCAATTAATTCTGAACTCACTGTGCAGTGCACAACCTTCCAGGAGCTCCCAAAATTAAAAATTATTCCTGCTTTGTGTTTATGTTCTTGTGCAAGTTTAAAGCCACTCATCTTGGCTTTTTACATCTTGGCTTTTTCACATCACCCTTCCCAAAGGCCAGAGACACACCGGGCTCGGGACAGCTCACAGATACTGTGACACTTCGATAAATAACATATTTAACAACTGAATCACTGAAAATTGTACTGACAAAACTATTTGTAGCATCTGCCTGCCATGACAAACTTTTGATATCTGAAGCCTGCCGGGTTTGCTGGCTCGGGCAGAGCATGTCCTGAGCTGGCCCCACATTTCAAAGCACCTGTCTCAGTATCACCTAACACAGACCCAGATCAAGGTGCAATTTCCTGTGTGTTTTAAAAACAAGTGCCAGGAGGAAATGCCTCCCAGTCCCCTTATAAGGGCAAAACTGAACTTAATACCGAGCTCCAGCACCCGAATAAAGCAGTACCAAAGTACATCCACTCAGCTCGGAAAGAAAAGTGCAGGAAACCTTCCCCAAGCAAAGTCTGGATCGTTGGAGTTCAGTTTAAACACTGACACGACTTTGAATTATTTCCATCTGCCTCCCCCAGTAAGAGAATCACCAAAATAAAAATCCCAAAGTTTTCTTGCATTGCACTTAGCATTCTAAACAAGCCTCAAAATATTACTTCCCACTGCTAATCCCTCAGAACAAACATTGCATCCTCCCAAGCACAGGTCAGTGGCTGTTTAAACAGAGCTGATCCATCCTCTCCTGCCACACCGAGCCATTGCTGAGTCGTCTCTCTACCCTCAATCTACATTATTAGCAGCAGGCCTGATGTGCTTCAGACTCGTCCTGGTTCTCCTCACAAACTGATTTTAAAAATCCCAATTCAACACGATTCTAAAACCATAGATTGGTTTGGGCTGGAAAAGACCTTAAAGACCAGTCTGGTTCTGACTCCCTGCAATTGTCCAACACAGCAATTATTTTCTCTCACACACACACAGAGCAGAATTATGTTTCAGAAGAAGGTGTTTAGAGAAGGTGTGCAGCCTTGCCTGCTGCCAGGTTCCTTGCTGTGCATCCCTGCGTGTCCTTTGGGTGATGGACACCAGTCGCAGGTGACGTACCACGGCTGTCACCTACCTGCCGTGGGGGCAAGGGGGGTTAAAGATGTCCCAAAGTGTTCCTGTGCCGTACAGAGGACAGCAGCCGGACCGACAGCTGCACACCATCAACTGTCCCAAGCCCCTCTCTCACCCGGGAGTGGAAGGCAGCGGGCACAGAGAGCTCAGGGGGCTCCGGGGGATTTTCAACTCCTCCAAACCAGAACCGGAGCTGTTTCATTGCCGCTCCTCCTGCCGCCGACCTGGGGCCGAAACGTGGCTCTGACACCTCTGGCTGAGAGGCACCGGAGCGCCAGGGGCATCTTTATCGGCACCCTCCCGGATCCGGGCCCTCTCGGCTCAGGGGACCCAGCGGTCCGGCACCCTCCCGGATAGAGGGGCCCAGCGGTCCGGCACCCTCTCGGATAGAGGAGCCCAGCGGTCCCGCACCCTCCCGGCTCAGGGGAACACGCAGGTTCCGCCCCCGGGCACCGGCTCCTCTCGGCTCACGGAACGCAGCCGCTCGCACCCCGAGCCGCCCCCGCCGAACCTCCCCGGGAGAAGCTCCCTCAACCC
>VXBU01006342.1:0-55844 GCA_013400315.1 Bombycilla garrulus
ACAGGGATGCAGAGATCTGCCTGAAGCCCATGGAGGAGACCCAGGCTGGAGCAGATGAATGCCTGAGAGGAGATTGTGAACCCATGGGAGGCCTGTGCTGGAGCAAACTCCTGGCAGGCACCTGTGGACCTATGGAGAGAGGAGCCCACATTGGAGCAGGTTTCCTGGTAGGACTTGTGGGGAACCCACACTGGAGCGAGCTTTACCTGAAGGACAGCACCCTGTGGAAGAGTGACTCATGTTGCAGCAGTTTATGGAGAACTGTTGCCCATGTGATGGACTCACACTGGAGAAGTTCATGGAGAAATCTCTCCTGCGGGAAGGACCCCATGCTGGAGCAGGGGAAGGACTCCTCCCCCTGAGCAGCAGCAGGAACAATGTGTGATGAACTGACCCTAACCCCCATTCACTGTCTCCTTGTGCTGCTGGGGTACAAGGAGGTAAAGCTGGGATGGAGGGAGGGGTGGGGAAAGGTATTTTTATGGTCCTATTTTACTTCTCATTATTTTGCTCTGATTTTTTAGCAATAAATTCAATTAATATCTCCAGTTTGAATCTGTTTTTCCAATTACAGTATTTGGTGAGTGATATCTCTCTGTCCTTGTCTCAAATTATGAATTCTTTTTTATATTTTCTCTCCCCTGTCCAGCTGCAGAGGGGAGGAATGGAGAGGACTTGTTTTGCCTGGCATCCAGCCAGGGTTAACCCAATATACCAGTCATTGAGAATGCTGCTTACCTAGATCTATGATGCTGGTCTGAACTGCATTTGGAGAGATTGTGACCCTGACTGGTATGTGTGAAGTGCATGTCTTGCAGAACAGAAATCTGGGTTTTGGAATCACCATCCACCAACTATACACATCCTGCATATTAAACAAATTTTAGACTATATGTCACTAATTTGTGTGGTTCTGTTCTTGCATCCACTCTTCATAAATCACAGAATAGCATCAAACTGACATTTGGGTTGGAAAGTACCCTTAAGGTCAATTTCAGTGGAAAAACACTTCCAAGTCCATCCAGAAACCCTCTCTCTAAGCATCACATCTACAAGTATTTTAAGTACCTCTTGGCTTGGGGCCTCCATTGCTTCCATGGAAAGTCTGTTCTAATGCTTGACATCCCTTTTGGTGAAGCAGGTTTTTGAGATATCTAATCTAAACCTTCCCTGGCACAGCCTGAGGTTGTGACATTTTCTCTTGTCTAATTATTTGTTACTTGGGTGAATAAACCAAACCTCACTACAACTTTCTTTTAGGGAGGCATAAGTTTTCCCCTAAGCCTTCTTCAGGCTGAATGTCCCCAACTCCCCCACCACTCCTTATATGACTTTTGTTTCAGACCCTTCACCAGCTCTGTTGCTCTTCTCCGGACCTGCTTCAGTGTTTCAAAGTTTTTCTTGTAATGAGGGACCCAAAACTGAACACATAACTTGAGATGAAACTTCAACAATGTCAAGTGCAGGGGAATGATCACTGCCTTAATCCTGTTGGCCATGCTATTTCTGAGGCAAGGCAAGCCCTTGTATGAGAAATCCCCCTGTATCAGAAATGTTTGGTTTCTAGTTCTGGACTGGATGTAGCACATTCCGAGACCCGCATTTATACTATATTTTATATTTAATCAACGTTTTCCTTAATTTGTGAATATTTTTTTTTTTCAGCTGAAATGTTTTTTGGTTTTTTTTTCAACATTGAAGCCATTTGGTAATTGAATGGTAAGCAGTAAAATATAAATTATTTTTAAAATTCAAAACAATGTTTTTTAAAGTGCATACTCTAAAAGCATAATAAAATACTATGTCTTTTCTTACCAAAACAGGAAATCTAAATCTAATGATGCTCTTTCATAACCTGCAAAAATGTTTGTTTTTTTTTTTTCCTGGGGAATAATAAGCATTTTAAGATATTAGCTATATACCTCTTATTTTGTTTAAGACTTTCTTGTCTATTACAATAAATACAAGGACATACCTATTTAAGAAAGAGAGTGAGGAAGATGCATCCCCCTGATTGCACTAACTCAGAAATATTTTTTTTTTCATATCTTGGTAGTTTCCTTTGGGAATGATTCATCAATTAACAGAAGTTCATGGATCATTATGTTGCCCACAGAATGATATATGTTCCCAATTGAATTATGGATTATCATGTTGGATGTATTACTACTAGAGCCTTGCTATACATTCATTAGTATTCTTAAGATTAGACAACAATTAGAATTTAAAATAAGACTTTTGCAGATATAACACTTGAGTAATCCTCATTTCAATATTAGAAATAAACTGATAATGAATTTACTGAAATATATCTCACTGTGAATTAGTGGCATTATAGAGAAATGAACTTGAACACATGAAGAATTTGATGTGACATTTTCATTATCTGTTAGTTAATATGTTTCCTCCAATCAAAACTGAAATGAAGTTATAGAAATGCGTGATTTGCAGTCACTGGCAATACAGACAAACATGCTGTATTCATGGAGGTAAATGCTCAGCAGTTATACGAATTTCAACCTCAAAATTCCCTTTCCTTTAATAAGTGTTTGTTTTCTTATTTAGATAATGAAAGTACTCCCGTCTTCAGTATTAAGAAAAAAACTTTTGCAATTCAAGAAACTGAATAATTACTCATAGTTCTGTTAATGTCATAGTCATTCAGAGAAAAAATTACTTAGTTACTGGATGGCAGTATGTAAAACACTGTTCATTTTACCCATTTGCTTTATCTATATTACCTCCACCTCAAGAGTGATCATATATATTAAAGTTTTTTTAATTGCTAGGTTGACCTACTTTCTTTAGACTATTTCATTCACCTTCATACGTGCTTTTATAAAAATGAAATTGCTTTTTCAAATTTATTTCTATAAAGTACAATGATAACCAGGCACTTAGTAAACTATATTCAATGACTGGTTAAGTTTACTGAAGATAATTGTGGTGTCAGCTCAAAAGCAGTACCATCTGAGCATAAGTTCAAGGAGATCCAAACTAACAGTCTCACCTGTCTTGCCCAGGAATTTGGTGGCCACACCAAAACCTACCAGAGTACGTGCAGCCATTTAATAGTGCAGGTAAGTACCTGTGTTTTTTTCTGTTTTTGATTACTAGTACATTGTAATGTGTTTTTTTGTTATTATAGTATAGCGTAAATAGTTTCTGTTTATTTGCTGTCATAGCAGTTAAATGAAGGGGAAAAAAATGTTGTGTTTGGACCAGTACGAGTATAACCACAGATGATTTGCCTGATGGTTGTAATGCCCCAGTCTACCCAGCAGCTTTAGGGAAAGGTAGTTGGATTTATCCTGGGTAGTGAGCAGAAGAAACTACAAAATTCTCCAGAGGTTCAAAACCAACTTTTACTTGCAAAGTTTAGAACTCCAAGGGAATAAATGACTTTGCAAAGTTTACCCCAGCAAACTTTTATTTGTCTCCAGACACAAAAAGGCACTTGACAAGGCAATGACTGGAATTTTTCTTGGTCTGACTTACAATATAATTTGAGGAGAAGAAGACATGAAGAAGGAAGAAGAGGAAGAGAGGAAGATAATACCTTGTGATTCAGCATGATTTCAGGGGGTTTTAAATCAACAGTAGTGGAGCATGCCATGTGGCCATGCTCTGTTCTAGTCTACTGCATACAAGTTTATGCTAATTTCAGCACTAAAGTCTTGTGCCTGCATTTTACACAGAGCCAGAACATTCCCAGCTGGCCCATGTGGTCGACCACCCTCATTGCAGTGGGGGCTGGCACTGAGTTTTCAAATACTCGTGTGGTTCATACGCAATACAAGAAGGCTCCAAGGTACCAGGAGAAGCTGTGCACCATCCCGCCTATGCAGAGCTTGCCTTGTTCCCTACCATTTCCCAACTAGTTGATTTGAGCCAGACAGACACTCCTCCAATCTCCTGAAATAGTGAAAATAAGGCAATATTGCAAGCCTGCAACTTTGGTGTTATTTGCACCACGTTATAAAATGAGCTAGTCACAGAATTGCAGTTCTTACTTTTCCTGTTCCTCTGCCTATACACCCCCTCTATCTCTAATTTTAGATCAGGCAATGAAAAAGGAATTGAATTGAAGATATGATATTAAATTAGGAGTGTTTCTAAAATCCCGGTGGATTGAAGAACACCATAATCTGTTCATAATCTGTCTCATTGCATTGTAAAGCGTCAATGGCTTGACTTCTCTACAAATTTAGAAGAGATATAAGAAAAGGTTCTTCAGACCCTTGACTTGTGTTAAAATGAAAACTGAGATCAAGAGCAAATGTCTCCAAAAGGGACAGAAATTCTTTTTCTATTTGCAGAGGGTGGATGGTAGTAAAGTCTCTGATAGTAATGACAGATGTAGTTTTTATGTCTACTTCTATGTTCCTGGTCATGTTTCCACTTCTGAATTTACTGCCAAGGCATTCTATTTTGCTTTGACCAAGAAGTGACTATTTTTTAAAAGTTAAAAGTCTGTTAATTTGTATCAACAACTAACCTGCTCATACTAGCTTTTTTTTTGGTTGGTTTTTTTTGGGGGGGGAAGTTTGTTTGGGACTTTTTTGTTTTTGTTTTGTTTGTTTGTTTGTTTTTCATATTCAGGAATATTTTAATTTCTGATCATGGCCACATGAGGCCATTGACAAAGACTAAATGAAGGCTACCAAAAGCTATATAATTTTTGACCTTTATATCCTGTACACTACTGTGATTTTCATCTAACTAGGGAATTTGCAGGGTCATGCTGCACATATATGATTCTGTAAAATACAGAAGAAATGAAGAATGATTTTCTTCAAATGATACTGTTGTTGCATTTACAAAGCCAGGTACATTATACTAGATAGGAAAAGTCATACTTCCATTTTTAGTATATATAGACTTGAAATACAAGTGGTATTTAAAGTTAATGTGTGTCTCCATTTCTTTTAACTGTCATACTGTAAAGATTGTGTTCTCGTAAGAGAACTGTGAGCTAGTACAGAGTTTAATTTGATCTTTTAGCATGTAATGAAAACACAGTCCTTAGGGATTCTGACGTAATTGAAGTTCATCTCTAATGTTGCTGAATTAAATTTGTGAGCAGTTTTTTTTAATGAGAAACAATTGTAAGACAATTATAGGATGCATAAAAAGAAGAGGAAAATAAACTATATAAATTCTCCTTTTTTTATATTTAAACTTCAGTGCTTACTAAAGTCAATGAAATGAGAATAAGCATTGTACTATTTATACTCGCTCTTCAGTGTCTTGAGATAAGAATGTGTCCTAGGTTACAAAGTAAAAATACGCCCAAAGGTCTGTATTCTATTTCCATCTCCATGAACTGTTCAAACTGGGAGGGGCAGTGTTTTCCTTGTCTCCTCCCCCAGACCATCTCCTGTTAATGCCTTGATCCATGAATCATAGATAACTCCCTCTGGGAGCCATTTCATGTTTAATGGGCAATTAAGGACCCACTGCATGACTCATAGAATGACATCAGCCCATTGTGAGATGCTCCGCCCAGGGGGAGGAGCCAAGCATTCCCACCTGGATATAATCTGGGAGTTCGGACAGAACAGGCATCTGCCTTCCACTGGATTCCCAGAGGAGCAGCCTTCTCTCCCAGTGGATTCCCAGAGGAAGGACCAGACCCTTCAACATCACCACTGGACCATTGGAGGAAAACTCTGCCCTTCTTCTACAGGATCTCTGCTTCAAAAAAACCATCTGTCACCTCAGGAGCACTACTGGAGCCACCATTCCAACTGGACTGCTACCAACACCCTGACTGACAGGGTGTCAGGTTGTATTCTAACTGTCAGGTTTTGTTTTTTATTTAATACTACATCTTAATCTAATTTTCTCTTAAGTTGTAGGGTTTTTGGTTTTGTTTTACTTTATATTTTTTATACATATTAAAGAACTGTTATTCCTATCCTCATATCTTTGCCTGAGAGCCCCTTTAATTTTAGAAATTATAATAATTTGGAGGGAGGGGGTTTACATTTTCTATTCCAAGAGAAGCTACTGCCTTCCTTGGCAGGCACCTGTCTTTCAAAACCAAGACAGAATAAATTTAGCTTAAAATGTATTTTAATGAGAAAAAACATCTAGACCCATCAAAATATATCCAGAATATTATCCTTTTAATACAGTTGAGAAGAAACTGGAACTTTAGCACATAAGGTTCTGATGTATGGCTTAATTTTAATAATTGCTAACAATGTAATGAAACACATATGAAAATTATGTGAATTAAATGTATTTTGTAAAGTTTGTTTCTGTTCATTTACTATGTGCAGGAATACCATATGTTAAAATAAAATTTAAATAAATAAAGAAATAAGAATAGAGAAAGTAAAGAAAGGAAAGAAAGGAAAAAGGGGGATGGGTGGAAAATAGATTTCTGTACTTTCAGATGTATAGCTCAGTGCTTATCTGCACTTCTTATGAGTCACACACCTTTTTCAGATGAAGTGTACCAATAACAGTCCTGAGAAGAGAAGAGAAGAGAAGAGAAGAGAAGAGAAGAGAAGAGAAGAGAAGAGAAGAGAACTAGAATAAACGGAGCTACTAAGAAGGAAAGGAAGTATACTACAACTGAGTAGATACAAAAAATATGAAACAGAAAGGCTTGATAGAATATGGCTCTTTATTACCATAAACAAATTCAGTCTAAACAGCTCAGTCATAAGCTTCTTTCAGAAAATATGCGAGTTACCTGCAGGAAATCTGGTAACACATGCTGTTTCTAAAGAAAGTAAACATAGGCTGTATATTGTAGACTATTAATTTTATAGTAAGGAAAAATTAAATTAATAACCCTGGGACTACAAAAGAGCACCAGATTATTTTAAAGATCCTTTCCAACCTAAGCAACCCTATGATTCTATGAAAAGTCACTGGTTCAAAAACAGCAGAACTTTCTGTAGTTACTGAGCAGATATGAAACAACTTCACTTGGAAACTGAATGAAATCAGCCACCTTAGATGTTGGGGTTTTTCATTTCATGGGTCTGATTTTAGCTCAGCAAACTCTAGAAACTTAAATGAGATCTGCCTCTTAATTCCAGATGCTTAGAGTGCACACAGACATCTAAGTGAGGCACTGCAGGCTATCATTATATTCACTTACCCTTTACTGTCAAGGGATAAATACAGATGCATTTAGGGAATTATTCTTTTAATCCTGAAGCAGCTGCCTGCAAAAGGGTACACTAATTGCTCCTTAGAAGTATTTTTTTTTGTATTTATTGATCATAAGGCAAAATGAAGATGACTAGCTCAGTATATGGAGTTATAATGTTAGGGGAGAAAAGTTGACACATTTGCACACGTGGTGCTTCAGGAATTTTGACAGACTGCTGACTGACTTATGTAGGGCAGAATATGTGCAGTCAATATGAGGGGATGGCCAACTAGAAAACTCTGTGACAGTCCCCAAAGGGAGGGAATGGAAATCTGGGTATTACTTTGGATTACTTTCTAAATTATTGCAGGGAACCTTGTATTTAGTTTTGCCAGCTTTCTTTTTTTCAACTAATCAATAAGGTGTTAATTCAGGCTTTGTTTTGCATAATCACAGGGAGATTTGCCTTTAACTACTTGCTGTCAATAAATTAACTTTGTATTAGCACTGTTTTGTATGTTTTTCTTTTTTTTTTTTTTTTAATTTTTCTTCTTTTTCTTCTCTGAAAAGCACACCCTGGTAACTTATGATATAGAAGTTTCTTTCTGCAGACATGAAGATTTTTTCCCCTTGAGAAGATGGACTGGCACCAAGAATTAAAAAAAAAAACAAAAACCCAAACAATCAGGACTGTAATAATACTTGGAACAGACAATCCTCAAGCTGGTGCAGGCAAATGTGTTTACACTGTCTGTGGATCCATGTCCAGGCCTTTCTTCCCAACACAGTGTGTACTTGTAGCTTAGAGAGATCTGGTGTCACGAGGGATCTGCTGTGAGTTCAAGAAATAGTTGTGGACCATCAGTGTACTTTCTCAGGCCACAAAGAAGCAGCTCAAGTACAGCTGTCTGGGAAAGGGACAGTATATGGAAGACTTAGAGGTATGGGGTCATGGTAAATCCTGTTTTGGGGAGTTAAAGGTCACAGACATCCTTGTTGAGCTTCAGAGGCAAAGCAGCAGGGCAGAGGGGAGGTGAAGGGAGAGGCGGCTGTTAACAGTACAAGATGAGAGACAAGGGAGAAGTGTAGATTATGAATTTATGAAGGTAATTTTATTGGTTTTACAATAGGTTCTTGTGTGGTTATTACCTGTTCAATGCATCCTAGTTGATATGACCTCTGTTGCCAAGAACAGTGACAAATTAAAACAGAAATTGATTCATATTCTGTCTACACTTGGTGAAAACAACTACAACAATACAAAAAAATACTCAAACTAACTAAATGCAACACCTGTGAATGAGATAATTTTTCAAGGTATTTCCTTGCCTCTCTTGGAAGTTTTGATTGTTTTCCAGTAGCACTCCATCACATATAACATAACTTTGTGAACACTGGAAAAGTTAATCATGTTACAAGACATGGTGATGTCGCTATAGGACATGAAAGAACACAGACACACATCGCAGCTCAGGTGATCAGAAGAGAGGGGAAAAAGCTTTATTTTTTCTGACTCCAGTATTTATAGTTTTCCAAAAGTGACAGTGGATTGGACGGTGGCAGTGCCACCTCTCCAAGGACACTGGACAGACAAACAGTCCATCAATTTTTCTCCTCCTTTATGAAGGAATGCAAAAACATTGACATTTTTACAGAAAGTGTGTGAGAAAGTTCTTCACAAATATGTAAATATCAGAAGGCTTAGAAAGTCTTACAAAAATCAGGGCGACATGGTGAAAATTTCAGAAAGAAAAATATAATTAATCCAGAGAAAGAAAGTCAGGGCTGTTTCTTTTTGGTTTTGTTTTTGGTTTTTTTTTGTGGTGGTTGTTTGGTTGGTTTGTGTTTTTTTTTTTGTTGTTTTACGTAATACCAGAACGTGTTGCTATATGTATTTTCCTAGGCAAAAGTTATCATCCGGTTTATCTTCAGACTTCCCATATTTATTTTATGCCAACTGAAGTCTTCAGCACCTTATCAGAATGATAAAAGGGTGCTGTAAGAATTAACTATTACAAATTGTGAAACACCACAATAGAAGTTATAAATATCTGAATAAACAGAATCCTGGACAGTTTTGTAATTTACAGAATAGAACAAATTGCTCTAGAGATGAAAGTAAAGGTGAAACGAACTCAATATTATTTTGCAAAGAGGAAATTCAGAGAAAAGAGTGTAGTCCATAAAAGCTAATATTATCAATACCGCAGTGATTTTAGCATTCTTCCCAGACACTAAGAAGGATGTTAGTTGAACATTACATGTAAGTTCATATTTTTAGAAATTATTACATTCCTACAATTTTAGAAGATTTTCTTCAAGATCTTTTTTGTTGTTGTTGAACCTTTACTTTTTTTGATCAATCAATTCAAAGCAGGCAAAATGGACTTTTTGACATATGATGGAATTTTGCCATACAATAAATTGACATATTAAGTTATGGCTGTTGCTTTATTCGTTTATCTGGAAGTATAGTGAGCATACCTATAGTTTAAATCCCAGAGAACAGCTGAATAGTGAATGAGATCTGTGAATTATTTCATACTGATACACATACAGCTTGACGAAAGAAAAAATAAACAACATAGATGTTCCATGTGATGTTAAAGAGACAAAACAAAGTAAAGAACAGCACAAAAGAAAGCACACAAGGAGGAGATAAAATACCAAACTCATTTCTATTGTCCTAGCTGTGAAGATTACAATGGACTCCTTTAAATTTAAATTCGTGTCTTGCAGTACTTTAGACATAGTTATATGGAATACTGCTTAGAACCACCTGAAATATTCACCCAGACATTGGCTTTCCGCATATCATGTAGTTAAACATGTTTAAAATGCCAGAAGGTGGATCTTTGCATAAGGCCTGTTCTGTTCTCTAAGCATTACTTTTAGTTATCTTTTCTGCTCTTCCAGTTCTGTTAAAGGATGGTGTTGCTCTTCATATCCAAGAAAGTCAATGAGTTTAAAGCATTCTCTTGTTTTCTGCCTGCCTCCTAAATGCCACACATCTGTTTAACTAGGGCAACAGGGTGGACATTTCCAGAACAAATACAGTTGTTCACACAAGGATATCTATATTCCCAGAAAGGAAGTTCCTCTTAGGAGATTTGCACAAATTAAAAATGTTTGTACAAATATTACTTTCCAACCAAAACAAGATTACATTCTGCATAGTTAAATCAGGATTTGCATTTTGAAAAACTATCTTGTCTTTCTTATTGCTGTTTACTCCTTCATAAAAGCAAGTAACTCTTCAGTGAACAAGCATCAGGGAATTTTTGCAAGGGCAGAATGATCATAAACTTGTTCTGGCTGTTACTGCTTGAGCAAGGGGCTTGGACTTGATCATTTCAGGAAGCACCTTTCAACCTAGATGACTCTTTTTTTTATGTGTGTAATATTGATGATGCAATATGTAATTTAAAAATTCCAACAAGTAAAACCTGTAGTGCTTTAGCTTGCAAAGTTACTCCTAGGTGTTTATTATTACACACCAGAAGAAAAACCCTGCTCTGAGATTTTGCACTGCACTCTGATTAGAAAGGCATTCTGACCATATCAAGACATTCCTTAATTTCTCTTTTGACAGTATTAGGTCAGGAAACATGAGTGTAAGACATTTGGAATTAATGACCTAGCTAGTTAGATGGTATATTATGTTTTTAGAGTTGTAATGATATTTGAAATTTTGCACCAGCTTACTTAGAATTGGTAGCCAGTGTTTTGGAAAATTAAGAGACAGCAGTTCCATATCATCTACCTGGGAAAAAGAAATTTCTCTCTTGAGAAACATTCTTGAAGTAACTTTTGGAATTTTAAATTTTGAAATTTGAAAAAGCTTGCAGAACATATTTCTTTTTTTCTGTAAGTCTTAGCTTCTATCTCAATGTGAGGCACTGCAGATATAATTAATTTGATATTGCAGTTCCATTCCATTCTAATTCTTTCAGTAATATCATTAAGATATCTGAGTAACATACTCAAATGTTATCCACACCTGTTCTGGAAGGAGAGAAGTGTCACAGAACAAAACAGTGACTATAGATTCTATTATTAATTACTATGCAGAAATAATGACAAGCAATTTACTTTTGATAAAGATATCATAGTATAACTTGGGTTAAAATGTGCTGTATGCTGCAATTACAATGTGAATGGATAAATTTTTAAGTATCTTGGAAAGATGTACACTACCAAAGTACACTTGAAATGTCCCTATATTCTAGCGACAAATAAAAACCAAAAACAACAACAGCAAAACCATCAATTCAATAAAATATTTCAGCTGAATTTCAGTGCATAGGAAAGCAAAGCTCTGCCTTTACCTCTTCCCAAGGATCTACTAATTTACAAAACAAAGCTCATTTATGTCACAGAGCTCTTTACAAGATGACCCTTCATGAGCTTTTTTTAAACCTCCATTCAACAGTGAAGTTGTTCATATTATTGACTTTCAGCACAACATGTTTTCATTGTAATCTCGGAATCTCATTTGAGATGTCATGAACAAATTTTATTTCTCAACAGTGGTATTTATGAATTTCATTGTGAAATAATCAGTTTAACCACTGCAGGTAATACATGCTCTTTACAGTATTGAAAATAAAATTATATGGGTGTGTTTCTGAACATTATTCTGACTCAGCAGATTAATTTATCCTGCAGTCTTATCCTCAACTAACAAAACCCAAAAGAAAATTACTTTTTGTTTGTCAACATCATATATCTTTCTACTCCTAGATATCCCAGATGCCTTCTAGTTATTTCTTTTAAAACAGCTAATCAAGTTGCCAGCCAGGTAAGCTATGAAATAGAATTTCATTATATGCACAGGACTAGAAGTGCCTAAAATCCCAACAATGACCCTTACATTAACAGAGACTGAAGTAGCTAAAATCAATATTTGTTTTGTTTTACAAAATGTGTAGATTGGATGTCTACAGTTATCTATTTTAGTTCCAAAATATATGAATTTGTGACCTATTAATTAGTTAAAAGCAATGGTGGTTTCTTCAAAGCATAATATGGGGAAAAGGTCCAATCATAACTCATGAACCCTTCCCAAATTAAACTTTTATCTTCTTTAGAAATCTAGTCACGAGGCATCAAAAATATGTCATAATGAACTCATAGACCAACTTGATTATTTTCTGTAGTGATAATAGATAGACTGTGGGGTTCTCCTTTGTCCCCTACAATGCAGCATTTTCTAAAAAGTTCCCCAATTTACAAACAAACAAACAAAAAACAAACAAAAAACTGAAAAAAAGCTGAAGGGAATAAGGAAACTGAGACTCAAATACTATGTTAGTGATATGAATATCAAAGTAATTTTTTCAAGCTGTGTCAAAGTTACAATTGTAATTAAACAACTTTCCAATATATTAATGAGCATTGTGGAAAATTATACTACAATATAAAGATAAATTCTCCTATGCATTCCATTAACTTCAGAAAGGAGATGTTACTAGTAGAAGACATCTGATGATACTTGATACCAAAACAGAAAATCAATTGTCAATTTAAGATAAAAAGTATACAAACAGGTATTGTAAAGTTGACTACAAACAATATAAACTAAAGATTATGTGCTTTTCCTGAAACACAAAGGAAAGCAATGTTCTCTGTGATGGTTTTACATAATTAAGTGCTAAGCCTATATTAAAATTTAGAGATTAGAATTTACTCTGATAAAAAAGAAGTAATTTCAAAGCTGAAGACATCTTTCCATTCTTAGCATAGCCTGACATCGTTTTCATGCAATGTTTTATAACAGTGGAAGAAGTGTAATATTCTATACTTCTTTCTGCCCAAATCTGTGAAGTTTTTAGGACTGGGCATGATTCGAGTAGGGAGACTAAATATATCTATCATATTTGCTTCAGTTCAGAAATACATTGATTAGGAAAGTCATTGCTGAACTTGATTTCATTTAACGAGCCAACTGGTCTCTTTGCAAAAAAATATAAATCATCTTCAAGTATATTCATCCTGGATATACTCTTCTCTTTCACCAAGACCTAGGCTCCTTTTCTTTTTCCCTAAACCCTTTATTTTTCCCTAATCTACAAACATATTTTTCTGTTAAGATCTTGGAAAACCTTGGTGATAACTCTCTGCTATGGATGTCTGTCTACCTGTAGAATGATTTTCTGCCAAATTCAGTTGAGGTCTTTGTCTTGAGGAGTGACCAACAACTTAATATATGGCAAAGTGTAGAAATCCCACTTTCACAAACAGTGAATCAGGACATGCTCAACAACAGCAAGAGATGCAATATTCTAGCTCCCCAACCACCTCGTATGTAACAGGTATTCATATTCCACCTAAACCCCCCCCCCAAGTTATCCTATATAACCATTATTTTGGAGTTAATGGATAAACCTCTTTTGTTATATTCATATTGCATTTTATTCCAGATCCTTTTTTCTTTCTGTCTCAAAGGCAACTAAAAGGTACTAGGGATACTGGATGACCACTACAATTTTAAAAAATTTTCTCTAAGGAAATCCCCTGCACAGTCATCTGAAGCACAGAAAACAATTAAGAGATTACAAGTTTATTTTTTTTTCACACTTCATGCAAGTTGCAAACTGCAACAAACTGAAGATCTATGAAGTTCAAAATATTGCATTTCCTTTTAAACTCTTTTTGTATTCTTCTATGTAAATGATAAAAATAACGTCATGTCATTCTGGAAATTGACCCCAAAAGCAGCTGCATTGTCAACAAGGGAAGACTAACTGATGTAACCTACCTAGATTTCTGTTTGGCTTTTGACACAGTCCCACAGGTCATCCTTATCTCCAAATTGGAAGGAAAGCTTTGAAGGGAGGACTGTTCAGTGGATGAGAAATCAGCTGGATGGACACAGCTGTTGGCGGCTGGTGATGAGTGGTGTTGCCCAGGGCTCTGTCTTGAGACTGCTGATTTTCAATATCTTCAATGACACAGGCAGTGACATCAAGTGTACCCTCAGGAGCAGACTCCTGACAGGTTAGGTCCGGAGGTGTTTCACAGTATGTATTTGCCAATTTGCTGGAAAAATTTCCAAAGTTCAATTCAATAAGCCATATAATATCTCACAGTAATTTATTTTAAATGTGCAGAATGTAAGTAAATAGAACTTCAGAGGGCATTGTGAATAATTACTACAGCTAGGGTGTGAAATACATTTAATCAACATCCCCTGTTTTCCTGCGCTTTAAAATAATTCTCGATAAAGAGGATTTTTTAAATTGAAATGGTAATTTCTTTATTTTCTTTATTATTTGCATAAAAATTACATAGAAAAAATTCCCTAGTACGGACCACCTGTCACCCTTTCCCTGGCAAAAGTAGAAAGAACCATTTATATCTCATGAAGTAAACATATTTAGAAGATGTAAAGATCCGTATATATTTCAATCCATGTGTGCTTTTGAAAACTCTGGGTGATGATGATGTAACGGATAAAATGTTCTTTTCAAATATTGAATTGTCTGATGTACTGGTGTAATGAATAAAATGCTGTTTTTAAATATTGAATTGTCTGATGTACTTAGGTGCTTAAATGACCTTAAACTTTTGGATTCACATGAATTTGTACTGATATGAAAAGAAAATTCAAGGTAAAAAGATAAATAGTAAGTAATTTTGGTCTAAGATTTATTTTCATATTTCTTTTTCTACTTCAGAGTTTGGTTAAAAGTCAAGGTTATTTTCAATAACTGCTTTTGCTTTAACTGTAATTATTTTTTGTACTTCTGGTTTTCTCTTTGTATTACAATGACAGTCATGACACAATGACATAGTGTGATATTGTATTAAGAACTGATTAATGGATAAACATCAGAAAATGGTAAATTAATTATCAGATTATATAACATCAATTATTCATCCAACTTTTATGTAGATATGGAAAGCTTTGCATCAGAAGAGAATTTTAAAACTGAAAAATACATTAACGCAGAAAGTAAAAGCCCTTAGATAGTTAACTGATAAATATATACAAAGTCCTCCTTTTCTCTTCATACTCAGCTACTTAGGTAAATCTTGAAGCAATATTAATATAAACATCAGCTGTGTTATTATGATACTGTGTATAATCTGCCTCATACATTGTCCACTTTGAGTTCCCATCATATTCGTTTCAAGAGTAATAAACTAGCATTAGCAGAACAGAAGTGAAAAAACGTCCTCAATCTAGCAATAAATAAAACCACCACTGTAAAGTTTAGGCTGTCATTTTTGGTATAGCATGTGCAATGTTCTGTAATAAAAGATCCAAAGTGCACAGATGCTGGACTTTGGATTTATTTTCACCTTCTATTCAGTTAATAATCCATAAACTCCATCTATTACATAGCTGTGTCCTCAGGCCACTTCAGTGACTGTTGAAAGATTTCTTTTTCCAAGCTCTTGTACCACTATAATATCCTAATAAGCTTCACACACATCAAACCTAAGGTTGAAGTTAGATGCTGAACTCCTATTTCATTCAGTGCTTCATCTTTTCCAAGATCTGTGCAACTGAGGTTCTCCACTGAAAGAAAGTAAGAATGTCATCTATTAATTTAGCTTTTCTTTTCTAAGAACAATTTATTTCTAATTTTTTGTGGAAATTTGTATTTCTGAGTTTGTATTTGTCAAATATGGATTATTTTTGAAGGTGAGAGCATGCTGGCTCTAAGTGCTACAGAAAGAAGTCCAGGCAAAACATTTCCACTAAACCAAACTGTTTGTGAATGAAAGGCAGTTTTATAGCCCTTTTGGGTAGACATGGAGGAGTTTATGGTGGATTTCAAGATTGTCGTGAGTAGGTGATGGGTTCTGACTCCTTGTTTTAAAAGAAGATGCATCATGTGCAAATACCATCCATTGAAATTCAGATTTACATGCCTGTGATACCTCTGCTCTCCTAGATTTTATCATTAATCCTGATTTAGGATCCTTCTGACTATGCCAGTTTGTCAAGAATGAATGATTTAGATTGCTTAAGGGATCACCATCAAAGATATTAGCAAAAGCTATTTTAATATGTTGTCAAAGTGCAGCTTGGCAAAGGTTCACTTTATTACTGCATGGAAGAAACATGCACAGGAAAATTGGATTAGAATTGAACTAGAATGATTGATGTAGATACTGCAGACAAGAAGGTGTAAAGGGCACACTTCTGTTGAGTTGTGAGATTCTGAGTGCACTCTCAATTTCTAAACTCCTGATTGAGCTTAGGTGTGGCCCCGTCCTATCTCAGTCTCAGACTTGAACAATGGTTTATATGTAATGGAAGAAATGGAAACAAGGGGAATCTCTGCTTTGGAAAAGGATTTCGAAGTCTCAGTTAGAGAAACTCAAACCTTTAGTGTTTTTGCTTAAGGACAGTGTTATGTGGTGTGCAATCCAGCAGCAATTCAATAAGAGCTCAAATCTGGCTCATCTAAAGATCTGCCATTAGTAGAAGTCCTCTCTGACCCAAAGAGGTGTGAGATGTAGCCCAGCTCAAGAGGATCTTACTGCCATCCAGCCACACTGCCTAGAATGGATAGCTCAATGTGTGTATGTACATCAAACTGCCATGTTTTTCCAAAAGGTTATTAGCTGAGTCTTTAACTTTTTGTCATGAGTCTGGACTTATAAAATAAATTAAAATGGGAATAATGTGTCTGCCAGACTATAACTACAGAAAAGGTAAAATATTCAGCTAGGAGACTAGTATTTAAAGGAATGCTCTGGGATATGTTTTGCATAACTGACTTTGAAATCTCTTGCAGTCTGCAGCTATTTGGCTGTTGGATACAACTATGCTTTCCAAGCTTACTGCCACAGGCAATTTTGAAAAATAAAACCAAAGCTTCCTCTCGACTTGTAAATATAAAGAGCACAATGTCACAGTATGATGCTGACTATTTCTTTCAGCCAGAGGCCCTCAAGTTCTGATGTGCATTGTAGCACAGGCACATTCTCACCAGCTCCAGTATTGCTCTTTCCAGAGTTATGGGAAGAATAGCATTTTAGCCACATCCCTGTGGCAGAGTTGCCTTAGCATTTGTAATTGCACTTCAAGTATCTCGATATTCTTAAAGGAAGAAATATACACTTTTAATATGGATTTATTTTATACATCTTTACAGCTTTTGATTTTATATAGCTCTACACTGAGAAAGTCTAGTCTCTATAGGTGTTTATATTTTTTTTCATGAAATAAAACAAATCATGGTACATCGTGCATGCACATATACCTATGTTTATGTGTGTGTTTGCATACAAATATGCACATCATATTTAATACAAAAATTAGAATTAAGATGCTGGGCTGTGAAACAAAAACTAATTTCTTGGTCCTGACAGAATGCACAAGAACTTCCAAATCAATTGACTAAACTGGTCATGCAAAGCTCCTCTAACAAAGATCTGTTCTTGGTCCTGGAAAAGCTATCCTCCTGCAGGAGGAGAATTTGTGATTCCTAAGAACAAGTTTCCCACTCTCAAATGTGATTTATTTTTTTTCAATTCCTTCTTCTCCAGATTCTGGTTGTAACATAGCCCAGCTCAGAATTGAACCAAGAGGCAACATAAAGCTGTTGAGAAAAGCTGAAAGAATCTTGACGAGCTGCCTCAAAAATGTCTTAGAAGCAATTGCCATGCTAGGAATTGCCAGTTCTCTTTTCCAGTCTTAATTGCTATTCAAAAATGAGAAGAAAACCTTCTGCTATGTTTTTTCTTACAACCCCAAAATAACCAGTCCATGTGTTCCTTCACTTTCGTCTGAGAGCTGATTCTTAAGGAAGAATGGAACTACCCTCTCGTCTTGTTTTGAACCCAGCCAGCAACCAAGCTTCCACAGCCATTCACTCACTCTGCCACCACCAGGACTGGGGAAAGAATTGAAAAAGTAAGAACACTTGTTGCTTGAGTTCAAGACAATTTAATGGGGAAAGAAAAAGCTGTGCATATATGCGAAGGAAAACATGGAATTTATTCACCACTTCCCATGGGCAGGCAAGGGTTCAACCATCTCCAGGAAAGCAGGGTCCCATTACATGCAGCTGTGACTTGCAAAGACAAACATCATCACTCTGAGTGTCCACTCCTTTTTCCTTCTTTTTCCCACTTCATACGGCTTGATGTCCGTTTGGTCAGTTGGGGTGAGCTGTGTCTCAGGCACCCCCAACCTTTTTCCAGCGTCACAGTACAAATAGCAGAAAAGGCCTTGGCTCTCTGTAAGCCCTGCTCAACAATGAAAAAAAAAAAAAATCTTTTTTCTGTGAACCCTGTGTTCAGTACAAATCCAAACTCAGCCCCATACAAGACAATGTGAAGCAAAGTAACTTTACCCCAGCACATTTGTTCAAAGAGCAATACAGAAAATGCAACAACCAAATGAAAAGCTGTATTCAGAGAAGAGTTTAAATATTTTGTAGTAAAACAATTGAGAATCTTTTGAGATAGCTTTCTGTAAACAGAGACTGCATAGACAGAGACTGTCTCTGTAGACAGAAGCTGCAGAGGAGGATTTAAAAAATCACTTGTACATACTCAGTGAGCACTGACTGTCCTAAATACTTATGGAACTGGGTTCCTAAGGGGAAAAAGGGTTCATGCAAAGAAAATAAGCATCATAATGGATATATTAGGACAGGAGTTGGGAGGTATTAGATAGATAAGAAGCCACTCACGCATTCTGTATATTTTTTCAAAGCTTGACTTTATAATGTTAGTACTCCTAAAATAATTTGTTTTTCATATTTGTTGAAATTAAATAATTCATTCAAAATTTCTTTCAAATATATAAAAGCTGCTGCAAAGACAATAAATGGAAGTGCTGACTAGAATAGAATTCCTTAGGTTTTGCAGTACTTTTGCTTTACTGAGAAATGTAACTGATAAATCCAAACCACCTCTGTGATGTTTTGGAGATACACACATATATATACATATTTATATCAGTAAAGAAAAAGTGTATCAATATCATATTGATCTTCTAGCAGTCCGGAAGCTGGTGTCCACATTGAAAATTCTGTAACAGTGAATAAAAATAAAAATTACTCAAAAAGGGAAAAAATAATTAGAATACTCAAAGGTAATAAAACAATAGGTTCTGCTGTGTAGACATGGTTAAGGGTTGTGACTTTGCTCCTGACATTATTGTTAAAGAAAATTATTTTGGAGACATGTCCTCAAACATATATTTAAAGTTATTGGACAGAATTTCATAAACAGATCTGTCAAAATCAAGGAATATTTGGTGCATGTACTCAGGAATAATTATCATGCTGGTCATGTTGGAAAGAGTTTGCAATACAGAAGTGCAACACGTCTATGTTATTTATTCACTCAATCCAATAATAATGCTTTTCATTTCCTTCATTTTTCGTATTACACATATATTTGGTATTTCTTTCCTAAAAATGCAACAGATTGTTTAGACAAGATTACAGCCTAGTAAGCAAATTCCTAACCTTTTGTTCAAGATAGCAAAAAGAAAGGACTTCTTAATCTTAAAATCTGTAGAGTGGATGGAGACCAGTAGGGAAAACCAGAACCACTTAAGGCATGATTTAGAGACTGCCTCTTTAGTGCTCAGGAACAGAAATTTCCATTAAAAGAAATTACTTTCTGAAAAGATATTAATTAATCTTATAAAATAATTTAATCACTCTGATTTCTTATGAGTATATTCAGAGTTTTACTCATTTATTTTAGTAATCTGAGAAAAGATTTTGAAGGCGCAAAAAGCAGTCAATCGTGCAAGCTTAAATGACATTTCAAAAATTTATGTGAAATTATTTTCCCAGTATAGGTTCTTACTTTCTTCTGAAGAACCTTGGTTCATGGAATGCTCTACTCTGGTTTGCACCTCAATGTCAGAGTCTCCAATTAACTTCATATTACAGGCAAAAATTATTTTTGTTCTTTTGCTGCTCGTGGTCTTATTCTTTATCAATATTTCTTTTCCTCATGCTTAAATATTTGGAAATGGGTGTTTTTCAGCTATTTTTCCAAGTAAAGGATATTTCCACCAAGTAGCAATTTTTTTTAAGATATCCAGATGAAATTCTATGAGAAATGGCAACAATGTAGGTGGCAGATTCATTTGCTTTTCAGAATCTCTATGACTGATACGATACAATGAATATAGAAAAGGAGAGGCAAATAGATGGAAAATAATTCAACAGAAAATTCTTCTTTAGCAGATGCCCCTGCAATTACTCAGCTGCTTTTGATTGCTCTGGATTTTTCTTAATTCTTCCTTATTGCTCTCTTCTGGAAATATGTTGATTTGTAGTGAAAGCACCTATAACCGCAAAGCACCTATAACATCAAAGTTTACCTTGCTTGTCTAGGACTGAGCACCTCTGTTTGCATGAGATATCAAATATGTCAAACAATTATGTAATTGCTTTAGAGATTTCTGGAGAAAGCTGATTAACTTACTACTTATCTTTCTGTTGAATAAATACTACAGCTGAGTCAGGAATTCACAATGAGAGGAAAATTTCACAGGGTTTGCAATTATGAGTAACTGATTATATTCCCACAGCAGAGGGTGAATGAATTAGTCCCTGTATCTCTCAAGACATCTTTGAGTAATCTTGTGATAAAGAAAATGTATTCCTTAGCTATTGATTTTGTCCTAACAGGTAACAAGGGCCTTGCTCCAAGATAGTTCCTAGTCAGATAACTGATAAATAAGAAGGAATGACTCACATAAGCATGTTTTTCTTGTGGCCTGATTAAAATTAAAGTCATACTTTCCAAAAACAGTTATTAGGACTCCATGAAACTGAGTAGTATAGGGGCTATTAAATATTTATTTTAGTTGACTGAATTCCTTTCATAGAACCAAAAATTTGAAATAGAATTTAGATTAGAAGAGTCTTTTGGATGATATGCAATCCTCAATTGTCATTTTTTGGGTTTTTTTTCAGTCACCAAAAGAATTTGGAAATAAGGTCCCTTTAATTTTCTCTCCATACACACACAAAACTAATTTCCTAAGAGCACTTCCTAAATTATTTTATTATCCCATTTAAACCTCTGAAATTCTGCATTTTAATTGGTTCTAGTAAAACTTTCTACATAACACATTTTCACGTATTTAAAGCATGTACTATTTCTCTCTTCTACACTAGAAACATGACACTGACATATGCATATAAATTTTTTATTCTTTTTTTTTTGAGTTTTGAATTTTTGTCTGGTGGCAGTGATTACACATATCCTTTTTTGTGCATAAGAAAATAGTTTTTCTATTAGAAAACAGATTTTGAGGTATTAAATAAATTTCTATTAATTCTGGTAAGAAAACATTTCTTGCTACTATATGAAAATGCATCTGGAAAACATTTGGGAGAAATAAATTAAATACAATGATATAGTGAAAATACAAGGACTTTTTTTTTTTTTTCTCATGTGCCAGTTACACTGAGTCATCCTGGAAGTAACATCAAAGCTTTAAGTTCTGCCAAACTGACTGTTCAATATAATGCAGCCAACAAAGTTCTTGTCTTACATCTTTGAAGTTCTACTATTTGCTTCAGAAGATTGAACACTGAATTTTTTAACTTTTTTGTCCTTTTTAAAAAAATTTCTTTCTTCCATTTAAGTACCATGGGATATTTTTCCTTGTTTAATAATTTTAATTATGGATCTGATCCTTGATACTATATGACATAAAAACCAATGATTAAAAAAAAAAAATCTTAAATCATAATTCAGGAAAACACTGCTTTAAAACTACTGAATTATTTAATTTGTCAGCAATTTCCTAAGTCCTCCTGAATTTGTTTTAATTCCCTTTGTCTTTATCAAGGTACTTATCTTTTTTTTAAACTTGGCAGTATTTAGACAAGTTATGTGCAAACATATCAGATAACTCTGAATTTCAAAGTAAGCAACAGTAAGACGTTTTCAATGATATCTTTTACCCTTCTTGAACTACTGTTCCATTCAGAGAAAACAGACCCTATGATATATTTCTGTCTTTGAAATGAAGGGACTTGAAATAAGGGGCTTGATTCAGCTCATAGCTGGAACTATCAAGTGATTTCTTTTTTTTTTTAATAAACATTTGGAATTCCATACTGAACCTTCTGAAATTGAGAATATTGTTAAAAGAATTAAAATGACAGCAACAACAACTTAGCTTTTCATCCACTCAGATCTACTATTTATGTAGTTATTAAACATCTCAGGCTAAGGATTTCTGTAAAAACATGGTCTAAATAATTCCTGACATATTTGTTATAACAGCTGGTTTCTTTGTAAACTGCAGTTAAACCTGGGCCCAAGGTTTTCCTTTACACTCCTTCCTTAGATAAAATACACCAACCTTTTTCAAAGTGATAGCACTTGCTATATTTCTCAGATTTTTACGTTTCTTTTCACCATTTTTATGCATTGTCAAAATGCACAAAAATATTACTGCAGTAAGCCTCATATATGAACAGCGTACATATATTATTAAGATAAACATAGAACAAGAGTTCTTGCTGTTGCTGCACTGTGCAGCTGTCAAATTCTGAGTAATACTCCAGCATTTTAGAAAAATTACAAATGTGTTATGAGTGTTTTAATATCTCACAAGACAGTTTTATATCCCAATAAAACTAGCATGTACATTTTGTTTTTTGTATTTTTATGCTACTTAAGTGCCTGGAGGGTGAATGTAGGACACTGTATTTATTGCAATGAGGTCAAGAGAGAGGCAATCTCGCTGCAAAGCTGCTGTACCTTTGCATATCATGGTTTCATAGGTGCCCTTAGTCTAACCTTCAGACAGAGAGCTATTCCCTGCACAAGCTAATCCAGCCAGGATGTCCCTCAGCAAACTGTCAATTATGTTAAACTGTGTCAACCTGTATGTATTGTGTAATTTTCCATTCTGAATTATTGTCTACTAAATAGAGTCAGCTGCAAATATTGAACTCTCGCCATGCTCTCTAGGGGAAGCAATGTAGAAAATTTATGCATTCTTTTAACATCAGCCAACTGGCCTCTTGCAGAGATTTGGAGGGTTATAAAAGTTATACAAAAGTATTGCATATACTATAAAGCTTTATAAAAGCAACAAATACACTGTTTTTCATTTACTATATTAACAACTTACTTAGTGTACTGTTGCCATTGAGACCAAGTAATGTAATTGCTTAACAGAAATATCTCCATGTTTTCATTATACTGCAAAACAGATCACGTGATTTCATGTCAGGAAAATTAGCCAAGGAGTGGTCTGCTGCCCAATTCGAGTAAATTGCTATCCAACTATGAACTACGGAAATTCAGTTTAGAGTTCAGTTTAGCAGTTGAGTATCTGCATTGTGGCACTCTGTCTTAGAAGCATAAATTCTGCAGATGTAGTTTATATAGCTATTCAGTTTAACAGTTATCGTATTCTATGGAAAATGCTTATGTAACTCTTTATTATTCAAAGAATTAATACATCAGTTACACAGTTTTACTGTCTTTAAAGATTTCATTAGCTGTAAGGGGGAAAAAAATTCTAAAAATATTTAGCCAAGCAAACAGTAAAAATAAGTCAATTGTAAATATGTGCTTCAAAATAATAGCGGATATAATTTTAGAAATCCGCAGTGTGTATTAATAGTCATACTGTTTTGTTTAGTTTTAGCTGGTTTTCCCCCATTTCTTTTCCTGATTGCTTACTTTACTACATTCTTTGCAAAATACTTTGTAGAAATTTATAAACCTCCCTATAGATATCTTCTTACAGAATAGTCAGGCAAAACGTACTTTGAAATATTTTTTCCCTGTTCAATGAAACAAATATTTAAATAATATTTNTTCAGCCATGCAGAACAGGAAATGTCAAAGGAAAAGGCTAAAAATTTCATAGGAAACCTTAAGAGAAACAATATATAATAAGCATCATGAGGCTTGACAGCTCTAATCTCTTGTAGGTAACCTTGAAACTTGCAAGGACAGGCTGGTATATTAGAATGGTTTATTTGAGCAGTCATAAAATAAACTGTTCAGACTTTATGGATGTATTTGCTTAAAACAAATTTATCAAATCAAATTTCAAAAAGACAACTTAAAATAGTATCTTTCTGTAGTTTTAGAGAAAAGCCATTTTTTCTTTAGCCTCAGTTTGAACCTTTTGTTTCCTTCTCTTCTGCATGATGCAGATATTAATAGACATTACATAAGCCCCGTTAATGAAATGTTTACTTGTGCTTTGAGGCATGACCCTTTCATGTAAAATGTTGATTTTTGATGAAAACCATAAATAAAATATGGTTTAAAGACCTCCCATCCTTTTCGCAGTTGCACTTTGGACTTCTTTGAAAAAAATAAATTAATCTTCCTGCTTCCCCTGATACCTCATTAGGCTGCAAGTTGCTTGTCCTCATAGGAAGAATTAACAAAAGCATTTTCAAATTGCTTAGGTTAATTCCATGAAAGATTTTAGACATGGCAGAGCCTAATTTTCGGGCATATTTTTACTTTATAAAATCTCTTGCACAAGTTGTACACTGCTCAAGCAGTAAGCTGCCAAGGATCAATGCCTATCTATAGAAGGAGAAATTAAGCTCCTAACACTTCTTGTCTACACTGATAACTGGAGCTGATGGAAAAACACAAACAAGTTCCCTGTCTCTTCAGGACTTAATGCAGTTCTCTAGTGAGGTACTTAATACTTCTGCACAAAATCAACTCATATTTTACAAAACTTTTCTGTCTATTTCACAGAAAATATGAAATAAAACAATGGAAAGTTGGAAGAAACAAGTTGCCAAAGAGAAGGAAAGGACTTGTTCTCTGCCTCATTACATCAGTAGGCATCTAATTGTGTCTGTTTCCTTGGGTCAGACTTCTTTCGTAGACCCGTGAAAACATAAGGCTGAGGCTAAACCTATTGATTAGAATAACAACTAGTCCTGTGGAATAGCAGACATAGGAGCATATATTTCCATTGCCATGTTTGGAACAGACATCCTAACCAAATATTTTTTAAGCTATGACTTTTCTTGAAGCAGTTCCACTGGAATATATGCAGAGTAGCAAAACAAGGAAATTAGTCCAGATGTTCAGCTGGCTTTTATCTAAATTATCAGACTGTAGGGCCGCTAATATTTTCCCCAGCAAGACCACTCCAACTTTACCCAGTCTGTATTTCTTTCTTTAGAAAAATATTTTCTTTAGAGAAATACTACGCAACTTAATTGTTAAGACATGTAGCTCATAGAACCTTAGAGACTAATGTTAAATAGATCATCTGCACAGTGGACCATAGATGTCCTTTCTCAGTTGTTCCAAATAAGGCAGAGAAGAAAGAAATCCTAGAGGTGAAATACATTGGTCTTTGTTATGCACTAGGATTTCTAAACATAAGCTTGACCTCCGAACCTCTCTTTAGAAACCAAAGTGTGATGACTCACCCCTAAAAGAAAGGAACCACTTAAGATTCAAAAAAGCTCATTAGTCAGAAAGAACTATAAAGGTCAGAAGGTCCAAAAACACTCAGTGTTTAATTGGTAAATTACACACATGGCATGGCAATTGGTCTGTTACTCTCTGATATACCATTTAGGTACATGGAATTGGGTTTTGGACAAAAAGGTATAGCAATAGAGAAGAGAAAAATTAAAAGGTTTCGTTTAAAAAAGGAGAGATTAATTAAAGAAAGGCAAAGAGAAAAAAAGAGGAAAATAAGGAGAAAAAGAGAGGGTAAAAAATCCTTGTTACAGCATCAATACAGCTGGGATGCTGATCCTGTTCTCAGAGCTGACCCACCTGAGGGGATGCCAGCTCTGGTTTCAGCATTGATCCAGCTGATAAGCAGCAATCCAGTTAACTTGGTCCAGTTGATGAGATGTTCAAGGTCCAGGGTAACTACATGGGCCATGAGGGGTATCTTTTTACGGACATGTTTCTCCACCCCAAGGATAGGTTTCCTGCTTCCTATGCTAATTAGTTGTCATGTGTAGTCTGTTCTTTTAGGGCTTTCTGGAAAAAGGTCGGAGGGCTTTGGGGTTCTTTGGTGGTCCCAGTCCCACTGTATAGTCTATGCCTACTTCTTCCAATCATTCCTGAGTTTGGGCTGTACTGTGTTGTTTTCCTTTCTCATGGAAAAATGCTGCCTTATCTCCAACTGGTCCCTCTTCTCCAGCCAAAATTAGCTCTTTCTCACAGCATGTTAATACCAACAGTCCTTTACTATTACCAACAATTCCTGTCTGTTGTTATTGACAGCCCTTGGCTGACTTCTCAGCCATCTGGTTATCAGTGTTTGAGACATGCTCAGTAACCCCTTATTTTCTGGGAACTGAGGGCTCAAAAGGATCTTAATTTGGACTGCTGTTTGTAGGGTTATAAGAGAGTGAGTTTTAGAATGCATCAGACCCTCATATTTATGTCAAAGGAGCAATTTACATTAATTTAAAGGTGGTCATCTAAACTGAATCAGATTAACTGACTTCTAAAAATAAAGAGAATTCTACTTGTTATGAAAGGAGATTATTTCCCAGTGACTAGATTCTAGTAAGTGCTGGATGCATATAGCTAGAGCAAATGAATTCTAATATGTTTGGTTTTTTTTACCTGTCCTCAACATCTACTTACTAGACTATTAAGTCTTGTTTTTGTCCTTTATGTGAGTTAGACCTTGAAAACTTACATTGGAGGCTGGTTCAGAATAAAAATAGTGAATTTTTAAGTCCTGATCGGTTTTGGTAGCTGGTCAGATGATAATGAGTTTTGTCCAGGAGCTGAAATATGGAAGATTATGGGAAAAAAAAATCAAACCAAAACAAAACAAAACACTATAATCACAAGGGAAACAGAGCACATGAATTTAGATATTTAGGTATTTGATGGTTTAGGCAGCAACTGAAGCTGATTTTTTAGGATTTGATCAAGTCTCTTTCTTAGAATTAGCCCCAGACAGACATACTACCTATGTCCCCTTCTGAATTAAGCCATTGCTTTGAAGCAAAATTTTGAAATAAAAATGCATAGTTTAAAAGCCCACAGTAATGAGATGGTTTATCTAAGCATCACTCAAATGTGCAGATGAGATTTGACTGCCTCCTGATTCACATCAAGGAATAGCAATATCCAATTCCAAATGTCTGTAACAAGCAAATTAATTGAAGAGCCTTTTGTGTTAGAAAGAGATAACGTGATTTGACATGTGGGTATGGCTCAGTTAGTAAGCTGTATACTTGATTGCTTCTGGGTACACATGTCATTACTGCTTCTCTCTGTTGCCCTCATGCAGACAAAAGTTGCATCTAGCACAATAGAAGATTTAAGATTATAAGGAAGAAGAAAGAGATTTGTATGGACAGGGAGCTAGAGACACAAAGTGTATTTTGGCTATGAGGGAATAGGGAAGCCACATGGGTATAATATAAGCCTGATATTCTGCAAAGAAAAAAAGAAAAATAAGGAAAAAAAATTGTGCAACTTATATTGTTTTATGGTGTTGACTCTGCAACTGTAATTTTACAGTAGCAATAGTAGTATACATTTTTTATATTTATTAGAACTACTTCCCTGAATTATAACTTGTAAAGTCTTTTCTTTTTTTTTTTTTTTTTTAATATGACGAAATCATTTAGGTTGGAAAAGATCTCTGAGATCATCAAGCTGAACCTATGGCCTAACGCCACAATCCACAATGTCAACTAGACCAAGGCACGTGGCCAACTGAGTATCACATCCAGCAGTTCTGTGAACATCTCCATGGATGATGGCTCCAAAACCTCTCTGGGCAGCCCATTCCAATATCTAATCACCCTTTCTGTGANAATGTGCAAAACCTCCCTTGGGGCAGCTTAAGACTATGTCCTCTTGTCCTATTGCTATTTAATAATCAGTCACAGAAAAAAAAAAAAAAAAATTCTACATCCTTTGGAATTTTAAATATGACAATTTCTTTGCAAAATTTTCTAAGACAATAGAGAAATGAGAAAGGAAATATATGAGTACAATTGGAAAATTAATTTCACATAAAGTAAAATGCATGTCCTTTACCACTGTTTAACCTTGTTTAGCAGTTAGTCCTGCATGGCTTTGACTGCAGGATACCGTATAATACTGGTAAAATATGATTTTATGTAATTAGTATTTTATTTTTTTTAATGAAAGTATATTATCTTTGCTGACCCTGAGACAATACTTAATTACTTTTGCTCAGAAAAAGAGAAAATACTGAACAGTAAGTGTACTGAAACTCACTGGAGCAATACTATAAGAATGACAGCAACCACGTGTGATTTCACCCCAACATAAGCATGAAAAGAATTGATTTAGGCTACTGTTCAGATTGCGTTTTGATTTTGGGTCAGGTCACTAGAAATCAGCAAAGACAATAAGAAATTTGTGTAGGTGCTGCAAAATGATTCTTACAATACACCAGAGCAATTGAAGCTGTATAAGCTCAGCAGAGTGAATACCATTACTGCTTTTCCAATTCCTGCAGTGTGAAGATACTGCAGAAATTGGAGAACTGTCAGATATGGGACAATGAGGAATGGAAGAAAGGATAAAAATTATCTATTTGCATTGGAGTCTAGAAGGTGCAAAGCAACAGAGAACAGGCATGTTCTATTTTCCTACATATATAGGCTTTTGCAGGAAACAGAGTATATTAATTATTCCCCTCCCAAGAGTGTTAATTCTCTATTAAATATATTACATCAGCTTTACAGCTTTTACAGAGTGAATCTATTACCTGAAAGTAAGAACGAGAGAGTTATCCGGCCTTTTCTACACATCAAAAAAGTGTAGCTGAAAGGGAATATCACACTTGCAAAATTAATGAATTTGATCACATGAGGTCTACCTGACTTAAGATGTTTACTGAAATGGAATTAATCTTCTGTTCATTAATAGACTTGAAGCACTTGTCAGCCATGTCTTTCCTGTTTAATGTTTTCATGAGGACACTTGGAAATTGTGTATCTTAACATTTCTGCTTTTATTTATGTACTTGTTTTTAAAAATACTGCATAAAGTAGCCTTGTCTTATATACAAACCTGCAGCTATTTTACTTGTTCTACTAGTTTATTGGCTGCTCATTCACCTGTTAGTTACCTTCAGAAATAAATACCCTTTGCAGTAAACAGCTTTAGTACCTACTAGGCAAGTTACTGACTGGCTTTCGTAGCTGGATATTTTCAGCCTCTTTTCTTCAACAATGGGTAAAAGCTCAGTCACAAATACTTGTTATGTAGCATGGATATGATACAGTTTCCTGAAAGTAGAGGTCTGTGATGTGATGACCAATTAAGTGGTGATTTGAAATGTTTTAGGAAATACTTTCCTGGCCTCCTGAAAGATACATCTCTCATGTAAGGATTTTATAATTTCCCTCAGCTCTGGGTGGATTTTTCAGACCTAGGTTCCTTCTGTTCAATTATAAATCCTGCCCAACTTAGGACATCTGCCATCAAAGTTCAGAATCCATAGCAATGGACTTTGTGTATAGTCTCCTTTAACACAAAAAATGTGTGTATACCCGACATAGTTCAATGTTTCTATATTTTTTATCTGAAGATACACAAACTACTGATTTTGCTTTGCTTTTTGAGCTGATAACAAAGAAAAAAAATAAACACCAAACAAACAAACCTTAGTGAGAAATAGTAGAGGTCATTAGTAATGAAAAAAATCAAGAAAAGTTAATAATATTAGATATCATTATTACTTTCAGATTTTATACTGGAATTGAAAAGGCTTGGAAAAAGGTAAAACTATATTATAAACCAAAAGGCAACTGAATTTGGAACAGACCTATGAAGGTCAACTGATACAAATTTCTTCACCCTTACATCAGGGCTGCCTTAGATGAGGTGTGATCAAAATTTAATTTGGATAAGCAAACAATCCTAGTATCCAATAATTCATTGTACATCTGAGTTAAAAAATAGTAGTAAAAGTCAATATATGGAAGATAAATACCTGAATCACTATAGAGTGGTGAGGTAAGATGACTTCTTCAAGGCTTCACAGACATAGTTTCCCCTCTTTGCTCTCTTACAGCTTTCCTCTGTGTCTTATACGTCTGCTCACTGCCTTTACATCTTGTAAGCCCTATGATACTCATTTTATATTTCAAACAGCAGTGCAATACTTCAATATTTAGCTATAGTTTTTGTATCCCAAATGTTTCATAGTACTAATGCAAGGAAGATTGTTTATAAAAGTGGGCTGGTTTTATTGGAAAAATGGCTTGCACTGACTTTCATTCATTTTTATTCAAAATGTTCTTCTTAGAGGTAACAGCCAGCTGTGGGGGGTTGGGATGTTGTCCCTTTTCGTTCTCTTTGCCTATAGAATTTTTGTCCCATTTGTTGCAGGGGAACCTGATGGCNGGTGGGTCCCTGACCTTTTCTTTATTTTTTTCTTTGTAGTTGTTGTTAATACCGTAGTTATTGTTCATTTGTATTTTGTTATACTCATTAGTAAAGTACTGTCATTCCTCCCCATATCTTGCCTGAAGGCCGCTTAATTTCAGTAATTCAGAGAGAGAGAGGGAGGGGGGGAGTTTCTGAGGAAGGGTTCTGCCTTTCTCAGCAGATACCTGTCTTCAACCTGAGACACCAACCTGAAAGACTCTCCCAAGTGACTGGAAAACTTCTGAACAATTTAGCACTCAGGATTAACAACTAAACAGCTGACCTTGGTGGAAGAGGAATGGGAGGGCAACAAATGAAACCAACCAACCAACCCAAACCAAACATGGCCATGTTCTCATTAAAAAATATGCATCATTAGTTAATGGGAAAAAAAGTCACAATGCATGTGTTTTAGAACACACAAAAGGCATTCTATACAATTAGGTATATGTCCTCATGTTCCTGATACAGACAGTTCGGCAAATAAAATCTTGAACATGAAAGTGACAGAAAAAAACCTAGGACTTACAAACATGTAGCTGGAATAACCCAGAGGAAAAAATACATAGTGGAAAGTCTGAAATAATCATAAAATAACACAAATCACATCAATCAATGAATATTTCAAACCATTAAATAAAGTATTTGATGGCAGAAATCTACTTAAAAAGTGCCCCACATATAAAAAGACTTTTTCCTTTCAGACTATTAGGCTCAACATTCTGTTCTTTCTGCCGAATGTCAACAGCTTAAACCCAAAATTTCCAGCATATATTCTTGTTATATTTATGCTCGGAACACCTGATAAGATATTTTAGCAAGCTAAAGGACCTGGAGTTTTGGACCTGGAGATTCAAATTAATGGATTTCATTATATGGAATATTTTTTCTTCAGCTAAGAGGTTGACATTGTGGTATTTGTGACTCATACAATGAAAATGTATAATGGATCAGAGGCTTTAGCCAAAGGTGTAAATTTTGTTAGATATATATTAACAAGAAGAGTATTTGTTTTACATGAGAAATAACACGTATGTGGCAAGCTTGATTTTCCACTATGTATTTATGGGTGTTAAAAAATAACCTTTTCAGTTTGCTAGTTCAATTTTGTTGTTTATGGTGTTGTTCCTGGAGCCCAAAGGACAGAGAAGTAAAATTATTCCTTTTTCTCTTTATTAATAGAGTTCTGTCACCATATTATATGTACCACATAAAGATTTGTAATTGCTTTGGAGAGATACTCCGCCAAAGCTCCTCAGTGAGATTTTTGTAGAAAGTAAAATATAGCCATCAGACAGTAGATATTTCTCTTCTGATTGGAGTTTAGTCTCTGAGTGTTTTGTCATGCATACTAACTTGAAATTGATATTACAAAAAAAAAAAAACAAAAAAACAAAAAAACAAAACAAAACAAAAAAAAACCCCAAAAAAGAAAAAAACAACAACAAAAACCCCAAACAAACAAAACCAAAAAAAACAACCAACCAACCAACCAGTTTTAAAGACTTGAATATAATGTAGGAATGAAGACAATTCAAAGGGAAGATGAATATTATTGTAAACCAAAAATTTGTATAACTTGACTGTATCATTTTATGAAAAAAAGTACATCTCTGAATCCCTTGGATTAACAAAAAAGAAAAGGGGGAAATAAAGGAGAAGCATCTTGCAAGGATGTGAAATGATTGATTTGTGTCAACTTCCAGCATGGAGAAGTTGAGAAGATATGTGATTTGGAACTGCTCTCTTCAGGTAATGAAGATGAGTTGTTGTCAGATAATGAGAAGTCAGATGGAGCTCAAAAAGATATATTAAGGAGCAAACGTTCAAAGAAGCAGATGGTTCTCACCTGAGAGTTCTTTGGGGGAATTTAAAATGAAATGACTTAGTTACTAAAAAAGATGCACAATCAGTCACACAGTTATGACAGCAGAGAAAGAAACTGTAGATTCAAACAATGTAGCTATTTTATTACCAAGGTATTTGGGATGATTCAGGGGATTACAAACCAATGAGACCTGATTCAATATTTATAAAGCTGTCTGAAGCAATAAAAAAATACATAGGTAAAAGGCAGGGTGAGATTAGAGACAAAACAAAACACAAACCACATTTTTGGTCCTCTTGAAATATCTGAATAGACCTATGTAATCCTGTATAAGAAGAAAAACCAGCAAAAATATTGTATTTTGACTTTTAAGAAGTCCTTAGGAAGTACTTTCATTAAAGGCTGTTTATTACTATGGTAAGAGGTAATATTGGTGGTTCATTGAAAAAAGAAATAAATTGAGATAAGGCAAAGATTGGAGAAGGCATGCTTCTTTTACAGCATGGAAAGAGATTAATCGGCTAAGTGAGTATTGCCAGGTTAATGCAATGTCTTATGGTAATTGCTGGTAACTGAGTAGCAGGCTATATTTTATACTACTGCCATGTTGTATAAGATGTCTTTTCCTGTTGTTGATAATATGAGGAGGGGTTGTTTGGGTTTTTTTTTTTTTTTTTTTTTTTTTTTTTTTGCTTGTTTGTTTGAAGGAATATTTTGGAGATTAAGAAATACATTACCTTCTTTAATATACTTCTTGCTTTATACCACAGAAAACTTTTCAAATTTAAAAAAGTCTATTGAAATGGAAACCTTTATACCCAACAAAACAAAAGCAAGTGAAGATGAGACAGAAATTTCACAACATGAGTAAATAAGGAAGCAATTTTTCTTGGGGTATTAACAGAAGTGGAGTTCATATGCACAAGTGTTTGCAGATTTACACCCTTAATACAGGCAATTAGATTGCTAATTATGGTGAAATTATGAATGCAGTTATGAATTGAATAAAAACAAACCCAGCCCTTTCCAATGTACTTGCTTCTCAGTCAGATATAAAATGGTTTACCTCTGACTCTACCTGTCAGATAAGGGAAGTGAACACAAGTAAAATTACTGTCCTTAACGTGAGTAAAAAATGCATGGTCTTAATTTCTTTTGTTTGTATATTCTTTTGTTTGTTTTATAGTGTTAGCTAAAAGCAGAAACTTATTTTTAAGTGTTAATGTGGAGTTTCTATCTGAGGGTGGACTATTCCTACTTACCTGTGTGTAACTTCTACAAATTTGCTTTTAGAAAAATTCTGCTGTGTCTGGGTCTGGATTCTTACATTGCACTTAGTGGATGGCAGTGACTGCAGTGTACTCTGGGCTTCTGGTCCCTTCTGTCCACAAGAAATATATGTTGAAGCACAGCATGCACATGGCAATCTTCAAAACATTTACCTGTTTCCTTTCCATGCAAATCAGCAAAGAGAAAGTGTCTGCTGAACTCAAGCCTTGTTCTAACAGAGAACCTAAAAATGGCAGGGACTTGTACCTGTGCACTATAAGTCCAAAGCTATTGCAGCTTTAATAATGAAAAACGTCATGTTAGGCACACAGGTCGACAGGGATGAAGGTGAGTATCTTACCTAAAAATAATCATTACATTTATCCAGCAGTCACCATGCACAATTCTCTGCTTCAATTGAAATTAATTAATTTCATGTTTGTTGTTCTCGAGGTTATATTTTAAATACTGGGAATTATACAAGTAAGCAATTATAAATAATGTTTTATAATGTCAACAAATAAATAATTTTTTAAAATCTGAAGGAAATGTCCATAAAATACATTTAGGAAAAAAATTAGTAAATTTTGAGTTTATTCCAAAATGTCTTCTAAGGGCATTGCATTACAGAATTTTTCCTTGATCTCAAAATAGAAAGAACTGTCAAATATCTGCCTGGTTTTTCCATTTCCTGACATAATAGTGTTGAAGCCTCAGGAAGTAAACAAATCAAAGAGAGAGAGAAACATGTTTGAGCTGAGAGAGCTAAGATGATGAAGGCACTTAATATCTTAGAAAAATAAAATTATCTTGCATTAACCAAGGTGCACTTTCAAAATATTAAACAAGAAAACAATAATTTCAGGTATGCACAAAGAAATTCTTATACAATTATTTAAGAATCTTTATAAAATTATAAATCAGTATTTCATTGTATTTTTAAGGGAAAAATATGCAGATTTCAAATAATCAGAAAAATTGTATTGAATGAATATTATATAATAATAATAATAAATAGTTATTGAAATTATGCCCATTTAAAAAAATGTTACATCTATCTCAGATTTATACTCTAAAGCCTGAGTTTACTGTAACAGAGAAATAAGCTCTGTAAATCTTCACTAGAGGAAAAAACCCAACACAACAAAAAGAAACCAAGCAAAACTGCACTCAACTTCAAAAAAGCTTGTAGAGAGAGTTCCAGCATGAACGTGGACCTTGTGTTACTGAGCTGTTTTTTACATCCTGCTGCAAAATTCTTTAGCTAAGCTTTCTGATATCTTCAAGGTGATGTATCTGGCTGGAAAACGACCAAATGATTTGGAGCAACTAAAGCCATAGAAAAACATCAGTATGTTGTGTAGGACAGAGGCTTTATCTCAATAATATCATAATGTTCCTGCAACTTGTATAAATTCAAATGTTTTCCAGAAACATTAGCCTCAACCAATGTTGCCAACATTTATATCTTTTCCTGTTTTGATACAGCATAAGAGAACTCATCTCCTTTTCGTGTACTTTGTGGCCTCAGAAACAACATAAGGTTTGGTTTAATAGCCTTGTGGATTAGAGTTTATCTGACAGCATAATGTCAATTTATAGAATTGCACTGACTGTAATTCTTATTATTGTTGCATTTATTCTTTGAAATATGAGTCAAAAAAGAGAGAACCTGTAGAAGACAGTTGCATGTTCTAAAAATCTGTAGAATTTGGAATTTAAGGGATAAAATTCCTTACAACTGTGAAACAAGCTAGAGGGTTAAGCTTCCTGAAAATCTCTTGTTAGTGATTGCAAATTGGTATCCCAGTTCTGAGTTTTCTATCTATCATATCTGCTCATATTATTTAAATACATTGTTCAAAGCCTTTTAAGAAAAACATGAGATATCTTCCAACTTTTTTTCCCAAAATAGATAACTTTAAATGCTTACAGTTGGTATGCTTCCCTCACATATTATAGTTGATTATAGTCTCATTGTCATGATTGTGATATCACTTGACAGTCATTTATTAGGCAATTTTTAATTGAGTAGCCTATGAATATACCTGTAGAGAAAACTTCTAGAAAGTCTAAAGAAGTAAACAGCATTCCTTTCTTAATTGAAATTGGACTCGACTGACAGATTAAATTTTTCTAGACTGTATCCTTTTATAATGCTTTATTATTGGTAGTGATATATAAAAAATACTAACTTTCCCAATCAGGGAATTTCCTTTAAGAGAATACTTACTAGATTTTCTGTGAAAACATACTAATTTTCTGATGGGTAACCAAAATCAGAAAAATTTCCAGCATGCAGGAATAACCAGCATGAATGATCATGTCTGGAAAAAAACCCAACAAAATATCACACATATAAATGAAAAGAAAATCATACCTGCTTTCCAATTCCCACCTATGAATAGAGAAGCATAGGAAAAATAAAAGCTGAAGCAAAAGTGTCTGAAAAAGAAGGAGAGCACCATAAAACTTAGGAGTTCAAAGTTACTGAAATTAAAAACAAAGCAAAACGAATTGCATTATTTTTGCTGCCAAGACTCTAATTGCTAGGCTTCCTAGATAGTTTTACAAATGTATTGCATTACATAAAATGAAAACATTTAACCATCTTGGATTGCCTCAGTGTAACTTTGTGGAACAGTTCCTGTATGATTGATACCCTTTCAGCAGAACCATTAAAGTGTGCTTCAGGGACTACACAGAATACAGCAGATTCTTTAATCCAGTGGTTTGGGGAGTTTGTAAGTCTGAAAGCCCATTATCACCAGCTTCTCCAGGTTATAAATTCCTGAGCAGCAATAAATGACAAATTTTTCCAGAAGCTATACTGCTGAATTAGTAGTCAACAAACATAAGCTATCTTCTCACCTTTCATTTTATTAATATCACTGTCTTAACAGGGAGGCAAAGAGAATGGATTTGCACTTATAAAGGATGGTTTAATCATTTGAGTATTTAGTGTAAACATAAAGCCTATGAGCAAACAGAACTTGCTTTCTGATTCCATAACAGAGTATGTTGAGATGTAACCACATTTTCTTTCGGTAAATAGAAGGGCCATTGTGTGAATTTTAACTACCACTTGCAAATAGTGTGTTTTGATAAGTGGAAATTACCAAACAATGAACAAGAACAACAAAATGATGTTATGCATCCTTAGCATTTACAAGTGGAAAGCCTTAGGTGAGAAGTGAGTCAGGTAGTATAAATACAGTGATTATCAACTTCTAAATAGTAAGAGGGGAATTTAAAATACTTTAGATGGCATTCTGGTGCCCAGAACCGGGGGTGGGGAATTCATATTTCCAAGATACCTTGGATTTTCATCTTGGATATGCAGCTATAAATGTTAAATTCTTAGATAGGTGTACTGAAACTTTTCATCTAAACATTTACGTTGCCATGCTCTTACCCCATTTTTGATGTTAGGCAACCTCACTCACTTACTGCTGCATTCAAACGCTAACAACTAACATAGTTACTGGGACTCTCAAGTATCCACAAGCTGTTCATGTCTTTGTTAGATGAGTCCTCTGTAGAAACAGAAGCAAAACTTCTAATTGTCAAGGAATTCCATAGCAATCATGCCTACACCACATTCTACAGTCAGGATAGAAGCGATTTTCTGTAAATACAACCATCCATGTGCCAGACAACTACTCATATATCACACAGCACAGCCATAACTTTTGCTTACTGGAACACATGCATAATTGCTGTAAGAGAGGAATTCCTATGTCGAGGAAAATGCAGAAAGAGATAAAAGGTCACTGGGAACAGATCTCATGGTGTTGCAGGAAGAAAGAAGTGTGTGTATACATTTGTATTCTTCAACTGCTTCAGGGATTCCACTTGCTTACATAGATCAAAGAGAATTGGAAAAAAAAGACAAAAAGACAAGGGAAAGGCAGCAGAAAACACTGCATGCCCAGTTAATTGAGTTAGACAGCAGTGCCAAACACCTTTGCAATGTGTATACACAACACAAAGAAGAAGATCAAAGCCAGTTTTGGCACATTTCTGTGTTAGCACATGACTTTGTCAGATGACAAAATAAATTCTTTTGTTCCCTCTACCTTTCCAACATGATTTACTATACACTCCCAGGGGTCACTTAGAAAGATTGGACTCTTCCCTTCTCATTTGACAGGTTAAAAAGCAAAATAATTGTGAGTTCTTTTAAGGGTGAGTGAAGCTAGCAGCCACCCTTCTGCCTTTACTGCTGCCCTTAAAACTCACTGAACTGCAGTCCTTCCTTTGCTCCAGTCCATGACTTATGATATGTGAAGATATCCAAATGATCCTGTCTTGTGGTACTGACAGCATCCTCAAAATTGTAAAGGGACATATCTGCTCAAAGAATGGACTGTTAGGATGGTAAAATACATCATCTTCGTCTTATACCCATACAGCTAATTTCAAATACAATCGTAATATTTGTTTTTGTCAAAGCTGAGGGAATTGGGAAATTATTGCCATCCACACAGTGCAGAGAGATCAATCCCATCCAGAAGTTTTCTTCTGGAGAGACACTAAAAGAGGATTTGACCAGGAGATTCTATCAGTTAAATCATCAGCCACCTGCAAAAAGTCTGATGGTGAAGGGAGTGTTAAGGTTCATACGGCAAATGTGGTATTTTAATGGGAAATAACTGCTCCCTGGAAAAGAAGAGCAGTCTCTGCTCCCAGATTGCTGGCAAAGCTATTGCAAATCCTTCACAGATAAAAGCATCAGTGTAACAAAATGTCATCAACTACTTTATTTTCCATTTATCTTCATACTTCCAGAAGAAAACCAGGAGGATATATTTCACTGTTACAGGAAGTAATACAGCTGTTGCATCAATTTCTCCAGTAAAATTATTCTTCTGTGAACCATGAAATCCCTCATTGATTTTCCAGGACCTCTTCTAAACCCCCACGGGACAACGAGCCAGTTGAAATAGATTCTTAAAAATTGTGTTCCAAGCACTACAGAACTTCCTTCCTTCCTTCCTTCCTTCCTTCCTTCCTTCCTTCCTTCCTTCCTTCCTCCCTCCCTTCCTTCCTTCCTCTGGGGTTATCGAATGTTCTGGGGTTGTTTTGTTTTTAATTCAATGGTGTGCAGCAAATGCCTGGGGCTATCAGCTATCAGGACCAAGCTTCCAAGATTATGAACAGTTCAGTTGGGCTCACATAAAGATTTCATCTTCCAGTTATCCTGGCAGTTTCACAGCATAACAGCCTTCAGGACACAAGCCTGCAGACGAAGTTGCTATGTGAACTCCTGGGTGAATAGACATGACGTTTTAAATTCTTCCATCTAGAACATGCTTGGGCTGACTAAAAGTTCCCCAGCAAAAGTCCTACAGCTGCTTTGAAACAGTGGTTATCACAGTGAAGACTGCCACTGCAGCAGCTGGGAGCAGCCTAAAGAGTTGCTTCATTTGAGGAGGCTGGAGAGAGCCTGGCAGTAAGCACCAGGTGCTTCACCAGGCCACTCTGTCTGGCTCACTGGCAAAATGATCAGGCCAGTAGGAGCCAGAACACTTGATATACTGTAACATCTGATTTTTTTATTTATTTATTTTTCATCTCTACATTTTCATATATTAAGTGTAAAAAACTATTTTTTCCATTCTTCCCTTTTTTTGCTCTTGACCTACCTTTCTTGCTTTATTTTCTCAATAACTTTCTTGTCTGCTGGGATATGACATAGGGAACTTAATTTTTTTGACAATTTTGAAACTTCCCTGAGAAAAAATAGCTAATATTTTGGTAATTTCAAGCACTCGTAAGGGGGAAGGTGTCAGGTTTGTTGGCTGAGCCTCTGTTTGTGTCCCACTGGATACCAGTAGCTGTCCTACCAGTCGATATTTCCTGGTTATGAAGCATGTACTATAATTAGTGGAAAAAAATCTCATTGCATTTTGTGAATGTGAAAAGTTGTTTTATTCAGAGGAGCCAAAATGTTAAAGTGGGGTTGATGGTCCCTTTAGGAAGGTCAGAAAGATTAGGCATGTCCTTATGTAGAAAGAGAAAAAAAAAACAACTTATGTTCATGGTTCATGTTGGCAGAGTTACAAATAGCTTTCCCTATCATCTTTCAGCCTAGCACCTGCTACTAGGTTGAAATTAAATTGGAGTGAGGTTGCTTAGATGTGTTGGGAGATGAGCCTGGAAAAATAAATCAGAAGAAGTCTATAGGTATTTGCTAATGGGAGGTGACTGATGAGTCTTTGTTTCTGTCTGCATGCTTGATTATTACCTTTACATGTCTGAGACAAATTTCTTTCTAGGTCTGACCAGAAATGGTATCTATCTCATGAATTTAAATGTCTTGCAGGTATTAGAAAAGCAGTGGTAGAAGTTGTAGTAATGTATCATTAATAGCATTCAGACATCTTCAACAGCTGCTGATGGATAATCTTTGATAGGCAAAGATATTCATGGCACATTAAAGAATCACTTTTCCATGTTGTCCTATAATGAAATTGTATTGAAAGAGGAATTTAAAAATATATTTTCTAAAACATTACCACTCCGAAACTCTTAATTTCAACCATTTCTGTTCTGTTTTATAAGCTCTGCATGCTTAGGTGTGTACCTTTCAGTAAGAACACTTGTGACTTGTTGCCAAATCAAGAGTTGTCAAAAGTAACACACAACAGATAATGCTGGAATAAGCCTTTTTCTTGGAAGGAAAATGAGAGATGTTTTCTTTTTGTTTGTTCATTTCCCTTTTCAATGGTGATTTTCTCCTTTTCATTTTGCATTATTTAAAAATACTTTCAAACCTGATTGGCTAGAGTATCTGTTTTACAGTATTTTTTTGTTTTGGTTTGTTGTTTTTTTTTTTATTTTACTCCTTTCTTCATCTTTTCTACATGCATATCTGCCTGCCTCCCATCTTCTCTTGCACCATTCTGTAATGCAGACATGTGGTCTAGCAACTTTTCTAAATGTAGCCATCTGATGTAAAGAAAACTGGTTCTACCGCTGTAACTCTTTCCAATAGTTTAGAAGCTATTGAAAAAAATAAAAGAAAAAACCAAAACATTAAACCAGCAGTAAAAGAAATAGCAAAATTCATAAATTATATGGAGGAACTGAACATGGATATTACACATGTTCTATCATTCCCAGGCAGAAATAAAAATATGAGACTAGTGAAAAAAAAATGTATAAGTAGACAAACCATGGTATGTTATAATTAATCTCCCATGTGTTTGAAAATATTAACAACCAAAATTGTATCAGAAGTTATGTAATATTTTGAGTAGAAGGGGAGTTCTACACTCATTTTCTTTGTTTGTTTAAAGAAATTTGTGCAAAGGACAAAGAAAAAAAGGATAGAAATTCACTACACTTTTTGGTTTTCAAAACTAATAGAAAACATAGAATATATGATACACTCTCATCACCTCATACAACACTGCAACAGCTGTCCAAAAAAAATAATAGAAGTGAACTTTGTTGGTAGCAGGTTTGAATTGTTATTTGATGTGACATTGAACCTCATATTAAGTTAAAATAGAAGTTAGACAGGATACATCCTGGGGGCAAGTTCTTTTTCTTACTTTCCAATCTGAAATTCTTTCTCAACAATACTTTTAAATAATTCATTCAATACCCACCTGTGCATGTGAGAAAAGAAAAAAAAAAGGTGAGAAGTTGGAAAAGAGCATAAAAGGACATCATCAAGGCCTTTAGTGGAACAAGCTTGGCTGGCCGTTTCAAGGTGAGTGACAATACTTCAGCTGGTGGTCATGAAAATGGTATACCCAGAGAATCAACCATCTGCAAGGGCTTGAAATAGGATGAGTTCATCCCCTGAATGTTTTCTTGTCTTTGTAGTTTTTAGCAAGCCTTTGCAGAAGCTAAATTTGTGGTTGTAGCTAACCCCAGTGCCCAAGCTCCTCATACCAGAGATTTTGGTTTTTTTTCTTTTATTTTTTTTTCCCTTAGTCTTGTATGTCCTTCTGACTCTTCCTCTGTCAGTTAGCAGACTGCATTGTGCAATTCCTATGGTGTGTCCCTGGCTTCCTATTGGTGCTTGAGACCCAAGTCGCCAAAGCAAAGCACAAATGAGTTCTGGCTAGAATGGTGAAATAGACAAGCAAAGCAAAGCAAAGCATAGCATTCTGTCATATCTTACCTTCCCACTCCATGTTAACCAATTCAGCCCAGTACTATAGGATATTAGAAATTAAAACAAAAACAAAAACAAACAAACAAACAAAAAAGCCAAAGCAAAAACAAAACAAAAACCCCCAAAACAAAACAAAAAAAAAATTACAAGCTTAAATTTTGTGTCGAGCTTTCATTGAAATGTTGCTAAATGTTTCCCATGGTTCATAAGAGATGCACAATCACAGTCTTTCTTCTGCTATTTGGCAACTGAGCTTCAGTGAGATGTATAACTAATAGAGATGTGTGAAGCCTCTGGTGGATGGACCTCTTGTAAAGAATGTTTAGTGATCAAAAAGACCGTCTGATCAGAAATTTCAGACTTTCAGATTTCTCAAATATTTAAAGAAAAAACACTTGTGATAACAGATGTGCTGTCTACAGTGATTGGGCCAACACGATAATAAAGCTTGTTTGGTTTTTTTCCTCTTAATAAAAATGTATTTTGTGTAATAATAAAGCTACTGTTACTGTCCTTAAAGGCTGAATTTTTTAGCGTGACTAACTTCTCAAAAGAATGCTCATAAAGTAAGCACCTTACTGTAAGGAAAGGCTAATAACATTTGCAGCAGGTCTCAACATGTTCTCAGTGGTGAAAGTTGAAGAAAACACCACAGGTGTCCATGCAAGAGCTCCAAAAAGAAACAAAAGTTTAAGTTCTGACCTCGCTGTGGCAGAACCAAACCTGAGACTTACAGAAACATTCTACTGTGGCATGTTGCAGATTACGTGCATAATTGCATAAGCTCAGGAAGTGAGGTCACAAATAGGACCGTGATTTTAGGGTTACTTTCTTCTTGCAGCCCCCAGAGTAGCTCACTAATTATTTTGCAATTATGGCGGGTTAGAAAAAAAAAATTTAGAAATTATTACTCCCTGCCAGCTTGGCCTCATTTTTTCCTTAAAACTGTGGAGTGTAGAGATAACTAGAGATTTTTCTAAATAGTCCAGGATGACATGACTTTTCAGAGAAGTTCACTGAAGTTTTCCTTTATGAAGTGTCAGCAACCAATGTGCTTTTTTCATGGTGTTGGAAAAATAAAGTATAAGAAAGTGTTTCATAAACCCCACAGAAATTACCAAAATTAGAAAATAAAGAATTACCTGTTTATCATCCTCCTTATCTACCGATATGTACATTATATGGTATCATATGCAGAAATGCTCATGATGGTCAGAAAATACTATATTCTTTTTGGACAATTGTAGGATCAGATCCTCAAATTCAGGCCTTGCCTAGTTCTGATTACATTGAAAGCATACCTTTTCACTGATTGTAATGCATGTTGCCTTAAGAAATTAAGCATCCCCTAAAGAGTCTGGTGAAGGAGTCGATAGGAATAGCAGTAACTAGAACACAGTGTTGTTGGTTCTGTCATCTTATGTTAAAGAAATTGAATGTGATTCAGTTATAGTATTAAACTGTTAAATTCTATGTAGCATATTGGTTTCCTAGGAAGTGATTAATGACTTAGAGTCTGAAGCAATCTGTTAAACATGCACATTCCTGGACATAAACCCACTGTTCTGGGAGAAGGCTACAAATAAAAACTGAGAGAACATTTATTTTTCCTTATCCTGCCTATATTCTGATGGTTGCTTCTGGAAGTAACCAACAAGAAGATAAATTCAGTATAAATTGAGGTAACACTTTTTTTCCCCACAGAATTTTTCCATACCAGTTCTGGAATGGCAAGCTACTAAATATGTAAACATAACAAAATACAGGAAGTAAATCAAGTACACCCACATTCATGCTGTGGCATTGATATTCTTAGGCATATCAAAAGATATTTCCATATATTAGCGCCTTCCCACGCTTGATGGCAGAAAGTGATTCATTACAATGAGTCCCTATTCTCGACAGAATTTTCAAGATGCTAATTTAATAGAAACTGTTATTTTAGCTATAAATGTCATTAAAATACATGCAGCTATGTAATATATGTATCACAATGTATGCAATAATTACTTGTCTTCATCAATGTGGCATATAATGAGCGCAATAAATTGTTCTCATTTTAAGATAAAAGAGACAAAAAAATAAACAAGTAATACAATAAAGATGAATCTAGACAACTAAATTTCAGAAAGGCTAAAAGCTTGTTTGAAAATATCTGAAAATGGGAAGGCATTAATGACCATACAAATACAAGAAATACAAATATAATATTTCATTTTTCGTATTGTATTTAACCAACATTTTTTTGAAAATATTTAAAATACAAGTTAAAAATAAAATTAATTCCTCAATTTTATCAAATTTAGCTTGCAACAATTAAGGTAATTTTGCAAAAGAATGTAATCAAACCAAAAGGTAGCTATGTACGAGCTAAATAAGATGATCAGCCATAAAGAAAACCTAGAGTAGGAGTCAAGGGTGAAACATTCATTATCCTGATATTCGTGCATACACAAGGCTGACACAGCAAAAGGATTATCAGCTATCTCAATTTCCAGACAGAAACAATTTCAAAGGGTGCAGCAGTTGTTAGGAATCGAAGATCAGGCAGCAATCAACCATAAATGATTGAGTCTCACAACTAATCTATTTTAAGTAATGAGAGAAGATGACAAGGAATGCAAGACTAGTGTTATGATTTGATGTTAAAGTTCTTTGCTCAAACCAGGGTGCAAACAGAACCAAATGCCGGTTCAACAATGCAGACTTTATTTTGTAAATTTAAGTGTGTAGGGAGAAGGAAGCAAGGGGGAGAAGGGGCGAGAGAGGGAGCCCTCTTGCAGGGGTACTTTCCTTGATATTTTATTTTTTTCTCTGGAATGTTGTTCCACAACCACCGCACCTGATAAGCCCTCAGAAACAGTAAATTGCTTTTTTAAAAATATCTTCTCTCTTTTTCACTCACTAATGCTTCATTAAATCTTAGGGGAAAAAAGATATTTTCTGTTAACATTTAGCAACTTCTTTGGATTTCTCTGGTGATTCAGTAATTTCTCTGGTGATTTAATGCTACGGAAAGGATTTGAGTTCCTCAGGACATATACATCTCACTTTTGGTCACATAACTGGACTCCTTACAATGTGGTCCTGCTGAAGTCTTCAGGGCAATCTTCTTTCATTCAGTGCACACAACAGTTGCAGCTGGAAAGCTTGCAGAGAATTTCTACCCATAATTAATGCCAGCTGCTTGAGACATAATTGCAATAATCATAATTTTACTAATTTGCATAGAACAGAGCTTGATTTGTGGAAGAGACATTCTGAAATGTGGTGGTTAAATTGTTTTTCTGACAGTGATTTCCTAATAAAAAGCATCTAGACATTGATTAAACATGGAAATGGAAATGTTTTCATCTAAAGTCCATGTGACAACCCTTATTCCCAGGTCCAGAGACTACTTAATTACCGTTTTGGTACAACAGATTGAGAGAATGTTTTCCCATTTTGTTGTAGTGGGTAGACCTTCCACCTTGAAGATGCAGTTTAATTTTTCCTTTCATCCAGAGGCCTGTTCTCAGTTTCAGACTGAATCTTTCATTTGTTGAATTAAATATGGTTTCACTGTTATACAGAAGGCTATGGATATATAGCAGTCATCGAGTCTCTACGTATCTAGAGAGAGAATTCTCCACAACATAGGCATCTGGCTGCATGATATTGTCAAAATTTCATCAACCCGGGGGCTGAGAGGACAGAGGACAGAATTCTTCCATTTTTATTTCTGCCATATATAGACACAAACACCTTTTTGTATCTAGTTACAGTTACTCTCATTAAAATGTCTCTTATATGTCCACTGTTTAAAAAAGAAATCTCTTGGAAGGTGCACAGGATTATATATATTATATACCAGCACAGGATTAAGAAACCTGGGGGCTCCATCCTTATTACTGTAAAATTGTAAGTAATAACAATTGAATTAACATAGTTGCATGTGATGTTCATTTCCAAAATAAAAAAATATAAAATAACATTATTTTTTTATGTTGTTCATGAGACTTTTACCAACTTCACATAAAATGCCCAGGATATCACTCCTGAAATTTTTCAGTGCTCAGTAAAATTGTATTAAGATATATTTGGTCCTTTACTAAACAGCTGCTGGTACATGGACAGTTTTGCCATTCATAGTCTACCTAAACAATGTCTTGACCAAAAGTAAATCCCATTAAGTGAATGTGACATGAACAAATGAAACAGAATACATGTTGAAAGCAACAAGTACTGACCAGGTTTCTACTATAAAATTCATTAAAAGGCCAGAAATGCAAACACCACTGAGAGGCACTCAGAATTTAGGACATGGATACAAGGAGGCTGCTCTCCAAAGCAATGATTTCAGGGATGATGTAGCAACAGCCAGTTTCCTTTCTTTATCTGAATTTGTTTAAAGAATTCACTACATGTCATTTGCATATTTTAATGCATATGAATATTTTAGCCTTCATTACTCTTCCTTGGTTCCTTTCAGTGGTGTACAGGAGTGAGCAGTATCACTTTCCCTGCCCTTCCCCATCCTCTCTACTCAGCCTCCTATAACCCTGCAAGCTCTCCACAAAATATGCAGACATTCAGAAAAGAGACAAAGCAGGGAAAGAGACAATTCTTTGCTGATCTTTGAAAGCTATCTGGTACGTGTCAGTGGGATATAGAACAATCCACACCAACAGGAAAGTGAAGATTTCTGGGAAACACTGTATTTCAGCTCCATTAGATGCTATGGAGTATGAAGTGGGATTGAGTTCAGATGTCTTTACTGTTCTTTGAGATTTTCCCAGCTGAGAGTTATTCCACACAAAAGACCTTTGGACATCCTATACTCTGAACAGCATAAATAATTCTGAAATGTGTAAAGAAGCCCTCTCAAGATTTTCTCTCTCTCACCTGAAGAGTTTGAAATGCCTATTCCAAGGCTGACCTTCAAAATGAATGGTGTGAGGGGAACTGGGTGAGGAAATCAAGGGGAAAATATAATTTTCCAGAGGAACATGTAAAAATAAAACATAAATGTCAATTCTCCTGGACAATAGCACAAGAGTTTTCATTTGAGATTCCAAGAATATCTGAGAGAGCAACTATTATCTATAGCTTAATAATTTAGAACACCTAGAAGCCAAATATGAAAATGGTTGTGCCTTACTGACTGAATTTCAGTTTTGTCTGGACGTGGAACAACGTGCCAGTAGTCCCAAAAGCCAGAAGTTGGAGAAAAATAACTTTGACTACGAAAACTTACTGATTTACTCTCCACAGTAATATTTGTTGATAATATAATACTTCAGAATAGATAATTAAAGTTTGTAATTTAATTCTGTCACAGGAGACTGTAGTCTAAAATCCTTTTAGCAATAATTGTGTCTATATTCCTGCTGGTTTGTTAAAAGTAAATAAATAAATCTGATTAAATGAATCCTAGCAAGTTTTATTTGCCTATTCAGTAGGTTGCTCCCAGTGAAATAAAGGAAATTTNTTAATGTATATCATAAATTTGACTGATTTTTCTGCTCTTTTAACTCCAAAGTAATATTTTTTGCAGTATTTTCTAAACAAAAAATCCATCTAAAGAAAAATAAAACAATATCACCCACATTTGTCTGGATTGATAAAAAGTGAAAATCTACCAGACTTAGTCATTAAGAAGCAGGACTCAGTGCCATAAAATCAATGTGAGCTGATTAAATCTTTACCGGTTCTAAAAGACTTTGAAAAATAGAAGTTTTGTTTCACTTGGCTTGTCTTACTCAGATTATATGCACTGCACACTTCCTGGCTCAGACTTTGTAGTGCATACAGAACTGTAGAAAAGCTGGGGGAGCATCAGCAGCTTATCACCCCCTTGATATGAGCACAAAGATTAATATCTCTTACTCAAATTTGATCACAAAACAAAATGTGGTTTAAATACTGTATCAGTCAATGAACACTATGCAGGCATACAATTTAAAATTTTATTTTTTCAGAGCTGATCTATGCATTTCTAAAAATCTGCAGTTCTTTGTGTCTTTAGGAATAGGACAATCAGCTTTTAAGTTTCATTCAAGACTGGCAAAATAGAATGAAGGAAAAAAATGCACTTTTTTACCAGAATGTTTACACCATTGTTTTAAACAAGTTCTAAAAACAAAAGATGTTTGATAAAAGACAGATGAAAAGTAACCTAAAATTCATCTGCAAATAAGAACTAAAAAAAATGTGACTAATCATGGACAAACTTTATAATTAAACAGATTTTTCCAGGTAAGGTGTGCAAGTTTTTTTAATTACAACATCTCTAGGGAAGAGGGATTAGGGGCCTGTCAACAGGAAAATTTACTTTTATTTTCATTATCACTCAATGAAAAAATAATTACATCAAAGATAATAATATATATGTACATACACTGTACATATTATATACAAAAAATCTCCATAAAACCTAATTGAAACATTTCTATATTAAAAAGTACCGTGCTTGTGTCTATGAGTTACTTCTTTTTTACATTTTAGTCTCATCTGAAACCTGTGTTTTGTCCCAAATTTAATGAAATGGACTTCAGAAGTTAAATATTTTGCTGAAATAGATGAGATATAGGCTGCAGAACATCTGAAGTAGTTTCAACAGTTCCACAAATCTAGGTCTGGACTAACTGGTTAATTTATTAAAAATACTCATATTTTTACTTAAGGCAAGAGATAAGTCTGTTTAGTATTTCAATTATATGCATGGGGTTTGCAAGGTCTATTTTCTTGGGTTTTTTGCATTCATTTTTTGATTGAATGTGACGCCTCTGTTCACCTAGGCTTAAACAGTCATCTGCACACTTCTTTCTTCAAACATATTTAGTATATTTCTGCTTCTCACAAACTGTGCTATTTTTATCTGTAGTATGGAGAACAAAACTCACAAAATACTCATGCATGGATTGAACAAATATCTCTTCTTTTCATCAACTGTGCTTTTCTAGAAGGTTTGTTGCCAAACTCTGGTTTTCTAAACATATTTTAAGTTTTTTGAGCTGAATTTTTGTTTTGCCAATTGCCAAACTCTTCTGTTGTTTTTTTCTATATGGTATTTTTTGCCATATATTGCTTTATAGTAATATTTGGTGGGCTGTGTTGTGTTTTGCCTGTCGTTACTTTTCTTTGAAATAGTGTCTGCATAATTTGTATTTTCATGGTCATTTCAAGTCTGTGGCCTCTTAGAGATTTTCTCATCCTTTTCAAACTCTATTCTTTTTCTTTTAATTTCATTGTCTTCTGTAACTATTATTATTATTATTGTTATTATTGTTATTATTGTTATTATTATTATCATTACTACTACTACTACTACTACCACCACTACTACTATTTTTAGGGTTATTATTATTTTTTCGGTTTTTTAACCTAAGAATTTTTGTACCCGGTCAACCCACATACGTCAAAAGAACTGAAGAGTAATAGAGAAGAAAAAGTAACCTTTGCCCTAAGGAAATGACACTTTTTATTGAAAAAATGAAGAAAGAATGGCAGAAAAGTCAGGGAATACAGAGCAGAAGAGCATGGAACAAGGACATTAGAGGGGGTTTTACAAGTCTCAAAAGAAGGCTGTGACAGAAGTTTTATTTAGATACAATAAGATCTATTTTTATCTTTTAACTCCTGAAACTTATTTCTGTAGCATGTCCAATAAAAAGGGCATAAATTTTCGCACCAAAAAAATTCTTTTTACTAGAGCTTTAATTGCAAATTTTTGACAATGTTGGTCTATCGTATTCAGATGCATCAGAGATTAAAGTGAGATATAGAGTCCAATAATATCATACGGATTTAGCACATTACTTGGAAGATTAGGAATCCAAACAATGATAAATTATTACAATGAACAGTAAATGTATTACTATCATCTGTGACTGGTATAATTTTATTCCAGTATAATTTAGGATTTGTACAAAGCAAAAAAGTTCTCTTTCTGCTTTCCTTTATTTTTTATTCTTTTTTCTTTCTTTTTCTTTTTTTTCTTGATTTTTCTTTCTTTTTTCTTTCTTTTTCTTTTTTTTCTTGATTTTTCTTTCTTTTTTCTTTCTTTTTCTTTTTTTTCTTGATTTTTCTTTCTTTTTTCTTTCTTTTTCTTTTTTTTCTTGATTTTTCTTTCTTTTTTCTTTCTTTTTTCTTTCTTTTTTCTTTCCTTTTTCCTTCCTTCCTTCCTTCCTCCCTCCCTCCCTCCCTTCCTCCCTTCCTTCCTTCCTTCCCTCCCAAAAACTGAGCAAAACAGAATTTTCATCAAGCCCAAACAAATAAACCAATACTCAAACATTTTGGAAAATGAGAAGAACTTCTTTGAATTAATAAATGTGCACAAATGGCCTTTCAAGCCTGAATTTTTGAAAAGTGGTTTAAAAGCATAAATATATATTGGATTACTGTAATGGAGTCATTTAGTGACGGACTCCTTTCAGTATCATTTACAAATGAGACAATGGAGTTCTTGTAAAGTATTTAATAAATAAATGCTTGCAATATTAAGTTATATATATAACTTTCTAAAGCACAGATTATAACATGGAATTTATAAAAGACAAAGAATTGACAGATAACTCTTTTTGTTGCATCATTTGTGTGGGTTTTCCACAAACTTAATTTAACACACCAAGGTTCAGTACTTTGATTTTCAGAAGTCAAGTTAGCTGCAACCTAAATTAGGTATAATTTAAACTTCCTGAACTAAAAGCTCCTTAGTTCTGGAAGAAATCATAATCTGAATCTCCTTGATTCTTGCCTTCAAAGTTTTATCTGATTTGTTTTATTGACATATGCCATTTAAATCATGTCTTGAAGCATAGAACAGAATTTTGGATTTGATAGTTTGGGTTTTCTTTATTCATCATAATTTGCTTTTATTTTTAGTATGTTGTCAGAAAAAACACTGAGTACACCAAAAATTCCTATTCTATTTTTAGGGTTTTTTTTCCAATAGTAATGCAAAAAGTATATATTTTTAATTATCATTATTGTTATCATTACCGCTGTCATTATCAAATTTTTTTGTTGTATTTTGTTTCATTGTGGTTTTTTTCAGATAGTGCTTCTGGTATCCTGATTATAGCTGACGACTTTCAGTGATCTCCAATTCACTTTCAGGATTTGGAGGAAAATCATACATGAAACACAAGTAGAACACAAGTTACTTTTAGGGAAAAAAAAAGCAGGTCAAAAGCAAAGCATTTGCTTTTTTTGTAATATGTATATCCATTTAAATTGCCCATATGTACTGTTGTATAAATTTGCAAAGAAATGTCCCCATTGCCTACTAGTTAGATTTCTAATAAAAAATTTTAAGAGAAAGATTTTGGTGTATCAATCTTTGGTTCTATTTAGCACGTAATTTTTAATTTTTTTTGTTAGTCATCCTCTTAGCTTTTCAGCAAAATGGGACTTATTTCTCTCTTTGTCCCCCAAAAATGCAGCTCTGAAGGAAAGCTCTGGTACAGGATCTATAGACCCCAGTAAGACTTTCAATACAAATATCCTGTAGAGATTTGTAAGTTCAAACCATATAATGTACACACCAACCTGACACAAGAATGTATGCTATACAAGGAACATCAAGCTGAGTCAAGGAACATCAAGCTGAGTTGCGCAACCGAAGCCATCTTTGCATTCAAAGTTGTATGTTGCAATGCACCCCCCCAAGGATGGAGTGGCCAGATTGGGAAGGGATTTGAGGTTCTCTTTGTCTCCCATGAAAGATGAAAAAGCCAGAACTAACTTTCCCAGTCTGGATGTATTCTGAACCAGGACACCTCATAGGACCTCCTGGACTTCATTTCAAACCTGAAGCTATCTGGTTGGACAAGTGCCAAGGCCCTGCCTGAACGGTTATTACTAAAAGCATTGAACAAAGGAACCCCGTGGCATTTTTGCCGTGTTTTAGCAGAGACAAGAACCTCCTTCCCTCTAGCACGACTTTTTCTCTATAGAGAGTTTGTTATTTTCATTGTTAATAAACCTTTTTTGTTTCCAACACTGCCTTAGATGCCTATCCCGCTTGTTTTTATGCCACTGGGGATTGCAGGACAAAACCCAAATGGTGATAGAACCTCTGAGAGCTCATAACACCTGGCTTAAAGAGTATTCTATCAGTCATATCTTAAGAAATGCATTTTAATAAGAAATCAATTTTGTTTTGCTTCAGTATACACTTGTTTTGCTAACTGGAGCAAGACAGACCATAACCATTTTCTTTTCATTTCCTTCAGTTAGCTGTGCTCCAGGAATAATCACACCTATTTATTCCCCTTTCTTATTATCACTTATTTAGAATGAAATCTCTCTGCTTAAAAGTTCAGCTCCTCAGCTTTCCAAAGCAGCTTTCACAATAGGACTTTCGGTAATAGTGTACCACAGTAATAAGTCATTAGCCTTATTACTGTTATATTATATAATTATATATGAAAGCTATGGAACTATATACTGCTTTCAAAAACAAATTTTTGAAAGATCTTTAAATTTTTAATAGTATAATTAATGTCATTCCCAGAAATCTCTCTTTTAAATTTGCTTACATATGGCTACCTGCCCATATGCTGATAGAGAAATAGGTGAGGTTATATTAGGAGAACAATCCATCCTTATAGTACCACACATAAAATTTCTTATTCATCAAGAACAAAGGAAAGAAAATGAAACCTTTCTCAGTTTTTCTCATCATTATTTATAAAAAAGCACCTTGTAACAATTAATGACAATTTGTTAATTCCTTTGTAAAGACGGCTTTCTGAAATTGCCAAGATCAGGAGTGTATTGGTTTATCTGATGTGTACATGCCAGTCACTTACATAATTTCAGGAGCTGTTACACTTTATGAGGTTCCTTAGGAATCCAGTTTTATAGTAAAGCAAGGAGAGCTGAAAAATATATTCACTACCATAATAGGTGAGGAGGCCATACAAATACACTACCTAGGCTTATGGAATCATAAGTATATTGCATAATTTAGGAGGGTTATGTTCTGATACTGAGCCTGTGGTTGCTGTGGAAACTCATATCCCCCCAGCATACTGTGTGCATAGAAAACTCCCATGGGAACAGTTTAGCTATTTGTTCTCTATAGCCTGGTTTAACCTTTGACTTGGTGTCTAAAGGACCCTCACTAGATTTACAGCTTTGTCCTCTATAGTAAGTGACCTGCAGGATAATGTAAGAACTGTTAATAGTATTGATTCAGCAGCGTGAATATAATTCCAACCTCCTTGCTACTATAGCTTCCAAACACATGGAGCAACACTTGATAAACACAAGGAAAAAACGAATAAAAACCACCTCAGTACTCTGGCTTGCAGGCTTGAAAGATAACTTTACCTGATGCAGATCTGTAACTCTGACTTCAGTTCTTGAGATAGAGGATCTAAGTTTTAAAGGACTAAAATCTTCAGAAGATCTGTATCAAGGAGCACCTGCCATGTTCAGAGGGGCCACATTCGTAAGAAACAAAATGAACATGGAATTGTACTCATTGCTTTGTTCCAGATACAGTGTTGTCATCATTAAGTTTATAAAGAATACCATAAGAAAGTTGTATATAAATTGTCCCCAGATCTAAAACTATTGTTCATTAATACATTTAACATGGTCGTATCATAAAATCCTTAGGATATTTAGATGCACCGTTTTCTTTGTTGCATAGTGTGACTGTATTTCATAATCTTTTGAATATTGCAGCAGTCGTTCATTTGAAACTCCTTATCAGTCCATCAGTTGTCTTTTGCACTAACAAACCAACTCATACTGGTTAATACAGGGCACATAGATTTTCGTGTTTAAGCAATCAGTTTGAGAGTGGAGAATTGAAAAAATATTTCTAATGTCATGCACAATGTTTAAAAAGTCTTTAGGATCAATCCCTCCTGGCTTTATTGAAAGACTGACAAAAGTGGCACAGTCTTAATACAATCAGATTTATTATGGTTGAAATCTGTTTTCTGTTTTTACTTAATTAGCTTATCTTGCTGAAAAACTTAAAAACTCTTTTTCTGTCACAAGTCCCTGGATATTTTAAAAGAGTAAGGCAAACAGTAAGAAAGAAAGTAATTTAAAAAATTATTCTCTACAAAATCTGACATAGAGTCCAAATCTAAAAAAACCTTATGAAGCTGTAGAATTTTGCACCTTATCCTATTTCCATGTCATATGACTCGCTCACTTCAACAGTAGTGGAATTGAATAATGTATCTCTGATGTATTTTCCAACAATTTTATATTTTATATTTTCCAAAAATATATTTTACAACATATTTAATAGCTCAATTGGATAGTTACCCATTTCTCTTCTCTTGAAGGAAATTTTAAGTGAGGTAACAAGAGAAATTAAAAAATAATTATCAAATCTTTGTCTTTATTCATGGAAGATCAGAGAAATACATTAGCCTAGCTTCAAAATCTTTATGTATCGGCTCTAATATTATGCCTAGNNTGTGTGTGTGTATATATATATATATATATATATATATATATATATATTTATACACTCTTACACTCTTTAGTTGTATTTTTAATTTTGTTGTCCTTGTTTTTTGATTTTTTTTAAAGTGCCATATATTCCTTCTACATTTAAAAGAATAAAAATTATTAAAAATTAAGAGCCTTACGGGTATGGTGCCATTAACACTTCACACCAAGTGTGATAAGCAAGTATGTAGGTAGATAGATAACAGATAAGAGACAGATTGATAAACAGATAGATAGAATAATAAAGCTACTAATAGTAAAATAATTAATACAGCAAATGCCAAAGTTTCAACTCTTCCCCTTAAAAAAACAGGTACCTAAATCAGAGCTGTGGTAAAACAGGGACACATTAACAGAAATTAGGGTTCAAAATTTTAGGCTACAGTGCTAACATTGCCTTTTTGGTTCAGCATCTCTCTGACAAACTGGCAATGGTGAATCCAGAAGAGTTTCTCAGCCCCTCTAGTTGGATCCATATCTAGGTAGAATCATGACCCAGTCATGAGGATATGATAAATACATACCATCACCTGAACTTGTCTGGGCTTCAGCAGAGGGAAACCTCATTAGACTGTGCTTTTGATGCTTCCTTTTTAGCTCTGTAAATCTGGTGCCGATTCTGTACATGAAGATATGTTCTAAAATAAAGGAAATGCAAAGTGCAAAAGTGAAAAAGATGAGTTCTAAATATGACTGTAAATTAATTATGTGCTCAAATAATGCCTTTAGTGTTAGCTTAAGAATACAAAAATTATACAGAACCTTATTTTCTAAAATCTACCTTTTTTGGGTGGATTTGGTGTCTGTCCAATGAGGCATCATAAAGAAGTACTAAAAAGCTGCAAGCAAACCAATGCTGCAGAATTGCTAATTATCTTTGCCTCTGAATGCCATTTAACCGCTACTCAATGTGGATATACCAGCTTGCTCAGAAATTCTTTATGCAGTTCAAACATACTACTAAATTATAGGGGGGAAACAAGCCCTTGAGTTAGCATTCAGTTCTGAATTAATGTTCTGAAGCAAAGATGTATAATAAAAATGCAATAATTGAGAACTAGCATACTGGTTTTAATAAGAGATGTACATTTCTCTCTGTGTGTACTCAGGATTCCAACTGTTAACTTAAACTGAAAAACAAGATTTCTGTACTTTTCTATGTAAATTTTGTTTTAATTGAAACATTACAGCAAAGAAAATAAGTGGATTTTAGCTGACAAAATTTCTTCTTAGGTATGCGTCCTCAAAGGTTGAGACTGGTTTAAATTTTGTATAACTATTTTATAACAAAAAAATCAGGACTTCAGAAAATCTCACATTAACTTTCAGTGTGAGAAACCCAGTTTATATTGGGTTAAATCTTATGTCTATTACAGTCAGTAGTAAAGCTCTCTCTTGACTTAAATAGAATTTTTATTCATTGTTACCTTGTTGTTCAATTATTTGTTATTCATTTATAATGAACCAAACTGACCTTTTAGAAATCATAAACAGTATGGCTCTTTACTTGCAAAAATAATTCAGAATGAAAGTGCTTTAATGTTTCCATCTTGTTTTCATATTTCCTCAAAAGCTCCTGTTAACCCCATGAAAAAGAGGACAGATGGCAGTGTCCAGCCATGATTCTGAAATTAATACTATTAAGGATGATTTTCTGATTTAAATGTTACAGTACAGTAGTA
>VXBU01006342.1:58671-85214 GCA_013400315.1 Bombycilla garrulus
TTTTTGTTGTTGCTTTTTAGGAACCCTGCAATGGTATGTGGAAGAGGATGCAGCTGATAAATAGATTTTTGCTGACACTCCACGGGAGCTGAATTACAATAATGTGGGAGTAGTAGAACAAATGAGCAAATTAAGATTACTTCACTGCCAAATAAAAGTGTAAGTGTTTTAGAAATAAATAAATAAATATATAATAAGAAGAAGTAGGTTGTTATTGAAAATAAATCTAAGGAATTTAAAAAGCAACATTTCTCTGCACAGCTACAGAGATGAAAAGTCTGGAGAAAATATAGAGAACAATTCACTGCTAAATGAAATGTTTATGTATAAATACAAAAAGACATGTAATAAGAGAAGCTTCTGGAAGAGAAATTCCCTATTAGATAAGACCATTATTTGTCTCTTTTACAACTGTCACCAAAACCAACCAACAAAAAAAATATGACAGGCCAAATTCCTAGAGTTACCAAAAATTAATACTCAAATAAAATATCAACATTTATATATTCTCAAAAGTATAATACGGGCTACAATCAGAATTTTGTCAATATGTCTCATTTTCCATAATAGAAAAGCAGATGGCAGATAGGATAATGACACATCTGCAAAGCACATGTGTGGAAGGACCAAACAGGTGAGTGGTTATGGTTTGTTTTTAGGTTCAGCAGTAGAAAGAAAAGGCACCACGCATGCAAGCAGAATTCTTAGCCTTTTGCTGTCAAGCTAGTATTTGCTGCTGGTCTCATCAGTCTGGGAATGTCACCAAAGGAGTCTTTGAGGCATATTATTACACATAGATGTTTAGAATAGAAATTGATAATAAATTANGAATGTGATTTTTGTTGTTGCTTTTTAGGAACCCTGCAATGGTATGTGGAAGAGGATGCAGCTGATAAATAGATTTTTGCTGACACTCCACGGGAGCTGAATTACAATAATGTGGGAGTAGTAGAACAAATGAGCAAATTAAGATTACTTCACTGCCAAATAAAAGTGTAAGTGTTTTAGAAATAAATAAATAAATATATAANTATGACAGGCCAAATTCCTAGAGTTACCAAAAATTAATACTCAAATAAAATATCAACATTTATATATTCTCAAAAGTATAATACGGGCTACAATCAGAATTTTGTCAATATGTCTCATTTTCCATAATAGAAAAGCAGATGGCAGATAGGATAATGACACATCTGCAAAGCACATGTGTGGAAGGACCAAACAGGTGAGTGGTTATGGTTTGTTTTTAGGTTCAGCAGTAGAAAGAAAAGGCACCACGCATGCAAGCAGAATTCTTAGCCTTTTGCTGTCAAGCTAGTATTTGCTGCTGGTCTCATCAGTCTGGGAATGTCACCAAAGGAGTCTTTGAGGCATATTATTACACATAGATGTTTAGAATAGAAATTGATAATAAATTATGAACATGCCTAAGTAATACAAGACAGCTACAATTGCACTGTGCCAAGTTTCAATCTTTGTGTTGGAGGGCATTATATATAGATCATTACTATGAAGTACTGAAAAATAAATATAGTTATTATTATAACAAAAGACTAAAAGCTTTCTGACATACTATAGATTATTACCCAGAAGATTGACAAATTGCTGGAATTTACAGCTTTTAGGTATTTAATGAAAACATAGTCAGGAGAATATGTCATCCTGCTATCAGGAAATAATTGAATTGCTGTGATTGCCAGGAATCTGACACTGGTGGTAATTTTGATTTAAAAGCTAGTGGAAGGTACTTTTCACACTGAGAATCTAAACTACAAATGACATGTAGGCAACATGTAACTTTTTCTGGCAATAGTGTCTCAAAAGCTCATAAAATAAAAATCAAAATGACAGGAAGCTTTATCATTTGAAGAGCTTGCAGAATTTTGGTGCAGGTAGCTTCATAAATAGGAGTATGAGAAGAAATTGGTCTGACAAAATTGGAAAGTCATCTGAAAAAAATCAAAATAATTAGAAGTTCTAACTGCTATTTTATGTAGTGTCCTTGATTTCCCATTGAGGCCAATACAGTAACAAAAAAAAAAAGTGTCTGATAGGCAAATACTTTGTTCATACAAAATCTGTGAAGAATGCAACATAACCTAATATGTAATGGAACTTCTGCAGTGACAATTTGTTCTAAACGAAAGACCACCATTTGAAATTTTGGAACATAAACTTTAATCTGTAACCATAGATAAACAAATAATATATGGTTCTTTTAAATTACACCAGGTAAACAGGAATGAAAGTCATAAAGAAAGGCAAAACTTGTAAATGTAGATGTCAGATTTATGGGTTACCTTTAGAAAGGTGAATTCTGAAAACCTGATTAATTGTTTTCTCAATTTAATTTTGATTCTATGGCAATGGAAATCTACTACCGTACGGTTTTAAGAAAAGATGAATGGTACTTTCTGATGTTCCTCTTTTTAACTGGAGCTTTATACCAAAAGATGTGGATTGATTTCTGTTTTGTTCACATCGTCTCCCAGGCCATTAGGACACTCAGAGTACAAAATCAGTGACTGCCTTCTTCCACAGAAATCTATGATCTGCGCATTACTCATTCCAGAATGGAATAATTCCTACGTTCTCTTTTGAACTTCACTTACTTTTTTCCTTAGTAGACCTCATCCCATTACATCTCTATAAATGGTGTACTCTAAACATCTACCCCACCTGGGAAAAAAAAAAAAACAACCAAAGCCTGTGTATGTTCCTTCCTTAATGCATATACAAAATATTTTTTTTCAAGCAAAAACATCTTCACCACTGCATTGCAATCAGTCTTAAAATACAGATGATAGTGGTCTTTTCTGAATTATCAGAGTTCACTCCCCCAGAAATCCCACTCTGACCCCCTCCCTAAAAGCCAAAGGAATTTCAGTGTTATTTAAGTTTTAAATAAAAATGGTACTTCTATAGATTCACAGAATGATTGAAGTTTAAAGGAACCCCTGGGGGTCAGCTGTTCCAAGTTTCCTCCTCCAACAGGGCCACTTACACAAGCCTGTGTATGGGCTTGTTCTGTCTCCAGCCCATGGAAAGGAATCATGCTGGAGCACTTTAGTGTAGTTTCTCATCCACTTCTTTTCCACAGCAAGCATGAAGAGAAAAGTTGATATAAATAGTCTCTAGAAAGGACATATTCTTGCATGTTAAAGGACATGTCTAATAAATTTAAAGAACACAAAGATCCTCTTCTAATTCTTGAGGCTCTCAGTGTTACCCAAAAGAAAAAGTTCCTCAGAAGGAAGGAGCTATTCTAGAGCTTGATGGAGACAAGTGAAAGGAAAGAAATTATCTAAAATTTTGCCTGTATTCTGTGTTTTCTTAACAGACATCTTAAGACATTAAAACTTTTGTTACCATTATTAAAACCTCCCTCAAAATAAATATATGACAGGGATCATATTCTGTATTATATTTTAAATAAATGTAATTTCAAACAGTTGCTATGATAAACTTGGAAGATTTAATTTCTTTGTGAAATACTAGTTGAATTTCAGATCTTATGTAGGCTGTACACTGAGTACCAGGCAAAAAGCCAAGTTTTTAACGTTTTTAATCTTGGCTCTTAAAGTTACTTTCTCTGCAGTTTATGGAAAGTCACTTAGAGTCTCTGCCTTGATAGATTTATATCTTGCTATTACCTTAAAGTTTCTTCTGCATATTAATTACCCAAGATGTATAGAACATTTTGAGACTGTAGAATATGCTATATTTCTGTTACTTGGTAAATCCACCTTCTCATTACATAATATGATACCCAGATTTGTAACTTACATTTGCAGACATGAAACAGGAATATAAAATTTCCCCCAAACAGTGAAATAAGAAGTTTAGCTAACCTATTAATCTCTTCAAATAATATTAAAAACCTACAAACTCACTACAGAAAATATGTTTTATCAAACACAAACCTTTTTTTTTTTTTTTCTGCTCTTGAAAAAAAACAGATGTTTATGACTTCCATATGCTTCAGCTCTGTGCAACTCATCAAAGAACCTTCTCCAGACTCTGGGCTCTAAATATGTGTCAGTCTTAATTAATTAAGCCTATGACTTCTCTGCTGATTAGGGAGACCATCTTGCCATTGGTTTTGTAAAGCTCAATGAGAGTTCATATCTACCTCAAATAAGAAAAGCATCTATACTTTCCTTACCTGCCTTGCTGATTTAAAATATACAGATTTCTCTTCTTGAAAATAGCTCTGACATTTGGGGTTGTGTTTAGGAAATTCAGTGTCATTTATGGCTTTAAAAGAAACAGAGGATAAGTAATTTTAGGGGCAAAATTTTGTTGACCCATTCTTCATCTGTTATTATTACTTTTTAATCAATCTCTAAAAGAGCTTGATCCTAAGCTATTGAAGTTAATGGGAATATTACCTTTAATGGCTGTAGAAGAAATGGATAATAAGTCTGAAGGAGCAAAGTGTTCTTCTTTAAAATGTTTTGGTGAGCCAAGTAGACTCTTAAATCAGTTTGCTTTTGATCAACAATATTTTTTATGATCCACAATTACAACATTTTCCTGTAACAATTATGTGGAAAGCTAAAGATAGCAACAGGAACAAGATTCTATTTAAGGTTAAGATCCACATTGACAGCAATGTTTTGCCGTGTCATTTTAAGTCAAACCCTCTGCACAAAACAAGCACAAATAAATTCACATCCATTGATGCCCAAGACAGGCATTACTTTAGGTCAGGAGGTGGATAGGCACAAGTCAGGACAGAAGTGTGCTAACAACACATCTAAAATACTTTCCAACTAAAAGCTCAGGAAACGTCATCTTGTTTCTGTCAGCATTCTGATTTCTGGGTTTCTCAGAATTAAAGATTTCAGAATTTCTCAGAATTGCAAAAATGTTAGATGAAAAATGACATGAGGAGGTCCTCTTTTAGTTGAAAGAGACCTATTGCAAATGACAGACTAAGTGAGCTACAATTTTGTTTAGGTGAGTCTTGAAAAACTCCATGGGCTGATTCTCCCATCTGTCAGGACAGCAATTTCGATTTCATTACCATCTTGGTGGTGAGCTTTTTTTCCTAATGTCCACTTTGTAACTCCCAAGCAATAATTTGTGGTTACATTGGGAAAAGTTTTGATCCATCATTACTGTAACAACTTCTTAGGTAAATGTAAGAAACTGTTAGATCACCCTGTAGCCTCTCACCTCTCTGTCAGACTAAACAAGACCAGCCCTCTTATAGTGTCAGACATCAGACATAAAATGCATATCTTGCTATTCTTCCATGTGATTCCTTCCAGTTTCTGCTTCTCTTCAACTGGTGTCCTGCTACTATTCCCATTGCAGCCTCACTGTCAGTGACTGAAGGCTGATAACCAGCAGCCCTACTGTGCAAACCAAGCCTTACCAAAGCAATGCAGCCTGTGGTTTGTGTAATTTGCCATGAGAGCATGTTGTTGGTTTATATTTAGTCTGGCATCCACAAAAACCTGCCCTAAATACCAGCACCAGTAGCAGTACTAAGCCTATTGATTCATAGCCTGTTCTGAAGCACGGTGCAAAACCTCCTGCACGTTCCCTTTTCAAACTGTATGAGGTTTCTTTTGTCCTGGTCCTTATGTGCACAGAGGTCACTCCATTTTTCTTGAGGAATAATTGTATCGTCCTTTTTACATTATACTCAGTTAAAGGACCATAGACTAAGTTTTTCAGTTTAACAGCACAGCTGCAACTTCTTTAGGGATTTAACTAAGGACTAATTTTCAAAAGATAAATACAATTTGTATTCTGCGGTTAAAATTTCCCCAGATTTTTAGCCTCCTCTACTAATTACTTAGAGCCTTTGAAGAGTGCTCAGCATAAGACCTTTGGAAAGTCCCATTAACACCTTCTGGAATTTTGAACTCCATTTTTTCCTTTTAAGACTGACTGCAAAAGTGCTTACTCTCAAAGTCCAGTCGGGAGTTGTGAATGTGAGTAACTCAAACAGTTGCAGAGGGTATATGAGATAAAGTGGTTGTAAAATCAATGAAAATAAAGGACAGTACATTTGTAAAGAATATAACTGGAGCAACTGACAATACAAGAGAGTACAGGAGAGTATTCTATTACAAAATAAAAAAATGAAACCCATGGATCTAGGCTTTGTAATTCAGACTATTAAGTGTTCAAAGGAAAGAGAGTGTTTAAATGGAAACGAGGTGACTCAGAGTCTTTGACTTGATTTAACTTGCTCTACTAAAGCTAGAGAGAAAAATAAGACCACATTTCAGTGAAAGGGAATATGCCAATTTGAAACCAAGAACATTTAATAAAACTTCCTGAAAGAAAAATCTATCAGATTGCAGAAAAAGAAAAACAAAAAAACCATCCCAACATTAATAAATGCCAGAAACCCCAGCACAGGGAACATTTTAACTGATCTTAAACTGATCAAAACATTTGTGAATGAACAATAAGGATCAATCCCAAATGGACCCAGAGGCAGACAAAATAACCTGATAGGTCTTTTCCCTCTTTAATTTATCTGTATTTATGGCAAACTAAATAAGCATTGGGATATGGTGCCAGAACTGAGGAAATAGCATGTAAGGGAAACAAGAGACTAACCTTGAAAAGAGAGAAAAAAGAGAAGAATATCCTAGCTAGTATGTAAATATAAAGTTTTGACAATTAACATGGGCCAAGGTCATTTTAGGAGAAAACAGCAGCGAATATTGAATATTCCTATCAGGCATGAGCAGAGATGGGATAAATGTTTTCAAAAACATATACTTTCATTAGAGAAATGGGGCATTGTAAAACAATTTGGATGAGATGGAGATATTTAGACTAGATAAAATGCTACTTTATGGAAGTAAAGCTTAAAAAAGGCTCTGTAACAGCATTTTTTTTAATGTAAAAATTAAATCTATGATGTACTGATGTTTAAATTCATATATCATGTCTTTGAAGTATCCTGACTTAACTTCCATGAGAGCATAAGTACCAGGTAAAAAGAATATTCTGTACTATTTTATTAAAGATAGATTTAAACCCAAATCTCTGAAAAATATTTTAGGAACAGTAGGAACCAAAGGAAGTAAAAAGGAAAGATTAAGCTTTACAAGATTATTTTCTCTACACCAGACAGTAGGGTAAAGAAGGGCTGCAGTTTCCTATGTGTAACTTCAGAATGTTCTGAGTACAAGAATCTTTCTTTCACTACAGACTGGTAGTTTTTCAGTCCAGAACTTTTGTGCCATTAGCTTATAAATCATGTTTCATAATTGAACAAAAAATTTATTAGCGTACTTGAGGATTAGAATATGCATAAGGTTCTCCACAGGTACAAAAAGGATTGGTTTTCATCTATTTTTTTTAGTTTGTTTTGGGCATGGATTTTGTGTGGATTTGTTTAGTTGGTTGGGTGATTAGTTTTGGTCCTAATTTTCCTGGCTATATTTTGCTTACAGTAAAAAGTACTGTAAGATAATCATTGACGAGACTGTCACTGTTTCATACGCACTGGCCAGCCGATTATTTTAGTTTCAAAATTCATAATCTGCTTCAGCAGTTCCATAAAATTCAGGACACTAAAAAGAAGTCTATGCAAATATTGCTGCCTTGGGACACAAGAGATACTGATTCTACAGAAACATATCTAAATTTTTTTAAATAATTCAAAGAAAGAATTTATAAAGTACTGCACTGACCACAAAGAAGTATTACCATCAACTCTGGAATTCAATACTTGTGTCCAGCTTGTATCCAACAAAGAACCTATTTAAAATTTTAGCTTTATGTTTTGATGCTATGTCATGGTTTGCTGCACATTTGATAGGCTGAACCACAGTTAGGTTATTAAATGTCATATGTCACAAATGTGAAGGCATCAGAAAAACAAGTTCTGTACCTGATTTCTCCAAAATACATAATCCAGTCAATAAAGTATTTGAAACCAGCAATGAACAGTTCATATCCCTGAGAAAAAGCACAGGGTTTTGAGACTGTGTGGACGGACACTGCAGAAAACCTGAGATGTTTGTAAAGATTTACACAGAAATGTAAATTGGGAATAATAGGGTATTCAAAATTACACTGCTAAAGCTTACTTGTATATAGCTCTGAACCTGGATTTCTATTTCCTCATTACAAGACCTATTCTGTTCTGCTGCTTATTTGCAAGGCAATGTATCACTCACAGTTTTTTAGGGCAAGATAAGGTCCTGTTAATGCTAAAGGGATACAGCATAAAGTAGAACAGCAGAAATTTCCTATTTGGATATATATCTTAAATGAGTCTTACAGTGGGTTCAGTACTTTTGGCAAAACAGAGTGGCACAGTTGCAGAGCTGTCCAATCAGTAGAATTTACCCATACAGTTAATTGAAAAGTAGTGTGTATGTTGACACTATTTTATTGAAAAAAATGACTGCTTAGAAACCTAAATCAACACTGAAGAAATATTTAGAATTTCCGTTTATTTATGGACATTATGTTTAGAGTAACAATCTAGCAGTGCATGGTACAGCAGTAATTTCTGTACTATGCAGATTTTAGCTTACTTTCCTTGGTTATGACAGCATACATTCTTAAATTACAGTATCTGCTTCTCAAATGAGAGCACTGCTTCTTCCCCACATGGCTGAGCAATACAGCACTTAAGTTTTTTTCATGTCCAAAGCACACCATATGTGCTGCTGTTTTAACTAAAGTGACAAAAATAAAATTATCTAAACTGCTCTAATTTCTTCACTCTCTCCTCCCTTTTGTCACTGCACTTCAGAAGTGAATTTACAAAGTATTGCATTGCATTTTTAATGTACGCTTCAAATTCTATAAACTTATTCAGCTAAAACCTTTCCAGATTATTTTAAGAGATATCGTATCTCAAAGCGTATGTGGATGTCTAATGTTTTCTCTCAATGACATCTAGAAATTGTACAGTGCCGATTACCAAACCAATATTCTTTGGTTTTCACCCTGAAATTAAAACATGTCTTCCAAGATTTCTCTTAAGACTCAACAAAAACATTAATTTAAATGCCTAAAGCCTCTCAAAATATACCTGAAGCATGATTCTCTTCTCTAGCCTGATTTAGTGTTGTAGCCATGTACGAATAAAGACCAGGTAAAAAGACAGATTGTCTTTTCTCTTTCAGATTGTCATAATTACCATTTCAACTAGTGACTCTGCATATGAATATCAATACTTGGCAACTAGCAGAGACTGAACAATCTGGTGAATTTTTTCTTTATATTTTTTAAAGTGCATTCTATCAATAAGGTTCTTTGAAGCCTACCCAACCAAAAAAACCCCCTTATGTACCAGTGACATTTCCAGCACAACAGCTCTGCCTCTCTTCTCATGAAGAATCCTTGCTAAGGAGAAAGGAAATAAGCTAAACACAATGAGAGATGCAAGTACCTCCACAGTTCTCTGAAAATTCAAGGCACCTTTAAGGAATCCATTTGTATATTCAGGAATGTACCTAGTGCAGGTAGTTTGAATAGAACTATTCTAGGTCTTCAGCCTCTACATATCTATAATATTTACTAGATCATGAGAAAAGTTATCTTCAAATGGTAAATTAATTCAGGTAAAATTTCTTCTCTGTAGAGTGGTCATTTTCTCATATTTACCTAAAAAATTAAAACATCACAAGTTCTGTAGTGCATGCCAAAAGTTGTAAGAATTAAGGGGCTTTCAAACACTTTTAGTGGCAGATAGTTTTTCATAATTTACTCTTCAAAATTACTCTGCAAAATTAGCTCTTCAAAGTCAACTATTATTGTTTCCTAATTTTCTAAATTATGTTCATGTCATGAACTGTCTAATAAAATTCTATTTATTTGTGGGTTAAGTCTTATGTGTCATTAGCAGCATTGTTTAAAAAACCCCTTCTCAGCATCAGTGTGGGTAGAATACTGATGACTGAAACATACACCACAAAAATGTTTTTGAGGCATGAAATTGTCTCTGTCTTCTAGAGAATAGTGGGAGTTGCTCCAGGATAAAATATTGGAAAAAGAGGACTCTTAAAACATAAGATGCCAGCAATTTTCAAAGTAAATCCAAACCAGAAACTTCTTCCTAATTTCTTCCTAATAAATAATTTCTCTTTTATCATCTGCTACAAGAAAAAATACTAATATTTAAAGTTGGGGATATTATCTAAAAAAAAATAAAAGAAGGCAATTTATTAACTTTGAAGTTTTTGAAGAGATGCTTTAAGAATGTTTTAAAGCACATCTTGTCTCCTTATAGGCAGTCATTTACGATGATGGAGATACTGCAGCCCTGATTTGTTAGCAGTTTATAACTGCCAGTATAGTGTAAAATAGTGAGCCAAGCTGTAAAACAGTGAGCGGATTGATCCAGACAGAATTTTTAATATTACTGTTAAATGACCAATATACCAGGTTTTAAACTTCCTGCAAGCTAACATCTCTCTCAGCATAAACTTGTAAAAGCAGAGTAATCAAGGTTCAACCTTGTGGGCAAGAGGAAACTGAACTGCTGTACTCACAAAGCAGGTATACAGTGTCATACAAGACCTATATGCCTTTAAATCTGAGCCTCATGCATTTACCTGATTTATCCATTCATCAGTTTGCTGTGTCACCCTGTCCTTCATTAGCTCATGTCATCAACAGATTAAATACAGTTATTTGACTATGAATAAATAGGGTGTTAACCTCCTCCCAGAGTGAAATACTCTGGAAAAGTTGTCACAGAAAAGTAATCCCTAATGTGACCTTAAGCTCTTCCTTCTTGTTAATTTTAATTAACTAACACGCCAATCAAATTTTTAGTGCAATTTTTTTTTCCTTGCCATTATCACTGTTTTTGTAGATCTTTATTTTAATCTATGTATTGGTACCTCTGCCCAGCTGCCTCTGAGTGTGTGGATGTGCATTTTCATATTGGGTTACTCATGCAATTTGCAAAATTGTGGAAGATCAACAATGCCATCTGCAGGTGTAATATAACTCCTGATCTGGAGACACACTTTAGATTTTTGTTTTCCTACCTTAGATTAGGCTATTTTTTCCTAGAGTGAAGTTAAAGATGGCCAAAACTGTTTAGGTCTGTGTTAGCCAGGCTGCATCTAGAAGAAAAGATTTGGGCTTTGATTTGTGTATTATTAACGTATACAAGAGATTGAATGGAGGGGTTTTTTAGACTTATTCAAGCTGCTCAAAGATATTCAATCCGCAAAATGGAACTTTAAAACCTGTTAAAAGGATATATTTCCAGCTTCCTAATATTCTTGGGATACCAGCAAGTTTGTGAATAGAGCCAGGACTGCTTTTCTCATAATCTGTCACATTCTCTTTTTTTCAAGTGGAGCTAGTAGCAAACCTAGAAGGACCCATATGCTATGGATATTCCCTGTTTCTTGTATTTTCTTTTTTCCTGACCTCTTTTCCATACAGGATTTCAGGCACAGGGGGTGAGGTATAAATGTCAGAGGGAACAATAAGTGATTGACAGACTGACTGGATTACTGGTAATGTGCAATTCAGGGTATTTAATCCATTTCAATGTCTTCTGTTAGTAAAATTTTATCTTTTCCTCCCTTTCAAAAACAAAGATTCACAATTCAGTGAAATTACAAACTGAGGAAATATGTACACTAGTCTTATAATTGATGAGTTTCCTATAAAATTCCTATGGAATTAACTAACTCCTACCATCACTAAGGTGAAAGAAAATCACCAGTTTTATTTTTCAAGAAGTTACTACTACTTTTTCCTTTTGTCCTTTTTTTTTTNTTTTTTTTTTTTCTGTCTGGGTCAGCTTGTTATTAGAAGAAAGAAAAACTTATGGTCAGAGACCAGAAACTTCTGAATATTGTTCTTATTCTTTAACTGCATCAGTGGCTCTAGGCAAATGCAAAGGTTTTTTTGCTCACTATCTACATCTGTAAAATTAGAATTTAATGCTTACCTCTCACAGGGGAATTGTAAGCTTTTGATTAGATAATGCTAGTAAGCTATTCTGAGTCTGTAAGTAGCAAAAAAATATTCGTAAAACAGTACTCTGCTATAAATACACTTCTTAGAGAATGTAAAATTAGTAGTCCTTTAGAAAAATTCTAAGATCAAGTATTTTCGTGAGTGAAAACTCATGTAAGCCAACTCAACTGAAAGGTTTTGTTCAGGAAGGAGACATTTAACTTCATGCAATCTATTCAGGAATCTGTTCAAAATCTAACAAAGGCAATGTGATCTTTTAAAATGACATTTTTCCCCACAGTTTATTAATCTGAAATTTCATTGTGATTGATTTATTTCAAGTTCCCTCCAAAATTAACTTTGCATATCTTTCTAAAATTACTCATTTTGGAATAATAAAGAATGGATATTTTGTATGAGAAAGATTTTTCAAAAGAAGAAAAGAGTCTGAAAATCTTTTGCAACTCTACTTAAATGTGCTTTGAGTTACAAGAAAATATTTCAAGGCTGTCAAATAAATATAGATAAATATGTTGAAAATCATAAGCTGTTTTTTCTGGCTTCAACAAATTGCATTAGATTTTAAAATATTTGCAATATTTTTCCTGGCCAGTAATGAATTTATGTAAATGTATTCCTATTCCTAATTTGTCCTCTCCATTTTTAGAGGCTATCACCCGTAGCTGATGGCCAGATGCACTTGCAAGCAGCTTTGCCCCTCAGCATGACAGTGCATAATTTTTCATAACTCCATCTTTCCTGTGTCTATATGTCTCTCTCTCTTCCCTCCCAGTCTTTTGTATTTAGTGAATTTACCTTGGATTATATTCTGAAATAGATTTTACAAGTGTCTGATGAACTGGTTTCATGATAACAACTCTGTTGACCTTGTAAGTATAAATGTGAAATTCAGTGCTGCACCTCTAACAGGCATGATTGAACCAGCAGATGCAGCAGAAGTGTGAAGGGGTTGATTAGCTCAAAGGTACCTTTGAGACCACCAAAAACAAACCGCTGTAAAGGACAATTAGCATCGCAATGCCTTTCCTGCATTTTCCTGTGGATCAGAAGGCTGTACTGAATCTCAATAACACTTTGTATCCCAAGATATTCTATGCCTGTGAAGAAGTGCTTTTTATACGTCTCCTATGTCCCACCTACTGAGAAAATCCTTCATCACTAAGCTAAGTCCAGAACTGTTTTTCCATCCTTTCCAAATCATTGTATCACAAAATGTAACACCTGTGCACAGAAAAGGAATATACTAGCTTTCCTTTCCCTTCTTTGGTTCTGATTAAAAGTAAATTAGACAAAAAACTGTTTAAATGTAAGGTTGTTTTTTTTTTTTTTTTTCTGGGCCCCTGTGAGTCTATATAACACAGAAGTAAACAGAGAGAAGTTTCTCGATATTTCTGTACTTTAGTAGTACCTGCAGTTAAGATAGTTTAAAATTGTGTTTGTGACCTTCACATAAATGCTGTGGCTCAGAAAAGGTAAAAGGTGCTTGCATTGCCAGATGATTTTTTTGAGGTGCTATGATTGAGATAAAATACAAGTGAGACAGGTGCAATTTTAGGAGCTTATCAAAATTTCTTAGAGCTGATTTACATTTTTCCAGGGTTAATATCTAGCATCCTGCCTCAGGCTTTAAAGCCTCAGGTTAAAGCAACTGTTTGAAGAGAACTTAAAACATTTTTTCCCTTTACTTCTTATATATTAATCCTCTCAACCCTCCCCTGCAATCAATACAATTTCTTTTTCATATCTTGGAATATTGCCTACCTTGGATGCACCAGTATTGCTGAATACCTCAACCAGCTTTGTGAGATCAGTGCATAGAAGGGTGCTTCCCATGTTCCTAAGGATGAAATATACATAAAAACTGAAATCCAGTATTTGAGAATAATAGTTTGACTGTCCCATTATTGATAACATACTCTAAGTTCTACCTTTGAAGGAGTTATATTCCAGCTGGATAATAACTCATCTTTAGTCCATATTAGTAAAAGATTGACCCTCTTAATTACCTACCACTTGGTAATATCTTTCATATTAACAAGGAATCCTCATGGCAATCATTGTCATAGGAAAGACCATTATTCCACAGTTAGATTTAAAAAAAAAAAAAGAAATCATTCACAATCTGATTTAAAAATTATCTTTAAATCTTAACCCTAGTTCCTATATATTTCTCTTGGTTGTATAATTATCCATTTGGAGGGGAAATGAGAAAGACTTGGCTCAGTATCTGTCTTAACCTACTTAACTGACAATTACAAAGATAAGCTTCATGTTACACGTTGCTTTTTTCACTTTAAGAGATATAAGGGTTATTATGAGTGTCATTATTATTAACTGTAGCCAGTAGGTACTATCATTATTTTACTATCTTGTCATCTTTATGGATTTATACCTATAAAGCTTTATTGACACCTCCTTCCCTTTCTTGACTGCAATGCTCTAAATGCAAGAGTGAACACACCAACAAATCTGGATGAATAAGCCAAGACTTCAGCATTTAAAATAGCATTGCAGAAAGCCTAATTATCTTCTTCATATTAATTCATCATACTGCCAGTCTTCTTCAATCAATATGAAAAAAAATGTGTGATTTTTAGCCAAATTTTTTTAAAGCAGTTTTCAGGTTGTTAAAAAAAAGGACATAATTTCTCACAGAGAAAGCATTTTACCTGTATACAAGTAGTAGAAAACAGAAAGGCAGAAAACTTCTTACCTACTTGTGTTGCAAACGCTGCTTTTGCAGATTCTGGGGAAAAAAGAAAAGCAAACAAAAACCTCTGTAAAAATAAACACACATTGTCTCATTTGATATCATTTTAATTTTTCAACTATCTGAATACATGGAAAGCCAGATTGTCTCAGCCTTGTGTTTTTGTTTTAACTCATATGTCAAACAGAAGGTCTGGTTTCCTGCTAACTCCCTTGAACATGTCTTAAGATAGCACAGCATTGCAAGTCAGAGGGAATCAGCCATGAAGCTGAGCTAGACTTACACAGAATTACTATCTGAAGGAAAGAAGGGAAGTCTGTAAGTGTTTCTTTCACCTTTTCTTCTATTTTGTTTTGTTTGTCTGGTATCATGAAATAGCTGGGGAAAGGGAGGAACACTTTTCAGCAATGCTCCTACACTTGTTTCCTAGCTAGTGAAAAAGAATCCTTTTATTTTACAGTAAAACTGCTTTGCACTTTGCAGAAACAAAATGTGTGAATCACAGCAGATGAAGGAGATGCTGATTAAAGCATAAATTTTGCTTGCTGCAACTTTTTTTTTCTTTGCAGACTGGTTCTTATCTTTGTCATCATTAAACTCTGACATACTGAAAAAGCTTGAAAGAAAAGTGTATTCTTCTGGGTGTCTTAATATCTGGAGTAAAGGACATAATAAAACATAATTCCAAAAGGCAAAGAAAAGACATTGTCTTTTGTCCACAAGATAGCAAATTCCACAGATCTCCTTTCTGGAATCCAAACTGACCATATTACATGGTTACAAAAGCTGTAGAAGCCTGATAGTTCAGAGACATCTACTGTGCATAGACATTTCATCTGTGAAAAGACAGTAATTCTAGAATGTCCAAGATGCACTGTGAATGCAGAGAATGATTGCCATGTCAGTATGGTTTGACTATTATTAATCAGAGTTTGTAAATTTGATAGAGAATTGGTCTGTACACACACTATACTTAACTGTCTAGGATTTCTGGGCACTGGTCTTTCACGGGGTAAAAGAGAGGAAAGAAAGAGAAACAAATTTCCTTGTATAAGTCCATGTATCTGTTTACCTCAAATTCTATTAGGAATTCACTGATCTTACTTAGATTTTGACATCTGAGGTAGTACTCCAGGTTACTTTTACAGCTATTAGGGAAAATAGGACACCAGAGCAAAAAAATGCATTGTTTTAAAGAAGACAACTAAAATACACTGGTTGAATTGAACTGAAAATAAACAAAACAAAAACCAACAAACCAAGCCAACATGCAAACTCCTCCCCAGTAAAAAAAACAACAAGAAATACCAAAGCAGGATGAAAAATTACTCCTGACTGGGAAAAAAAAAAGCATGTATCCATCAGACAAACACGTCTACCCTGAAATGTCTACAGATAGATGTGTCCCACTGAAATTGTGTACTGATTGTTCTCTGTCTTCAAAGCCTCAGTGCCTTACAGGTTTTGGATGATCATGCACTGTCTGTTACCTAAAATGATAAATGTTCATGTTTATACTCCTCATAATTAGCAAATGTGCTAGGTAATTTTCCATAGTTACAGATTCAGTCATCAATCTAAGGTAACATGGATCACAGGTATAAAATATCAGGAACATAGTTACTTTTTTTTTTGAGAAATAGTAATAAATAAGGGAGCAAGCATTAAAATAAATTTTAATGCTTCAGTATTTCATATTCTGTAATATTATTTCAAATCTCCTCATTATTTTCATCAGGCATGTATTTTGCACATTAGTAGAACACTTTGTTTGTTTTGCTTTAATATAAGTCACATTTCTTATTCTTATAAAATATCTGGCATTTTCCTACTCTAGTATGTTAGAAAAAAAGCTATTTTTGATTTTTCTGAAGCAGTCAATTTGCCTGTTGTTAAAGCAAACAAGATAATCAATCCAGAAGTCTCACAGGAGAATTTTGGAAATGAGCATCAAGCTTGTCACTGTAAAACTAGAGGTCAAGTTTTATCCTGTACTACAGGCAACCACATTTCATCAGAGAGCTTACACTCATTCACTCAGCAGCAGGGACTGTAAGAACATTTGACTTTCTAAAGGTCACAGTTTAAATCCAACAATGAATTTCAGATTTTGTGACACTTGATACTGCAGTGCCAGAAAGTTAAGCACCAAGATTTATCACCCTGACTTTCTAATTTCTTCTGCTGAAAGTAGATATAGAGGCTCAAGGTGGTTGTGATGCAGCTAATTAGGTAAGTGATCCCTACTTCTAACACACCTGCTCATCTTTCTTCTGACTCATTAAGTGAAGCTAGTGAACGAGGAAGAGTATGAGCAACATTCATGTTGCCCCGAGAAATACAATACAATCAGCTCTACTGAACAGGTACCTTGTTTAGTGGCTTTCCTGAGGGAAAGAGGAGGCGGTGGCATTGTTCTCACTGGTGACCAGAGACAGCACCCAAGTAAATGGTCTAAAATTGTGCGAAGAGGGGTTTAGGTTGGATATCAGGAAAAAGTTTTTCACCCAGAGGGTGGTTGGGCACTGGAACAGGCTCCCCAGGCCAGTGGTCACAGCACCAAGACTGGCAGAGTTCAAGAAGGCTTTGGACAATGCTCTCAGGCACAGGGTGTGACTCTTGGGGATGGCACTGTTCACGGAAAGGAGTTGGACTTCATTTATCTTTGTGGGTCCCTTCCAAATCAGGATATTCCATAATTCTATGATTATTCTATCATATTATTTCTTTTTTTTTTGGTGCGGGGAAGGGTTGGAAATAATATTGTATTTTGGAGAGTGGAACATAGGGAAGTAATTTGGAAAAGTTTTATATAATTTAACAAATTTAATCATTTCAATCAGTCTCCTGAATTTAGGGGGATAAATTCCATTACGCGTACCTGATTCTATTGGGAGATGAAAACTTTTTTGTGTGACCTGTAAATGTTATCACAAACAGTGAAAGTATTTGACAAATGGTCTAATCACTACAGTGTAGATCAACACATTTTTCTTTGTTGTAATAAAGTGTCTCTTCTTAGAAAGCATATGGATTTATATTTTTCCAAATTTATATAAAGTCTCATATACGTGCTAACCTTGTTTTACTCTAAAAATCTGAAGTGTTTCACAAGACAAATATCTATACTTTCCTAACAGGTCACAGGTTATTTTCGAAGGTTTAGTAATTTACAATTTCTTGTGTTTTTTGGGACAGCTGTCATGTTTAAACACAGGTTTAGCCTCCCTTCCATCAAAAAAATATACCAGAGAATCAATATCAAAAGCCTGTCCATTGAAAAAAGTCTTATATGAAACCTATAATGAAACAGATTTTTCTCAAGTGACAATTGGTACAGCAACTGTATGCACATTTCAGAAATAACCCATGCCAAATTATGAGCATTTCCACTGCATCATAAAGTATGTTACATGGAAAAGGAAAACCCTATTTCTGGAAAAGGCAATTTTAGTAATTAAAATATGAACACTGCTAGGACTTCTCACATTTTGTTTCAATCCTTGGGCAATTTAGCAACAGCTAGTGAAACTGCCAATACATCATTATTGGAACTGAGCACTGATGCAACCTTCTGTGTGCGGTGCTCCAGCCTTCTGACCACCTTCATGGCCCTCCTCTGTCACTTCCTTTCTTTGTCGGAGGCCCCAGACCTGGACACAGTTTTCCAGGTGGGATGTCATATATGGCAGAGTAGAAGGGGACAATCACTTTCCTTGATCTGCTGGTCATGTTGCTTTTGATGCAGCCCAGGATACGGTTGGCTTTCTGGGTTTGAAAATTTTCAAAATTTAAATTAAACTAAATTAAATTAAATTATTTCATAGAATGACTCATTGATTTGGCTCATAATGGATCTTAAAGATCATCTGGTTTCGACCCCCCTGCAATAGTCATGGCTACATTTTTTTAGACCAGGTGACTCAAAGCCCCATTGAGCCTGGTCATTGTTAACTGATTTTCAAAAAATCTGAAAACAATATTCTATGAAGATAAAGTGGCTTTTGTTGGTTTTGTTTCTTTTTTTAAATTTTTTTTTAATTCTAGAACTATTGAATTAAAATATATCTATTCCTTTTGTCATCAAACTTTCTACTAAAATTTACAACAAAATTTTTGTCTTATTTTGCTAATGAAGTTATAATTATCAGATATAACTTTATGGACTGAAATTCTTGAGCTCCATCCTTTAGTACTTCCTCTTTTGTTTCTTTTTATTTCTTGACTCAGACTGTAGTATATCTGATATACCAGCATATCCAAGGTTACCTGCTCTCAAGCTGCCTTACTTCAGTATTAAATTTTCTTTCTGTTATGTAGTCACATTGACGGATAGCACAGACTATAGCTGCATTTCTCCAAGAATACAATGTAAGTGACATCTCTTCGTAAATTACACTTCACATTTCAAGCAATTTCCTCATCTTTCAAAGTCCTCTGCAGTTAATGCATACCGGGAACTTCCCCATGTATTTGAGTTTATTAATGAAATAAGTAGGATTTCACTTAAAACCCAATGTGACCTGTGCAAATTCCACCTGAATCAGTTTCATTCAATTTTGTCGTTCTTTGAATAGTATCTTAAGCACTGGAAAAAAAAATAATATTAACTAATAATAATGAATATATGATAGTTACCCAATTTATTTTACCAAACACTTTAATGCAATTTTTAAACAAATGACTATAGGTTATATTAATGTGGCTAGAATATATGTGAGGATTGATTCTTTCTTACCAAAACCAAAGCATTAATTTTTTTAGTAAAACACACACATATGTAAAAATATAAATATGTACAGAGAGTAGAGGCGCATATGAAAAGAGCATGAATAGCATATTTTATCTTTTTTCTGCAAAGTACAATGATGCAAAAGGGAATGTATAAACATAATAGAAATTGATTTTATATAGCTGCTTCCAGAAAAAATTTAAGCACATTTTCCATAGTCTTCCAGTTTGTCATAAATCTAAAAGTCATATAAGTTTACTAAAAATTACAGTAGGAAATATTTCAAGTAGCATTTAACTAAAACTAAAATTATCTTTGAATATAAGAAATCGCAGAATTATGTGTGTTTCACTTACTTATCCCTAGAAGTTGCAATATTTTTAGGGAATGTCTAGAACTATTAAATGACCTTAATTTGATTTAAGGTCTTAAACTCACACCATGGCAAGACATTTGCCTTGGTACAATTACATTATGAACTATATCTGGATTATACTCACTTTCTTTACTTTTCATTACTCTCTTGCACAAAACCTCTAGCTTTCATTTTGTGGATTCCAGATAAATCCAAGCTCAAATTTATATTACAAGAGCTTTACTGAAAGGTTATGCAGCTATGTAATAATTTGCCACCTATTTTTTGAATCTGCTTGAAATCCAAAAGGAGTCGTGGAGTATGGTAAAGAGATAAGATGTATTTCATGCATTTGTTTTCAAATTTGAATCTGAATATAAATTCGGAAGAAAAATATCAATATAGAAGGCAGGATATAAAAAAAAGTTTACTACTTACTCTCTTAACCTCACAAAGGTTTTAAGCAGCATAATATATGACAATATATGACTTGCAAAACCTTTTTAAAATTCAGTATTTGTGTTTATAAAATTGGTTCAACATGGAAGACTATTTTTAGGGCTCTACCCTTCCAACTTTTCCTTTTGCTATCAAATGGCTTGACACTGATTAGGAAATTCATTAATCTAATTTTTTGCATTGGAAACTATTAAGTGATGCAGATATTTGTAGTTGCTTTCATGTTCAAAAACTAGAATCCTCCCACAAACACTCCTCAGGAATTCATGTATAGTGTTTTTGAATGATTACACATCACTTAAAAGAAATTGAATAGTTAAGAAAATAAATTACAATAAATCAGTTGTTGGTAAATACTGCTTTATTGATATTCCTTCACAATCAGATTGATTATTATTCTTCTACTTAGATCTTAGTTCAGAACTATCCAGTATTTAGAAGTAATCATATGAGAAATAAACAGGAAAGAAACAGTAGTTTTTGACAACATCCTCCTATGTAAATGTAATGGATTACTTACAAAACTGACAAAGACTGACAGAGAACATCAAAGGAAAGGTTCAAAGTGCTTGACTTTCAGAATTAATTTTCAGTTCTTTGACTTTAAATCAGGTTAAACACATTGATCTTACAGCTTTTATTTAAAATATTCATATTAATTTCTAACAATTTTTCCTTCATTTTAATATCTTTCATCTGTTGGAGATTGAATGTGAAAAGAACAGTGGTATACCATCTCTTTTTACTACAAAGTGAAAAACTAATGTATCTGACAATAGTGCTAAATACTAACTTGCAAACTTACTGGCAGGGATTTCTTGCAATGCTTGATTGAGCAATGGTTTTACAATTTATTAATAACAAGTTTTATCAAAGTAATTTTTTTGGCATTAACAGCAGTCAGAAAGACAAGCTTGCTTCTCAACCAGGCTACTGTGTGACCTCTTGCAAACCAAGTCACTTCTCCACGACACATATCATTAGTAAAAGAGGGGTAATAATAAGTCCCTTCCTTTCACAACTACTGCAAATTGTAATAGATTCTTATTTGGTGTCTTCACTGCTGCAAAATTCCCTTCCCTTCCCTTCCCTTCCCTTCCCTTCCCTTCTTCTCTTTTTTCCTTCTTTTTTCCTTCTCCTTTTTTCCTTTTCTTCCTTTTTCCTTTCCCACTCTATCCCTGTGACAAATTGTCATAAGGACACCTAATGAGCTTTGTTAATACATAAGTACCAGGGTTGTTTTCTTCCATGTGTTAATATAAAACCTAAATGAGGTGCAAGAGACATTTCAAAATCGACAAAAATATATGAATTCAAAGAATATCATAAAGCATTGACTGACTGACCTTGCCACATAAATTTCCCCTCATGTAGTCCTTGGATGCATGTAGTGAGGCTTTCTTGAGTGAGGAAAAAAAAAAGATTACAAAAGAAAATGACCTGACATGGGGAATCTTTTTCCAGTGAAAGACTGCAAATATTTTTTTGGTAAGAGATAGATAAGACAAATGATGTTTTATGCACTTAGCTTGTGAGAGAGAAGGAAAAATGGCTTAAAGTAATGGAATAGGATGGGGAAAGACAGCAGTACTGATGGATTACACTAGAGTGAGGTAAAAAATTCAAGGAATAAAGAGGAAACTGTGAAAAGAGCAGACAATAATGGCATGATTAAAAACTTACCATAGTGGAGCCAGTACAATTTAAAGAAAACATTTTATTTGTAGAATTATTGCAGTAAAAGCAGTGAAAATGGTATGGACTAGGAGCATTCAGCAGAATGCAGAAATGGAGTGACTCTAAAAACATAGATTGGAATATGTCTAGAAAGGAAGATGTACATATTACACAAATTTAGAAATCATAGCTGAGACCAGACAGAATCACTTAAAGTCATGTAATGTAAGCCAACAAAAGTCTGCCTATCTTTCTCCATTCTGTTTTTGAACATTTTTTTTTCTTTTCTCAGTCTTTTCTTTTACAGCAAATAATAAAACAAGAGGACTGCAAGTGAAAAATTATGATAGCTTTTAAAAAATAGGTAAATGCTGTAAGACTTATGCAAAACCAAAATACAGGATTTTATCTTCTTATTTTTCTGAGTGAGGAATAATTTAAAAAGATTGGTCCTTATGCTTTATAAAGAAAGTAATAAATTAAAATAGGGTCTGTGGTGTGTCATGTCCCCCCACCACCTCATATCTATTTCCTTCAGCAGGAGTCTGAATTCTGCTCTCCCACTCAGCAAAACTACAAAGTATTCAGCATCTACTGTATACATCCAACTTTTATATACATTCTAGTTTGCTTAGCTCCTTTCTTGTGTTGGATAAAGTCCCTGAAGAAGAAAAACAAATACTATAGAAGTTTTGGGGAAGAATATGACTAGTATTGTGGATGTCCCATCCTCTGTCACTGTTCCCAAACACCCATCAGCTATAACACTGAACCCAGGACACAAAAATATGAGCTGGGAGGCAAGCATTCAATATCAATACCAGAATGAAATGGATTGTCCTGGAAGCCATGTATAGTGCCTAGGTCATAGGTCAAGTATTTTGGTGTTAGGGATTAAGAAAAAACTTAAAAAGAAGTTTGAAAAGCAATTTTACGTATTATTTGACAAGGAAGATTTAAAATAAAAGCAAGAATTTTTACCCATAATGTAATGTATTTCAAGAAAAGAGAAAAGAAAAGAAAAAAGAAAAGAGAAAAGAAAAAATAATGATAGTTCAAACATCTCAATGAATTAAAGATTTCTGAAACCACTCACTGGAGAAATATACTTTTATGCATTTAACTGAAAGACATTTTGTCAAAAGAGATGACAATAGATACAAAATTTTACAAGCAAATTTCAATAATAATAAAAAAAAATGCACCACTGGACGCAAAAAAAATGGCTATTCTTTTATTGGTAAAATGCACCACTACAAGTTTGGTTTGGTTTTTTTTCAGAAGGCATAATGACAAATTGCTACTGTTCTGCTCTACAAATATTTTTTTCAATCAATGTAGCACATTGAAATAACTTCATAGAAGTAGAAAAGAGCATCAGTACCTCATTTTAATGTTTATGGTATTCGTGCAGTGCTTGCTGCCTTTTTAATAGAGGTTAATGAAAGGAGTGCCGATAACTCAAATGGGATGCATTTCTCAATCCATTTCCAGGAGAATCTTGCTGCTTATACTATGGAATATTTTTGATTGCTATGTATTGTTATTATTAGATTACATTCACTTCACTGTATTTTATTTACAGGCTTTCTACTCATATCAGAAACTGAAGCACAGAAGAGTTTATCTCAGGACTTAATTCAAATGTATTCTGACTCCCTTCTGTTTCCACAGAGTTTAGATGATAAAGCTAAAAACTGTTGGCATCTAAACAAATTAATCCCTTAAGTTCCCTGTAACCGTATGAAACATTACAGCTTCTACAATCAGGCAATCAGCCCCACTGCTCCAAGAGCACTGAAGATATTGGAGTCCCTTCTAGGGCTTTAAATGGACAAAGGAGCATAATTTTCCAGGTCTTCAGTAAGTCTTTCCAGCAGAATGATGACTAAAGAAAATTGGTCTCTCAGTCCAATAGAATGAAACTCAGATCAAGAAATTGGAAGAACCTAATGTGCAGTCAAAATCAGAATCCATTTTTTTTTTTGCTGTGAAAGACAATGGGTTGAAGAAGAAACAGGGAGAATTACATTTTTACTCAATTTTGTTTCACCACCTGTGGTCTGAGTCTATATATTAGGAATGTAGCTCTAATAGGTTTCCCGTGTAGCAGATTTATATGCATAATTGACATTTCTCATAAAGTAATAAAAAATCCTTTAGATAACCTCCCTTGAAATAAAAAGAGAAATAAATTATTCCTGTCTTTATTATATTACTTAGACAATAGGAAGAACAAATAGTAAATAAACTCCTCAGCTGAACGCTTTTTGCCTTCACTGTAGGTTCTGATAAATATTGCATTAAAATATTACAGTAGACATAAAATGAGTATCCTAAGCGTGGAACCTTTATGGTCTCAGTTCATGTTACGTTAGACCTCCCAATTGTGATGAACAACTCTTACGCTGAAATAATAATCAACTCCACTAAAATAGTGTTAAATAAGTCTCCATTCCAATTATGTTGTTGCAGATGCAATGGGAGCATGTGGGATCTAAAAATCTCAAAAAAAAATCTTCATTAATATAGTCTGTGTGAATCTCATGACTTCACTTTATTGATTTATAATGTAGCGTTAAATCAACCCTTTTAACCTGATTAGTCCCTTTCCTCTCAGAGGAATCCATTCCTTGCTGGAATATATACTAAAATCTCCTCAATATCTAGATGTATGTCTATCATTTAACAGCAACAACAACAAAGGGAACAAAATAATATCCATCATAGCTTTCATTTTTGTTATCACTTGCAAAGTTATTAACTTGCCACTGAAAATCCCCTAAAATGTGGAATGGATTTAAACAACAAAATTTTAAATAAAATGTCCTTCGTTGCAGAAGTTTTTGTGTTCAAACTGAAATATTTCCCAGAAACAAGAAGTTTCTAGTGAAAGTAATTGCTGTCAACCCATTTCTTGAACCAAGCTTCAGTGACCATCTAGCAAGCAAACCCAGCTGATCAGCAGTTCACTCAATATATTTCCTTTCTACAGAAACCTATCTGAATATGCAAAATTGTCTTCCCCTCCCTGCCTCTGAACTTTCTAAGTTCATCTTCTTAGAAATACGCTTCTGTTTGCACAGATTGTCTTGTCCCAAGGCAAGAGTGGTGTCTCTATTGCAGCAGCATTCTGTGAAATGTGAGAAATAACATTTTTGCTACCTACTTTCAAGAGGGTGCAGCAAAATGTGACAGCTATGAAAAAGCTTGTTATATGATTGCAATTAAGCCCCAGATGACCTTTCCAAGACGACTGTGGTTGCCAGTGCCTTCTCAGGTGCAAAAATCCCTCCCAGACTGAAACTCTACCTGCATGAGTATTACTCCATGACTGCTTATCAGTGACCCAATTATAGCTCTCTGGGCCAAAACAGACTTTTCAAATGGAGTGCTGAAGTCATTATCATGTTTGTCATATATCTTCCCCTACCCAGTCCCAGCTCCAGATTTAAAATATCTTGGGATTTCAAAGAAACTGAACTACTGTTTCAAAGTGCTGCATTGTCTCCTTTACAGTAATGAGATTCAGATGCCAGAACAGATTTCAAAACCTTAAAGATACAGATCCTAAAACAATTTACAATATTTGCCACTGTATAAGGAAGGGAATGCAGCTAAGTTTGAAATATAACAAACCCTAAACAATTCAGAAGTGCCAAGCTCTCTCAGTTTCAAATGAGAACACAATTAGTGGCTGCTGTTTACTCTAGATTTTTGCTTTCTTATAGTAAGCTTCAAGAAAAAAAGAAAAAAGACTTATCCTTGCCAAACCTTTTACATCTAGGAGTGCATATGGCGATGTAAAGAGATTTCTACAAAACAAGAAAAACAATCTTGGAGTTCTCTGGTTTTAACTCTTATCTGGAGGTCTTCCTTGAGTGACACGAGCAATGCATTAAGGAGGAGGAAATGAAAATGAAAAAAAAATCCTGAGAAAGTGAAATGCTTGTTTTTCTTCACTAAGAGGATTGGCTATTAATAAGAGACAATTAGTAAATGAATGCTTTTTACCTCCTTTCACAATCAGCAGCAAGCATATAAAAGGGAGAAACACTTAACCTAATAATAGAATTTGATGCATAAATAACTGCATCATTCTGGATTAAATCACAAAAGCATACAAGAAAGACAGAACTTGTTCCAAGGCAGGTCTGTGTATTGAGATTATTTTTAAGTGCAAAGGAGGTGCAGAAGTTTCCTTTAGTGATTTCCTTTAGTGGACTTTTTATCAAGCATAATGTGGTGGTTTGAGATTGATTGACATTTTAGTGGGCAGGAAAATAGCCACCCCTGGAAGTGAGGTGTGCCTGTGGATTTCCCATGAGCCCAGTGCAACACCAATTGTGGGCCAAATTTAAAGACAGACAGGGAAATGGGCCAATCAAAAGTGAAATGCGTCTCAGTAGGATATACATTTGCACAGGACTGCCCAGGAATCGTTCTCTTTGGTTTCCGGCGTTCAACAGGTACAGAGCTGCGGGCCGTGCCCTCGGCCCGGCTTTCCCCCCCCCAAGGCCACGGAGGCCTGCGGGAGGGGAAAGGGCGGGCCGGGCCGTGCCGGGAGCCCCTCTTGAGGGAGATATCCTGGCCGGTGGTGGGGAGGATGGAAAGGAAGAGCGATGCTCCGTGCCCTGGCCCAGTCTTCCCCCAGCGTCCAGTGGGGGGGA
>VXBU01006342.1:85270-104410 GCA_013400315.1 Bombycilla garrulus
GTAGGTGGGGGGAGGATGGATGTTTTGAAAGTTTCCTTCTGGTTTCTGGTTTTTTTTTTTCTTCTTTTTAGTGTTAGTTAATAAAGTTTCTTCTTTATGCTTTAAGTTGGGTGACTGTGCTCCTTTTTTGGTCCTACCTCACAGCAGAAATTGAGAAAAATATATTTTCATGGGTGCACTGGCCTTTGGCCAGTGTCAAACCATGACATTCTTGGTTCCCTGACCGGGAAATCGAAATTTGGTAAATAAACCCATGACACATAACTTGATCAGACTTTTATGCTTGAGCCTGTCATCCTAAACCTCATTTCAAGTTAATAGAGAAAAAGTATGCGCTTCCTAAATATAACTATTTTCATGTCAAAATGGGCATCTAGAGACAACACATCCATAAGTGACTCTTTGTCTCTATTGAGCAACAATTACAAAAGGACCACACAGTGACTAGCTCAGATAAAATGTTTACACTGTGAAAGCTTAAAAGTAGGTGATATGAATTCCTTCTCTAGGGTCTGGATAAGTGATAGCCAGGTTTCAAAATAAATGAGAAATATACCAATTTCCCATTATAGATATCATATAAATCTTTGTAGCTATCAAGTGCATATTAAAAATATTTGCAGGCTTCCCCAGAAACCATGATACAACATTAAAGATGCCACAAAACTAGTTATTGATTGATAAGAAATGACAGATTTGAAGTTATTTCCGTAACTTGATTATACAACCCTTTTGTGTACATAGACATTCAATACTTGTTTCTAAATAACATTTTTTTCATAGACTTCATGCTTCACATAGAGTACAGATTGGATCTTGTAATTGGTACCAGGGTTATTTACTGCAGAGGAAAATACAGAAATAATCTCAATGTAAATGTCATTCACTTTTTTTACCAAATCTTGTATCAAAATATATGGAAAATCAAGTAAGTTCCAGAAATTCTTACCTTGTTTTAAATGAAAATAAAACTGTCTTTTTCTGTAAGTTAAAAAAATATTTGGAGAAATCAGTTGCAAAATTTTGTTCCAAATGTTTTTAAATTTCACAAAATTATAGTGTATGAAAAACTGGTCTTAAAATTGGAGCAACAGACTCCGTTTAACTAAGCTGATCTCTCTTCTACCAAGCCAAATTGAATGGCACTCAAAAAATGGGGAACAGGTAGCAAAGGTCAGAAATACAGAACAAGCAGCAGGAGCAGCAGCTAGTCACTATGCCCAAAGCTGCAATTCCCACTACAGATGCAGTATCTCTCCAAATAATTATCTTAATAAAATCCCACCTCCTAGGAGTATCAGAATTTTCCTCTTATTTATTATCCAATACAATGGATCTTATGAAGCATTACTTTAATATCAGGTTTAAGGGTTTCTTAAGAGTTGTCCAGTGAAAAAACAATCAAATGTACTCTCTCTAGGAATCTTGAGGCTCACTTGAAGGATCAGTGTAATTAACTTCTACTGCTGAGAAATGGATTCTGGATGATCTGTCAGATTCTGCCTCATACATCTTAATAATACCCATTTGACCAGAGAAATATTTCAGTTGTGATGATAGTACATTTTTCCTACAGTTTTCAAGGAAGATCTAAGTTTCAAAGAGATGGTGTGATAAAATCCCAGCCATCATCATGGCTGCAAGAAACAAATGACAACTATGCACCTCCAAATAGAGAGATATTCTGCAAATCTGAATAGTTTTACTACACTGATGCAGTAATAATATACGTCAAAACAGGAAATTATCAAAGAGAAGCAGAAGAGCCAAACAGGACAGAATTGCTCAGAATCAGATCCATAAATAACCACAAAACATAAAATATAAATGATCCTGTTTGCTGAAACTGTTCTGCTTATGTGTGTGTATCTTTTCAAAGAAAAGAAATAACCATCTAGTATTCTGAGGACTCTCAGTGATTCAACAATGACAAAATCCTAGAGAAGAACAGGAAAAATAAAACACTCTCTATAAACTCAAGTCAAGTAATGAAACAATACCAATCATTCTCCCTGAAATCACTAGAAATACCTATTGTATAAAAAAACTAAATAAATAAATTATTTTTTTATAATATCCTGACAGAGCTCAGGAAGAAAAACAGCTCTGAAAATAAACAGTGTACCTGGAGGGTCATCGCCTCAAGCATGATTTCTCTGTTTTGTTTCCACACAGTTATAAATTAATATTAATTTTTCATGAATTATTACAGTTGTCTTTTTCTCTGAAACAATTGACTTGTTTTATCTTCAAACTGCATTTTTCTCAGCATTGGTTTGTACAATTTTACAAATGTGCCTTCACAACAGCCTTAGGCTAGGGTGACACATAAGGATCAAACTGGAGAACGCCCGTGTTAAACCTTGAAGTGAAAAATCCATGACTTTGCAGTTAAGGACTTTAAGAACCCATTCTCTGTGGATCAGTGGAGAGAGGATCCTAATACCTATTTTCTACTGTTGTTTTTATAACTCAAAAGTATCTTCTATAAACTTTCTAGATGCATTTTCTTGAATAGTTTATGAATAACCATAGAAAATTATAAGATCCTGTTAGTCTAAAATAATTTCCCTTTAAGATGCTACTCTCTCTTTCCCTGAGAGCAATATTGAGGTCTCAAACTAAATCTAAATTGTTCATTTAAAAACTTTTTAGAACACTGTTAAACGTTCGCTGTTACAGAAAGGATAGTGTACATTCCAATTAAAGCCTACTTTTCTAGAATGTGAGTTTTAGTTTGTCTGCAGTGATTGCTTTTAAACTCATTGAATATATATATATTAAAGGTTAAAAAGAAGCCTTCCAGCACTGCAACTTATTTGACTGGTATCATGATATGAAACTTCCTGTGTTCTTCTGGCCTCCCTCACCTTCCCAATCTGGGCTTCTCACTACAAAAAGTGGAGCGCGTTCAGAGAAGAGACACAAAGCTGACAAAGGGTCTAGTGAGTCCTGTGAGGAGCAGCTGAGGGAGCTTGGGTTGTTTATCTTGGAGAAAAGGAGACTTAGGGGAGACCTTATCACTCTCTACAATTACCTGAAAGGAGGCTGCAGCCAGCTGGAGGCAAGCCTTTTCTGCCAGGCAGCAACTGAGGAGGAGAGGTCATAGCCACAAGCTGCACCAAGGGAAGTTAGAAGGAATTTCTTCATGGAAAGGATTGTTAAACATTAGAATGGACTGTCCAGGGAAGTGATGGAGTCATCATTCTTAATAATATTCATTTATTAATGAGAATTTATAAGGACTATATTTATAATGAGTATATATTTATATTAATGAGAAATTAATACTGCTCTTAAACATCTTTAAGGTGGTGTTTAAGAAACGACTGGATGTGACACTTATGGGTCTACTCTGGCTGGTAAGGTACTGACTGGTCAAAGGCTGGACTTGAGGATCTTAGAGATGTTTTGCAACCAAAATTATTCTGTGATTCTGTGCTTGTATAATGGGAAATCACAGAGATTTTTGACTTTGCTTCGAGATAAGGATGGATGTCTGAGGACACAAAGCTTGTTTTGTTGGAAGAATGTTTAAGGCCTGGCACAACCCTATAGAATTGTCCAGGTTGGAAAATACCTAGTAAGTATTCAATTGCAACCATCAAATCCATACCAACCTTACCTACAGACAAGAGTTCTCTTGTGAACTAAGTCTGCATATTTCCTCAGAGTGATGATACATAGTAGCTAATGCTGTGACATCTGGAGCAGTTAAACAATGCAAATGATCAGTAGTTCAGTGCTGAACTTCCCTGCTTCCTCTGTTTTCTCTTTTGTTTTACTGGTTGGTTGTTTTTTTTGTGTGTGTGTTTTTGCTTTGTTTTGTTTTTTTTTTGTTTGTTTTGTTTTGTTTTGTTTTTCTTTTTCTTGTTCTTTTTCTTTTAAGCCTGGAACCACAGTAGAGCACTGGGTGCTGGATCCCAGTGCTGGCTGGGACGGCAGTATCCAGATACAGTTGTCTGATTCCAGGAGCTCTATGCCAGCATTCACACCCATTGGCTTTAGACTGCATGGCCTGCCTTTCAGCCTGGCAATTTAGCCAGGGTATACAGCAAAAACTCAACTGTGTCAGTACTCTGAGTCCTGGCTTGGGGATATCTTTGCAGTGCTCACAAGTATTATGTAGTCATGCTTTCAAATTTCTACTCTGACAAAGGACCAGGTGTGTACATTCTGGAGTGTACTTGCCTAGCTCGGTTTTCATGCCTATATTTTCTTCACTTTGGTTTCTCATTCGACAAAAAGTGAGTTTCATAGAAGTTATTCCCATCTCTATTGGGGGAAGAAAAAACTATACCTCTTCCAGCCTTATTTCAATTTTACATGGAAATATGACTTTATCAGTAATCTGTAATCATCTCATAACATAGTATAACATACTTTATATTAGTCTTCATTTGAGGCATACAAAAAGCAATAGTTGCATTTTCAAAATGATTTGTTATAACTGTCAATTGTTTATGTGACTAATTGATCATTTATGTCTCTTGTATCCTGCTGTACCATTCCAGCAATATTTTCAAGAAAAAACCCTCCATGCTGATATGCCATACTTCAACACACATGGATATTTATTATACAATAAAAATTCTTTGAAACAGAGAATTTCCAGTGCTGTTTCTGTGTCTGGAGGAAATCAAAGGGGAAAACTATACAAGATGAAGAATCAAAGACAACCACTTTATGTAAGGTATAAAGGAAGAAAAGTAACTTACTTTACAATTCCTCACAAACAACACTGTAAAGCATATAAAAGTTGAAGGTTATTGTATGCTATCATGGCAGATAGGAGATCAAAGAGTTAGAAAGAAGGATACATAGACAGACAGTGTGAAAACATAGAAAACAGAAGGTAGTATAATTAAACCAATCTCTATTAGCCATTGGTACTTTCAAGCTGTCACGTTTTGACAATGTTTACACATATGCTTGCATAATCACATACACATACAGAATCCTTTCATCAGGTCCAACAAGAAGCAACAAATACTGACTAAATACCACTTATGATTCCTCTGGGAATAATTATGATTATCTACCAGACCACTTAAAAGAGAATAGTCAGTACCTGTGGAGTAAAGGGGTGACAGCAGAAGGAGGTGACCAGTAGTTAACCTCTGCAGAACAAAGAGAGAGGAGTGCCCTTAACAATTCCCATGACACTTACCACAGTGTAACAGGAAAGGTCAGATGAGTCTTTTAAGCGATGCTGAATAAAAAATCCCCTTGTCTTCCTGCTACATCAGTGGTGTTATAAAGAATTTTATTGTTGCTTATAATCCTTGTTACTCTCATATCATTAGGTATGAGAAGAAACACTACTACTTTTATTTGTGTCTGTAAAGAAAGTTACCAATATATTTGACAGCAATACCCTCAACACTTCAGGAAAGGTAGCAGGAAAAGGCAATGCTCTTTGAAGCCAAAAAAGTCAGAAAGACAAAAAAGATCCTTGGCCCTGCCAGCTCTTGCTGCTACTTCTCCTGTCAGATAAAATGCTGAAGAGACAGGTGTGTGTTCCTGAAGCTATTCCCTCTCTTTCACTATTACCCACTTTTTCTCCTTGGCTAGCTCTCAGGCTCACTGGCCCAGCAGCCCCCTCCAGGCCTCTAACAGAAATAGAAATGAGCCTGCCTTTCTACAACATTCTGTGCTCTTGACTATCCAGACCCACATGTTGTCCTTCTCCTGAAGAAGAGCCAGAGAAAAGCAAAGTCACCCAGTGTGACTTCTAAGTAACTGATGCTTTTTACAGACAAATTTAAAGTTAAGGAGAGAGAGGGAAAGACAGCTGGGAAGGGCAGTGTATATGGGAAGGATTTTAATAAAGATTCCTTCTTAATAAAACCTTCATAATATAGGTGCCTATTTCTTAATTATTTTTTTTTTTTTTTTATGAGCTAGATGTTTAAAAAGAAAATTCCTTCTTCAAAACTGGAATTGTTTGTTAGACTATATCATAAGTAAATAATTTATCTGTACCTCAGAAAATAAGTAATACCTGGGAAAATAATAAAAGTTTCTGAGAGTTGGAAGTTAAATTAATTTCTGTCCCATTAGTGACTGTCATACATGTTCACTGGATTGAGAAAAGATGAAGTTATATCATCTGTGCCTTATGCAGCTAAACACAACTTTACAGCTGAACGTTGCTTAGGTGGTTAACTAATTTACAAATAAACCTATTCTGCCTCATTAAATATATCTCTAAGCATGAGAAGGTAAAACTTTTAGTCTATTGACTTTTGTTCAGTCCACTGTAATTGACCTGAATTGTTTTGAAAAACTGAATTGTTTTGCCAGTGGAAGAATATATAAAATGTCAAAAAACTGTAATGGCTAGAACTGTTTCCAAAATAACATGTGTGGCAGACAGCAGCCCCTTAAGAAAAGATAGAAATTAGCCTGGTGTTCATAATACAAGATGCATATTATTTCTCATTTTAAAAATTTAACATATGCATTTGTTGAGTATTTACAGACCAAGTGCATGAAACAAATAGACCCTGGTACATTTGTGACTGAAGTTAAAATTTAAGGTCACTCTGAAACGTAGAGCCAAGAATTTTTAAATTGTTTCTTAATATTGGGCTTCTAGGCTTCCATTAAGATGCTTTATTGTGGCACCTAATTGACATTCTAAAGACCCAAACATTGGCTACAACCCCAATGAATGAGAAATTCTAGCTTGTTGATGTTCTCAAAAATGTGTTTACATCTATTTTGTTGTTTACTTTCCATGTGAGGTTTAAGTTAGGCACACATATTTGACTGAAGGCCTTAATCTACCTTGCCACAATAATTAATAATTTTGTATAAATGTGTACTCTAATATGCATGTGAGAGAAAAAACACTACCATAAAGATGAAGTAAATCTGGTTATAGGAATAATAATTACTTAGAAGTAACGTTATTAGAATGCAACACAGAATTCCAAATGAAAATGAAAGAGTGAGTGGAAATTGCATGTATTACACAGTTTATTTTGAGTAAATATCAACAAAATATGTGAGAATACCATATCATATTCTCTTCTGCATGGGACATATTTCTCATTAGAAAATAATCAGCATAAATAGAATCATAGGATCACAGAATGGTTTGAGTTGGAAGTAACTTTAAAGTACATTAGATCCTACCATGAGTAGAGATACCATCAATTAGATCATGTTGCCCAGAGCCCCATCCAGCCTTCCCTTGAACAGTTCCAGGCATGGGACATTCACAACTTCTTTGGGCAACCTGTACCAGTGCCTCACCACCCTCATGGCAGTGAATTTCCTTGTAACACCTAATATAAATCTCTTTCAGCTTGCTCTATATGTGTCTGTCCATGTGAAAAGCCACTCTCCATTGTTTTTTACAAGCTCCCTTTAAGTACTGGAAGGTTACAATTATGCTCCCTGAGCCAAGCAACCCTAGCTCTCTCAGCTTGTCTCCAGAGAGGAGTTCCTTCAGCCCTCAGATCAGCTTTCTGGCAGTTCTCTGGATTTGCTCCAAGAGATCCACATCTTTCGTTTGCTGAAGACCCCAGGGCAGGATGCAACACTCGCAGATGGGGTCTCACAAGAACAGAGTAGAGAGACAGAATCACCTTCTCAACCTGCTGGCCATGCCTTTAAATACATCCTATAGGTTTTTTAGTAAGAATTTGGAGGAACTAATTTGTTGTGATAATTCCTCAGTGAACTTAATACAGTGGTCACCAGCTGTAAGTTTTCCAGGGTAAATTATCACAGCTTAGATAAGCAGTACTGAGCTTGTTGGGAGGGTAAGTCTGTTATCTCAGAAACTTTCAAGGTTAGAAATAGGTGTATCTTTCACAAATATGAAAAAATGCACTGCATTAGACTGCAGTAACTTTTATGGTAATTTTATTACCATACTTTCGTATTTCATTTTGGGAGATGTAGGAGAAAGAAGTGTTTAAACTGGGAAATATTGTTTTAGGGACAAGAACTGAAACTGCCTGGGTAGAATTTAGCATAGCTGTCACACCTGAATCAAAAGATTTCCTTTACAGTCAACAGAGAGGATCTCTCAAGGTACACACCTGCTCACTGGTTTTAAATACATTCTTCAGGATATGAATCTTAGCTGGTATAGCGAAAATAGAAAAATGGTAGAAATGGTAGCAAACCTACAGGAAGAGTGACTTGATTACAACTACATAAACAAGTCAGGAAAACATTATGAACTTTAAATGTTCCCGCTGATTCCCCTTTAAACCTTCCACAGGCCTCACTCCTGCAACAGAAATCCAAGAAGATTCAACCCTGCCTTTGTCCCTGCAATTTAATACACCGAACATTGAAACAGGTATTTAAGGAATCCTGGTCTACATGCACACTGAGTTATACTACAAGATTTCAAAATGCTTTGCAGCAGCAAATTTTTAGACACTTGAGTTGTACATTGGTAACTTAAAAAAAAGGAGCTTCTGCCAAATCAAAATAATTCCTTATTTTCATTTAATGAGAGAAAATTTTGACATACATACCAAAAGCTTAAGCTTACTATAATGTGAAATTCTTGTCAAGAATTTGAACATAATTTTTACAATTCTTGTAGTTTCTTGATTTTTTTCTATTAAAAGTAATCTGAACACAAGATTCAAGTTTCTTGGTGCCTCTTCTGCGCAGAGTTATCTTAGGCTGGTAAGGGCAGGTATTTTTGGAGAATCATACTTCTTCCTGTCACTACAGCTAATGAGGCACAGGAAACCATTGACTGTTGCTTGATCATGCATACAGAACAAGCAACTGTTAGGAAGCACATTCTTCTTCTGAGATGAAGCCATCTGCAGCCAATCCCAGCAGGTTATCCTTTAGGGCTGAAAGTGCCGTGTAAGAATACAGATTGTTTATACTTTCCACATCCTTTTAGCAGAGCTTAAGCCAATACACTTGGGAAAGTCAAGAAAAACACAGACAGATGTCTAATTTTCTAGGTAGTCTTTCCATGTATTGTGCATACATTCTTTTGAACATCTAAGATACTGTTAAGATATTGTTATAAAACCCAACCACCCAGAAATTAAACTGGAAGACTTTACCAAATCCTGTACATCAGGAAAAAGAAATCATGAGAGGCAAGATCCACATCTGCCAACACTTGATTTTAATTATTTGTTTAATAGGTATTTCTAGACAAACAGACTCTGTCACTACAGGATGTAGCACGTCTGTGTTAATAATCTGAGATAATTGACTCTTCCTTTTGCCAATTACCACACATCCAAACTGAGCGTCCTTCCTTCTCTCGCTCTGTCTTTAAATTCACTAGAAGGTTAGAAAATTATAAACTGAAAGACTGGGAAGCATAAAGAATGTCATTACAATGTGATTGCAATCAAGATTAGGTGTCAGTGTTTATCTTATGTGAGAAAGCAAAAACAACCAACCTATGAATTTTCTTGTGTTTAAACAGCGCTGTTGGCTGTTCCTCTAGAATGTCTCTCCTTTTAATATGCTAGAAGCACCCCGATTTGTAAAAACAAATTAAAACAAAAAAACTGTAACTTGGTTCAATGTAGGAATTATGTGACTGAATAGCATATAGGTATTTTCTCAAAATTTGAGATGAATGGAAAAACAGAGCAATTTATTTATGCATTCTGTGAATATTTAACATTTGGTTTATTTGAGATAGTATTTTGGTTAGTATTTTCTGATATTGGTAATTAGCATGTAATATTGATTTATAAATCTGGCTTTAATTATGCAATTCCAGCTAAAGAAATTGAATTTTCAAAGGCTAACTAGCAAAAAGCCTCAATTATCAGCTGATTATAATCATTTGGCAGTGTGAGAAGTGAGTTGTCAGAAGTCCAGTTGTTGTGAGGAAAATAAATGCAGCAAAAAATACTAAACATAAATTATTTCAGTCAGTGCAGGAAAAAAAATAGATCTTTATTTTGGAAGTTCAATAAACTAAATGCAAATGCTTTAAGATAAACAGAATTTAGGAGGTAAGATATTTTTATAATAAAATATGCACTTTTCAATATTCCTGGCTATTTCTTTTCCCTAATTTAGACAGACAAACCCCAGTTTTATTTGGTAAATTAATAGTAAAACATTTCATTTTCATCACAACACAGGTACACTTACTACCAATTTAACTGCTATATAAATATTGCCACCTGAGCAGACATGTCTTATTTTGGAAAGATATTGTGATTGCAGAGGTGTGTTGGAACAGAGATACTTTTCACTCCCAGCTCTACTCAGTTTTTGGACTGGAGTTCAACCATCTAATTTTAGATACTTAACTGAAATACCGCTCTTAGCAACACAGTCTCTTTTGGATTCTTCTAATGATCAGTGAAAGTTGATCTCAAACCTTTGCAAGGCAAGTCAGGATTTTATTTTGTCAAATTGCCCATTAGTGGTGCAAATTTTTGTCTTCATCAGTTAGGGAGATTTTGTTTTAAGATGGCTCAAGAAACTGTCTAACTCAACCTCTTCTGTGTTCATAGGGCCAAGCCACTCAGGTCTTCTTCTACAGACAAAATCCAGGAGAAATGCTCTATACTCTGTCAGAGAAGCTGAATAATCCTGTACACTTTGTGAAGGGGGTTAGTCAAGGGTTGGGGTGCTAGTGCTAAATGTGCAGAAAATGAGACTGTACGTGGCACCCACTGGCAAGCAAGGCCCCAGACTTAATAAATACAGAGAGCAAGACCAAGCACTGATAAGGAAGCTCCACTCTATCTCTTGCACCTGTTTCCCTGACTATCATGTTTCATTTTTAATGATAAACTATTGACCATTGCAAAACCTGTGAACAACAGCTCAGATCTGAAATGGACTGGGACACAGACCCTCCATACCAGAATCGTAAGAGCTCCTTTCAGGCTGAAATCCAGAATCGTAAACTTTTTATTTTTTAAGGCCTTCAGGCCTTCTTTCAGAATTCCATTTGCAGCTGAGGAAGAGATGTCTTATTCATGTTCACTCAGGTGCTCAGAGGCCGCATAAGTCTTCCTCTTCCTGATGAAATATTAGCCATCACAACTATACTCTGTAATACCTGAATGTACCTGTTAGCCAAAATTTAGATAACTCATATTTTGGTAGGAATAGCAGAAGTATTCCTTTTTTTTATTGGGATTTTCTTCTATGACTCTTTTTTTATATTAAACTGAATGTGCTTCCAACAGGAAGGTTGTACTAACTTTAAAGCAAACCAGTGGGAGATTCCAAGTTAGAAATACTATTTAATAGGAAATATAAATTAAATGCAATAATAGAGAAACACTGACTGAGTCAGAATACAACCTGACACCCTGTTGGTCAGGGTGTTCGTAGCAGTCTGATAAAATGGTGGCTGCAGTCCTCCTGGAGTGATAGATGTGGTTTTGTTGAAGCAGTGACATTGTAAAAGGGTGTGGTCATCCTCTGAAGGTTCAGTAGAGATTATGGAGCTCTTGTCCACTGGGAATCCAATGAACAAGGTTTACTGTGGTGTTCCAAATCTGAGATTATATCCAGATAGGATAATTTGGTTCCACCCACTGGGTGGGCATCTCACAATGGGATGATGTAATTTTATCAGTGAGGCTGTGAGACCCAATGGCCCATTAACAGAAGATATCCCTGGAGTTATCAGGGATGAGTCATGAAGGAGATAAGGAGCACTGCCCCACCTGATTTTAACAGTTTATGAAGATGGTGATAGAATACATACTTTTGGTACATCTTATATTGTAACCTCAGATAAAGGTTTTGATATTCATTAATGCAAAACTCATTTTACTCTTCCATCTAGGGTATTTTTGGAGTTGGAGGTTTTTAATTTGGACCTCCTGCAGTTGCTACGAATACTGTGAACCCCTTCATGCATAAATTGATGTGCTCTGATCATATTTACTATGTTAGCTGAGTTGCATTTATAACTTGGCTTTAGTGCTGAGCAGCTGAGCTTTGTGAGGATTTATGTACATATGTCCAGGAGCAGAAATAAGAAATAATATACTTATTAATATGCAAGTATTTTAACTAGCCAACTCATAATACTAATTATACTAGTAGTTTTTAGGATATCCAGGGACCCCAGTAGGGATCATTTATGAGAAACATTTCTTTAAGGTATATGGCTTAAAGTTCAACAAATAGTGTTTTGTAGGTAAACTTGTCTCTGTGCTTCAGTCAGGTCTTTACTACAAGTCTTTTTAGTCACAGTGCTAACTTGGAGATAATAAGCTCCATACAGTGAACTTGCATCTACCTGCTACAACCTACATAAGTGATATTTTCAATAGAAAATCACATGAAACATCAGTATATTTCTCCTTAATCTTTTGCTAAAATACTAGCCAGTATTATTTTTTTTATTTATAGAAAATGAAGTCAGTAGCGATTGTTCCCATCTGACAAGTGAAAATATGCAGCAATGTTTCCTAAAAGGCTAGGCCTTGATTTGTCCAGGTCAGACACAGATTGAGGCCATCCAGCTCCAGGCCTTTTCACCCCAGAAGTGTTTTCTGCCTCCAGAAAACAGGAGCTTTGCAGGCAACAGAACATCCTACATGGAGCTGGGATATGGTGTGTCAGAAGTACTGCTAATCTAAAAACTGCTACTGAGACTAACATTTAACCAGTCTTTGTGGTAGAAATAAGGACTTAGTACAGTTTCTCTTAAATCCTTGCTAACTCCATTGCATTATTTTTCTCTATCACTTTTTAGATGTAATTGTCGCAGGAAATTAATTTTTTTCTGGTAAAGTATGTATGTTCTCAAATGAATTATGAGCAAGATATTTGTCAGAAACTCTTATAATACTCTGAAATAATGAAAAAAACAAAGAAATACTAAACCATTTGGAAAAATGCAATGTTTCTTTTATCCTTACAATGAAATTACTTTGAGATAAAATTGTGGTTCATGATGAATCACTGTCTATTCAATATAAAATATTTCCTAGATCAAGAAGTACAAGCACGTTTCTAATTTTGAAATGACCTTATATGATGTACTTTTACTTTTCAGTGTTTCATATGAAGAGGTTTCTCATCTTAAACTTTGTATTTGTTAAAATTGTGGACATATACCATATACCAAATATCACAATAGATTTTACTTTACAAAATTTTCTGTCTAAATGAGAATAAATGGAGGCCCCTGAAAGCCAAATTCTGTAAGTTATGAAAAACTATTTTCTATTAAGATCTAGCAAAAATTCAATAGTATCACAGTAAACAAATCACTGGATGATAACCACTTTGTATTTTACTGAACAGTGGTATGCTCTTGTGTTTCACAATCCCACTGACATCAGAAAATATATTTTGTTAAAAGAAATCCAACAAATTGATAAGAAAAATCAAATGTGGTTGCAATACTTTTTAAAGTGTAACTCTTGTCTACTCTGTCTTTTGATTGTTTATTTGGTTAGTCTCACACAGCACCAAAGCATACCCTCTTTACTCCATATTTAATTTACTAAAAATAACAACATGAATCTTCTTTTGTCTTAGCACAAAATTTTCGTATTTTCTTTAGCCAGAAATTGCTTCCAGGTGCTGGATCTGGCAAAATAGCGTATTCACACTCTCCTATAATAAAATTTGAATGAACTGCTGAAACATTTGGTATGATATTGTTAGTAAAACTTACTTGGTGTGAATCAGATTAGCTATTTCACTGCCATATAAGCAAAACAAACAAACCATAAAAGCAAACAAAGATAAATTATGAATTGCTGACACTCTTCACACAGCACTGCACCTCTCTTTTAATCAGAATTTTCTCAATTTGTCCATCCCAGATATTAATTATTGGTTTGGCTTAAAACTTTGTCCTTCATATTTAGGAGCTCCTTATCTGAGCTGGTTCTGTTTACTGCGTTACTGACTCTGATGAATACATCTTCTTCCTTAATGAAGGAAATGAGCTGAACTCAATCTTGTTCATATTACAAATAAGCAGATTTAGTAACCCTTCTTTATTTCTAGTTACTCAGATATTTTTGGTAGCTTAGCCCAACACCTTCCACTTTATAAGACAGTAATTTCATAAACTGACACAGATTGCATTTGATTTAATGCTTATCTTTCATTTTGAATAGCAGTGAGCAAATCTATGTCACTGATGAAAAAGAAAGCCTCCAGGTCAAATTCATTTCTGCTGCACATAGTAGCTACGCCCAGAATTCAAATTGTACCCTGTCACTCCAGACAAACCAGTTGGAGATTTTAGTATTTGGGGGACTGATAGGAAGAAATACAACATTGCTTCTATGAACAATTGAGATTGTATAACTTCTCAGTTTCAACATCTCTAATTGCATGTATTTCTCATGGAATATACAGTGGAAAAGAAAGTTTAAGATCTCAGAAAGAAATCTGAGACATGAACTCTCACTTGATACAAAATGCATGTTTTAGATTAAGCACAAGAGAAAATTTACATCTTCCTCTGATTCAAATAACTTAAAATTTTAACTTTTGCTTCTTTATACTTGTATAGAACAAGAAAAGTGTTGTACTGGCTAAAATCCAAGTTTTAAGGTTTTTTTTTTAATCTATTGGAAATAATTTTTTAAATAAATCGATTTTTTTTATTCTACTTTGATTCTGCTAGTAATGTAGAAGCATTGTTGGGGGATCAGCAGTACAGAAACGGAATTTATATAATTATCAGTGAAGGGAGAGTAATAATGTATTTTGAGATAAGGAAAGATTTTACCAAAATTCACAACTCAGTAACTAGTTGCCATGATTAAGGTTACACATTTTCCCCTCCTATTACTTCCTTCTTTTACCTTAAGTATCTTTTGGTTGGGTTTTATTTTTTGCTGTAATCCAGGAATATTGCTTTTCATGCTGCATGCTGTGCAAAATTTCTCTCAGTCAAATTGTGCTTTCAAATTCAGCATTTAGTTCCTATTCTGTACATAAAAGTACTAAATTCATAATATTAGAACCTCAGTTGCCTATTTTCTATGCTGTACCTTTTCACTGGTTCAAGTTCAAAACATAATCAAGCCAAATGGGGGTGCTGAATAGGGTGAGGAGCTACACAGCATTTTAAATATCGTTGTATATTGGTATTTGTTACCACATCCTAGGGCACATAAGTTGGAAAATGTAAGAGTTTATGTGTCTAGATTTGACAAATAACTAGAAATAAATTCTGCCAGGAAAATCTTGACATAATGGAATACCAGAGAGCCTTCAAAACCAGGTAACCTCATTTGCAAGATATTTTGAGTACCTTGTGTTGTAACCAGTGACTACATAAAAGACAACATGCAACAAATAAGGACAAAATAAGGACAAATAAGGACATTGGCATAATTCGACTGAAATTAACTTCTAAGATGAGAAAGGAAATCTGTAGATGACTCTGTAATGAAATACAATCCACAGACAATGATTTTACAATTAAGGAATACTTTCTGCTTAGGATAAAGAAAGGCAACAGAAGGTAGAGGCCGACTTGGCAATACAATGTGTTTATTTAATAACTCCTTTAACAAGTTATATATATTCTCCAATATATATTCCCATGGCAACTTCATGAAAAAGTGAAACTAAGATTTCCCTTCTTCACGTAGGAAGCTAAGGATTATCAGGTATGTTTGTGTTTTGCAGAGGCAAATTAATTTTTGTTCATCTGTTGCCATCTAGTTTATATTTTAGCAGCGAAAGGTAATGATGATTCATGGGGTGCATCAGCAAAGATCAGAATGTGGACATGTTGGTTAAATGCAGGATACTTCACCCTCAAGGGCCTTGAGGGAAAGCCATATGAGGAGCATCTGAGGTTGCTAAGTTTATTCAGCCTGTAGAAGAGGAAACTGAAGAGAGACCTCAACACAGTGACAACTTCCTGACAAGAGTAAAAGGAGAGGTAGATACCGATCCTCTCTGTGTGACCAGTGACAGGAGCTGAGGGAATGGTCTGAAGTTGTGTCAGGGGTGGTTTAGGTTGGTTATTAGGAGAAGGTTCTTCACCCAGAGGGTGGTTGTGCACTGAACAGGCTCCCCAGTCACAACACCAGCCTGACAGAGTTCAAGAAGCATTTGGACAATGCTCTTGGGCACATGATGTGACTCTTGTTGTGCCCTTTGAAGGGCCAGGAGTTGGAGACAATGATCTTTGTGGGACCCTTTTATTCAGCATATTCTATGATGTGTGATTCTATGATATCTGTCATGTCACAACTACTTATCAAAACATATGTGGGAGTATTGTGTGGTTCTCTACTCTGTAAGACAGGAAAATACTTCCATATAATTCTGATTTCCTGATATTGCTGACAGAAGACTTTTGAAACCTTTGGGTTTTTTTGGTTGATTAACTTGTTACTGTAGTCCAGGTTTTGTGTGTCTGTGTACGTGAGTGTGTGTGGGCACAAGCAGTTTTTTTCTGATGCACAAATTTATGTCACTCTTTCACGGATTAAAACCAAGTGCTGCACAGTAATTAAAATAAAATTTTGTTGATGTTTAGGGCTTTTATATGTCTAAGTGGAAGGTCTGTTACCAGCCTAATTTTAGAAATACACACTAAGGAAAATTCCCCATTACTCATAAGCATGATATCCAATTCTGAAATAGTCTTCACTCATCCAGACTAGGGAAGCATGACAGTAACCCATCACTTGCAGAGGTACTTATTTCCTACCAGATACCAGCTATATTTTAGAGATAATTATTTGTGTTATTGTCATTGTGACCGTGAAATTATTTTCTGTAAATGCACAAAATGTAGAACCATAGAAAGATTTAAATCAGATTTACAGACACTTTTTACTTTATGCAGTTACCATCTCATGTTTTGGAAAATAAAACGAAAAACTCCTCAAACTCTCTCTCCTTTTCACTGTACTAATATTTTATATTTCTTTCTGCGCGCTTATGTATCTATAGATGTAATGCTTAAAATTTTATGGCTGGTACAAGACTGCCATCTACAGGCTGTAGAGGAAAAAAAAGTGTTTCGAAAGGCTATAAATGGACTCATTTGAAATACAGTTTTTAAAGAAAATTGTGAGTTTTCTTTCCCCGAGTGTTTTTCCAATCTCTCTTGCAGTCTCTAAGAAATATTTTTGTACTTGATATTTATGCTGGAATAATTGTGTTTAGCGTTTTATTACACACAAATCCATGTCAGCAAGTCTTAAATTCACCTTTCTTACAGATTCCTTTAATGTCTTCCTGCACACGAAAGTGTTTCTTCAAAAAAAGTCTTGAAATCCCATTTTTATGCACAAGGAAAAATTTGGATATGAGTTACTGATTATCAAAATATACTAAAAATTAAACAACGCATTTAAAATTATAGAGGTAATCAAGTAATGTGATGTTTCTTTTAGACTTATATGTTTAATCAAAAAGTTTAGGTCTTTAGACATAGATATCATAAGTATTTGACTTATAAAATAAGAATTTATATACTATATCTGTATCTGACAATTATTTTTTTACAATGAATATTCTTTGGGCTTGTCTATCATAAATCCAAACAGTGACTGATACTTTCTATTTTTTGTTAAAAAACACCACTCCTAAACTCCTTCAGCTTGCATTTATTTTATTATATATGCTTTGAATCTTATTAATTCATTTAAACAAAATAAAACAAAACAAAACAAAACAAAACAAAACAAAACAAAAAAACCCCAACTCAGCTGTTGGAGACTGAAATGTTATAATTTATGGCTTAAACATCTTCATGGAGGATTTTTTCCTCTTATAGCAAGACTGTATAACAGAAGCTGAAGACCACCACATGCTGAATGGAACCCTGACTAAAGCCCTGCATTGCTGGCTGATGGAAATTAAAGTGACTGAGGACTGGGCTGAGGGAAGAAGAATCTGTTCACAGAGGGATCAAGCTTAGAACCTTCAGGATGGAGACCACAATTCCAGGGGTATCAGCTGCCAGGCTCACACAGACCCTCACACCAAAGAGTGGGGGGAGGAAGAGAGGTTTTGGGTGTGTGGTAAAAAAGCCTCTGGTCCGAGGCAGTGGATGCCAATCCTCTGCTCTGCAAAGGAGCCCAAGCTGCAGGGGTCCCTTCACCTGGGGAAAGCTTATCTGCTGCAGAGGGGGTGACATGGTCCATCAAAGCCCGCCCCTCACCAAAGGTGTCCCCAGACCCTGTACCAGAGCACTGCAGATGAAGCAGCAGATCCTCAGTGTTGCAAGGGACAGTGTCAAACTGGCCCCCTGCAAGAGAGGCACCTGGGCCTTCCCACCTGGCCCCATTGTACATGAATCCACAGAATTCTATATTTTTCGGTGTGGTGGCAGAAGTGGCTCACCACCAAGAAGAGCAGATGGAGCGGAGCAACAAGACGTCATTGGGACCCTCGGATGGGTGATTTGCTTTCACCTAACCCCCGTCACTGTCCCTGTCCCCTGACCACCACACACACTTCTTTTTCCATTTCTTTCTATCTTTCTTTCCTCTTTCTTTCTCATTGCCTCCTTTAATATTAAATAAAATATATCAAGTTTTTTCTGGCACTATCTAACCTGTTTTGTTTCAGTCAAGTTTTGGGGTGTAATTCTAACCTTTCCTGGTCCTAACCATTTTATTCACGGAGACTTGGTTTTTTTGCTGTTTCGTGTTTAAACCAAATCGTAACACCAACCAAAACCACGAAACACATAATCGGAATAAACTGTACCATTTCATTAGACCATAGATTATACTTGCTTGCAAAACTCCTGCTAGAGGTACTGAGACCTTTGCATAAAAAAATGTTTGCAAGTCTGTGCACAGTAATCAGGTAAAAACTTCTAATAGGAAACATTTTTCTGTCCTAATACTAACTACATTTAAGCTGAGTAATAATAGGATAATCAAAAATAGATTGTTTTGTGTACTTATTTTTAATTATCAGAAAGAAAAGAAAAGAAAAATGTTGTGAGATACATATTAATTTTTATGGCTGCCGTAATACATATGTTATGGAATATACATGGTGTATTGGGAGAACTGAGTCTGTTCACCCTAAAGAAAAAAGGCAAAGACTGACTCTAATTGCTTTCTTTCATCATCTGTGGTGAATTTTTAAAGGAAATGCAGCTAGACTCTTGATTGTATTATACAACAAAAGAAGAGACATTTGCCACAACATACAGGAAAGGATGTTTAAGGCAGAGAAAAATGGGGG
>VXBU01006342.1:104424-116445 GCA_013400315.1 Bombycilla garrulus
GGGGGGGGGAATCAGTGAGGGTTGAGAAGCACTGGAAGAGGTGCATCAAAGATGTTGCAGAGGTACTAAAATGTGACTGGACCTTTTACAATCTGGTCTAATCTCAAAGCTGACCCCGATTTGAAAGCAATGGCAGATTTCCAGAAGTACTAGAAATTTTGTAGCTTAAATTTTTCATAAACCTTAGGATTTTTGTGAAAATTTTCCCATCAAATTTTCCTACTAAATTGATATTGATTTCTCTGAGGTTTGGATCAGGCAGTTACAGAGCAGATGCTAATGTAGTTTGAACCTTACACCTGCGACTATCAAGAATAAAAGAAAAGCGCAAACTCAGTGCTAAACAGAAATCCATTTTTGCCTTGTGGAGTTAATTAGCAATTGATTTAAACTAGCTGTAAACACATATTTGCTGTTAATGATTCTGAACAGTGGTCTTTAGGGATCAGGTGTGAAGATATGAGTTTAAAAAAACCCTCACAACTAAGAAAAACGCTAACACCATTATTTTAAATTCTTCTTGACTCATACTTTGAATCTTTTAATGATAATATATTATACATACATGAAAACAAGTAAAAGTAGGACCTAAAGTTATCTAAGTTCACTAAATGGCATTGTGTCATCAATTCATAGTGCAATTTAGTAGTAAACACTGTGGGTAAACTGACAAGTTTAATTGATTTTACTTAGTAAAAATACAAGAAATGTATTTGATGCTAAGACATGCTGGCAAAAGAATGTGCATGTCTTCAAAATGGAATTGGAACAAGAAAGCAGTTATAACAGGACTAGAGCTTCCTAAATATTGTGGGGTTTATTATACAAAAGGTACAATGTGAGTTAAAGACAACAGAGAGTGAGAAGACAAAACAAAAGTCAATACAGTCTCCACCCTCAGAAAAGACAAAAGCCATTTTATTAAAGGTAACAAAACTATTTGAAGACTTTTGTGTTTTGTTTAAATGCCACTCCACAGAAAAGGAGATTACCCTGTGAATCTCCTTTATTGCACAATAAGTTTATTAAAAAAATCAATGCTTTAGCAAGGATTGACCAAAATGTGTTGTGAGTAGCGAGGTGAGAGGCACAGGAGAATGTAACAGTGAGTTCACTGTTACTTCACAGGTCAGAAAGAGAATCTTGCAGAATGTCCAGTCTCTAGGTTTCTGGCCAAAATTTTTACCAAAGGTGTGGAAAAACATGAAGTATGCTCAAATAACACCCCTATAACCAATTTATTGACAAAATCAGAAACTTGCTTGACTGAAACTGCTCTTTGTTTAGAATAGTTATTACACTTAATGCAATTTTTGTAAAAGAAAACTGTTACGATTCTTTATTTTTTATTTCAAATGTATGAACTTTAGTTCTAGAATTATTTTCACAAAGAAAAAAAAAAGTGAAAATACTCTGTCTATTATACTTCCAAATTTGTAGTTCAGGCTGTGTATAGACTAATGCTAGCCAACATGAATTAAGTAGGCAGTATATGCTGGATTTAGACTGTTCAGATACAATTTGCTAAAATTATGTAGATGCTGAATAATCGGAAAGAATCTATAGAGCTTTCCAACTATAACATTCTTCTGGTATTATCTTGAACTATATTGTGCAGTAGTGAGTATGTGTTTCAAGTGCTTCAATTTGTTCAAATATACAAATGTAGAATTAAGGACTTGGAGGAAACTTAAAAATGGATGCTACAAACAGGGCCTCATGCCATTTAGGTTTCAGCTCCTCTATATTGCCACTGCTAAAGTCAATGCAGCCATCACAGAATCTCATGTAACAGCTGCTGTTGGAAGGAATCTCTGGGAATCATCTAATCCATCCATCCTGCTCAGAGGAGAGTCAGCTAGAAGAGGTCACCTAGGAAAATGACAATGTCCAGTCAGGTTTCAGATATTCCCCAGAACTGGTACTCTTGCTTGACCACTTCCAGAGTTAAAAAAAAAAAAAAAAAAAAAAAAAAAAAAAAAAAAAAAAAAAAAAAGAAAAAAAAAAAAAAAGAAGAAGAAAAGAAAAAAAAAAGTTTTGTATCACAAATTGGGCCCATTGTCACTTGTCCTTTCAGGGGGCACAACTGTGGAGCATCAAGTGCATCTTCTTTGCTACCTCCCATCAGGTATTTATATAGATTATATGCTCCCTGACTTTTTGTTAAGATTCCATTATTAAAATTCTTAGAGAGATGCCTCTGCCTGAATTAAGGTGCAAGTGATATCATATGGCAACTTCAAAATACACATTTTTATTTGACAGTAGATAGTCACCACTCCTTGGATCCCTCAACAAGACTTGATTGTTGCAATTTCAATTTCTGTCAGTCAAAGTGATGGTCACTGCCTTGATCCATCAGGAGTAAGGGAAGCCTATTAAACAGAAACTCCACAAGTTATATACGCTCAGGTTCAAGTGAAAACACCCTGGTAGCTGGCATGGGACCAGGGCTTTCACAGGGAATGATACAATGTGGTGGATCACAGGACATTTCAGGAGTCTTTGACACCTTCTAAGATATTGCAGCTGCCTATAAAGTCAGTGCAGGTGAGTTAGGTATGCCCCATCCCGGCCCATCAGCAATAATGGATACTTTGAGGTTACCAGATGTCAATGTCCCTGTACTACCCAGAAAGGGAGTTACCATCACTGACTTGCGAAAGGCTAAAGAGATGGTACCACCTCCTTGAATGAGGTGTCAAGTGTGCTTGCCCTCTGAGCCATTAGCATTCCAGTCTCTCTTCCAGTATCAGCTGTAGATATATTCTTCTCCCCACACCTGGGATAACTGGACAATAGTACCCCCTTTTTCTTATCTCAATTTCCTATCACAATTGCAATTCCAGTTAGGCATATTTAGGAAGGACTTGGTAGTAGAAGAGGAGCAGCTGCTTCTTTTCAATTTGCTACAGTGGACAATGGTCCACCCAAGTTAATGTTTACGCCATTTACCGCATCAGTCTCTCACAGCTCTCACAGAAGGCTATTGGTCTTCTGTGCTGTAACAGTGCATAGTCCAAAAAAAACCCTGTGTTCATTTTGAGCTGATAAATGTATGGAAATGTCAACAAATTTAATTTCATTCCTCCCCTTCCCCCCAAAAAATCTTATATTATTTTATCCCATTGGCTGTTTCTATGCTGATATATGTGCTACAGACTGTGATTTAAACTGAATTAATATCCTAAAAACCTTTGCTCATAAGAACATGTCTGTAAGTATGTGGGTTATTTTGAATCTAGAAATACAGAATCAATGAATATCATCATAGTTCAACTACCCTGACAACATAGAAGTGTACAAGGTCCATTCAGTTAAACGTTTCCTTTGAGTGTAGTTCACCCTGCTGGAAGAACTATTGAAAGTACTTTACAGTATTTTAGTTTCATTTAATCCACTAATGCAATTGGCCTTTCTGTATTTAGGTACATTCTACCCACTGAGAAAATATCTGTGCAATATACTTAGTAGAAATCTAATTTACAATAGAAATATTCCATTTAGATAATTGTTCCATATTTAAGCAAGTTTTGCATCAGTTTAAATTAATTACACAGCACAATAGGATCTAAATTTGTAAATGTAGGAACTCTGATACTGCCTAAATACTCTCAATATGTATATAAACATGTTTTCTTCTACAAAACAAGAGTAAGCAAGTTGTATGTCATGTTCTCCTAGTCTTGACCTCTTTCTGCTACTTTAATAAACTGCAGTGGAACTAATCTGAAGGAGATGTACTATGGTAAAATAGAATAAAACAACATCTGCTATAGAAATATCCATCAGCAGCCCCGTATTCTCAAAGCCTTCTGCAAGCTGGTAATAAGGAGATATAAATGACTTCACTCTGCCAACTGCTAGTTGTGCAGCCAGTGTGAAATACAGAGATTATAAAATGTTCCTCTGTCACATATTTTGGTGGTGATTGGACTATCCAGGGAAATATGGGATTTTATTCTTGGTACTTTAAGATAATAACAATAACTGTAAAACTAATATTGTTCTTTTCTATAATTGCTGCTATTCATCATATGGTGTGAGAAGCTCAGGAACAAATATGCACTGCTTTGTTTCATTGTAGCCTTCTGGATAAAACTATTGTATTATTACTGACTCTTTCTTACTTAAAGAATTGTTCAAGGAAAATATATAATAATGATTGCTTATACTTGAAGACAGACTTATGAAAATAAGGTCTTGTTAGTATTGTCACGCATGACAGCAGTCTTTCTAGCCACCCTTTGAACACAAAGACGTTGTACTGAAACTACCAATATTGTCAATGACATATACCCTGTAGTTAATATATTGAGTTAATTGCATTCCACAATCAATCTTGAAAATTCAAAGGCAAGTTATACTCAAATTTCAAAATTTAAAAAATTTTAATGAGTGAAGCTTTACAGTGGCTTGAAAGCTATGGCTTCATTATACTCAATTTTTCCACGTTTACCATTTTGATGAAATTTGTCAGACCATTTATTTATATGAATTTGTAATTGTTTCCAAGCCATTAACCAAATTATTTATTTCTTTCAGAATATAATGTTTTTTTTTCCCCAGTGAAATAAAATCTTACTCATGTAATCAAAGTGTAATATTTTTTTCTTATCTCCATTAATGTTTCAAAGCAGCTAATTAAAGGTTAATGAGTGATATTTTGGTGTGTGGGGAAAGACAAAATGTATATTTGAAGAAAATTAAAAGGAAACGTTTGAGCACCTTTATTTTAATTTAATTCTATCTCGTGTGAAATTAATTAAATGACACTGCACAACTTGGTTTTTAAATTAAAAAAAGCAAACAAACCTGTCACAACCATTTAAGTTGTGCACATATGTGTGTACTATAAGGCCCTTTTATACACATTGAGGCAAAATCATCAAGCTTTACAAAGCACTCAAGTCATTAAGAGGCAGCTAATGATTTATAAAGTCACAGATAGAACAGATAGCTTTAGCTGAGATATTCATTATTGGTTTCCAGAGTTTTACATGGAAACAAATAAGGCTTTGAAGGACAGGATTTATCCTAAGGTTGGCGTCTAAAACAATAAAGTCATAGAATGATTTGTATTGGAAGGGTCCTTTAAAGGTCATACTGTGACCAGGGAGAGCAGAACAGAAAGAGGCAACAGGGTAGCTGCCTGTAGATACATAACTGTTTTTTACTTCTAAATTTTTCAATCACTAAAATGTAGCTCTAAAATTTCTACTAGATTTCATAACACTTTTGTTTCTAATGCATATAATGGTAAAAATTAAGTAAATGGTCATAATAGGATGGGTATTCACATTCCACTGGTTGAAGCTGAGTGGTACAATGCCCAGCAAATAAAACTGAAATATAAATCTTGTACACTGATTTAGGTCAACTGTGAGGGCTGAAAAGCACAAGAAAATAAGAAATTGCTTTGCAGCAGGAGTCTCACTTCAAAAGCAAGTCTGTTTGGGCTTATTTGGGAAATAAATTAGATCTCTATGTCTTTATGCAGTGGTATGGTTATGGTGATAAATGGAAGCTGGGACAATACTGTGCTATTTCACTTATGTCTGATTTAATTCTATAAAATATAACTGAGAAGGTAGGTAGATAGGCTGTTTCCTCTTTCTCCTCTTCAAAACTTTACAAACTCACAAAATGCACATGAAATTCCAGGAGCCATGTAACTATTCTGAGAATTTCACGCTTTTTTTTGGTCTAACAACACAAGAGAAATTGTCAAAAAAAGGACTGCCAAGTTTTTCCATCCAAAACTCAATTACATTCAGCAGGTTCTGCAAAAGAAAATAAACATCCAGAAATAAAGGGAATGTTACTCTTTTCTTGTTTTGATTAAGAAAAATAAGACTATTTTATAAATTTTTTGTTGTCATCATATTGTCATGCAAAAATCCTCTGAGTTTTTTAATATGTATAGAAAAAAACTCAAACAAATAAACCTCTGCTATCTCAATCTTTCTATGTTTTTTGATAATTAAAAAGACATGTATATATGATTTGCAAGTGGCATTTGTGCTGGTCTTTGTGTGTCAGTAAACAAAGCTGCATAAAAGGAGTCATTCCCATTTTGTGTTTTCAAGACTGCATTTCTTTCTTCCCATGTCTTTGGGGAGGAAGGAAGGAAGCCACTGCTCCTCAGAAGGACAGAAAAACAAAGGAGTTCAATAAATGAGTTGCTAGGAAGAAAAAAGAAAGAAAATATTTTAAAAAGAAGTGTCCAGCTTGTTTTTAAAGAACATGGCTGAAAATCTGAATCAGAAAATATGGCAGAGGCTGGATATGAGACAGAAAAGACAAAAAAAGAAACTAAATAGAAGTGAACAGAAAAAAAATAACTTTGGTAATGAAATTTGGGTTTTTTAAAATAAAACTTCAAGGTTTAATGTGCTAACACTTTTTTTTAGTAGTTAAATGTTAAATAGATGACTGGTATTTTAACTAAAATTCAACCTAGCTTCAGAGGTTGTGTTAGAAGTGATAGCCTTTTTATACTTGCAAACAAGAATCTCAGCATTAAAACAAGTTCAGGACTATGTGAGAAGAGCATGACTCCAGGGTAAAACCTGTCTTCCATTATATCTAAAATACAGCTGCATTACTACAAATAGAGTAAGTGGATCCAGTTAATTTGTTAACTACTTCTAGGGACAATAGAATTAACCTTAGCCTAATATTTATATCCTGTCACTGATGAAACTAATTTGATATCTTTTTGTAGTCAGTTCTAGACATGTGAGTGAGAAGAGTAATACTTTTACAGCCTCTCAGCTAAATCATTTGTTTTTATTTTATTTGTAATTTTATATATATATTACTTATTATCATTATTACTTATCATGATTCCCAATAACATTATTCTTACATTACTTGCATTATTCTTACAATTTCTTCATACTCTGTAACACCTTCACCATGTGACCAAAACAAAATACATATTCCTACTGAAATTCTGTCCTCTGATAAATTCCCATCTCTTATCTGTCTTATACTTTTGATGATGTTAAAAAAAACCCAAAAGTTATTAATTGGAATTTCAAGATAGAAGAGCTGCTTTGCTGTTTTACTGAGCTAAAAACTTCAGTCTAGAACTGAGTCAAGTAACAAATTAGTGTATATGCATTTATATGACTTCTGGATTAAAGTACATTAAGATACCTGATATAGAAAATGGTGAAAATAACCTCACTATGTTCAACAGTGTATTGAGTGTTTCTTTTCTAACCTTCATCACTGAGATAAGTTAGGAGATGAGTAATGTAGAAAAGGAAAATAATGTCTAACTCTGATTTACCAAAGAAAAATCACAGCGCACTTCAGTGTCTGCTGCTTCTCTGTAGTTCATTTCAGTATAGTCCTAATGCTATTCTTTGATTTACCTAATTCTAGTAAAAAATGTTTTGCTATGTTTCATGTTTTAAATTCTATCCTTTTACCTTGTGCTGTGTCCATTTCTCTTGTCATTCTAAGCCATTTGAAATCAATCAAACCTGAAAATTTGTGGAAGAAATTTATAACTTGGTTGCTTTCAATAACAAAGGATTGGATTATAATATTTATGAGTTTGTTTCCAGGCCTATGGTTTTTATTTCTTTCAAATGTCCTGTATCGGACATAAAAACTGTAAATGTTGCCACTATCATTCAGTGTTGACTCTTCTCCCCAAATACTCATCTTAAACCTGGAAAAAAACCAAAGGCAAGACTCAATACTAAGTTAAACATTAAGAAACTGAAAGGTTTATAGCTGATATTACAGAGTATCTCAAAGGGTGTTAAAGACAGCAACATGTTTAGAGGCATGTTCTATTTAACCAGCATCTTGCTTGGTTAAATCAAGATGGACTCAACTACACTGAATCTGCAGTAACTCCCAGGTACAAAGTTGTGATCTCAGCAGTGTCCCAACAGGGCAGAGCTATGTAGGGTTGTATAGGGTCTAAGCACACGAGGCAGAGCCAGGAACTGGTCACAGGGTCCATCCAAAACCCTCAACAATGCAAGGGGAGTCAACATGGCCAGGTCCAGGTGAGTCCATGGAGGTCCAGGCAGGAGCAAGAGTAGTCAGAAGGCAGGTACACAGACACTGAAACTTAGTGCAGGGTATGAAGGGTTTGATTAATTGATTAATTTTGGGCAATATGTCTTTGACCAGGCTGGATTCAGGGCCATTTTTTTGTCTCCCCATATTACACATAATATTATATAAATATCACATCTGCAATGGATAATATGCTGCGCTGATTGAACAAAAATACTATGTTCTGATGTCACATGAAGATTAACTACATATTTGTGGCTGATCTAATAGCACACAGGTTTAGTATGAAAGAGTGGAAACGAAGCCCTGCAAAGGTGAAGACTTCCATACTTAAATTATCCTAAATTGAATGCAAATTTGGATTATTAGAAAATACTCAAAATAAATGTTATTCATAATCTCAAAGGCATACTGCTCAAACAGTTTTTCAACAGAGAGCTTAAGATAATTATTTTAATGTATTTTGTCTTTACTTTCACATTTCTATTACTAATGTCTCAACATGATCTTTAATATTAGAAATTCCCACATTCACCATACAGCATATTTCTGTGCTACAGATAACAAATCCTGCAGTAAGTTTATTTTTCAGAATGCATAAATAATTCAGAGTAAGCTGCTCACTGTCATAAGGTTTCTGTCTTGCTTTTTTTTCCTTTGTCCTTTTTTTTTTTAATTCTTCTGATGTAATCCACCAATGCTCATACTTTTTTGAGATTTGTTTAGTGGTTTTTGTTGTGTTGAGTTTTGTTGGTTTTTTTGTGGGTTTTTTTGGGGTTTTTTTGTTGTTTTGCTTTTAATTGCATTTTACTTGGTAAGTCTGCAAAGGAGAATTTTGCTTTTCTACTTTCTCGCAAATAAAATGTCTTATTTAAAGACTTGAGAAAATGGGAAAAAAGTCACATGGCAATAAAATGAAAAACTGTGCTTCAGCACAGAAGAAGGTGGCACTATTAATTCAGTGACATTTCAGAATCAACTAAGAATCAGCTAAGTACTCCATAGTTTTATAATTTTCAACTTTATTTTAATTGTAATGATAAGAGATTAAGCACAGTATCTAAATTTGTCTCCACCCTGAATTTGTGCTACAATTTTACTTTGCTAAATAAGCTCAAAGTAAAGTTGCTACAGGCTATCAGATTTTGTGTCATTTTCTGTATCTTTCTCTTACATTCAGCAGACAGATGGATTTCTATGAAGAAATATATATCTAAAAATATAAATGTTATCTTGTGTGAGACCCTTAAACTCAGATATTACTTGTACACCTATTTGTACAATGGTGACATTTTACTGGTTTATTCCTACATTCATTGAATCAGGCAATCCATCACATCACTGCTCTTCCTCTCTGAAATCCACTATTCATTTGCTCTGAAAAAGTGCACATGGAGTTGTCCCATGGAAAATACTAATCCTCAACTTTAAATCCAGTTACACAGATACCTAATGGAATTGGAGAGCTCCTGAGCTTTGAGCAAAGTGTGCCACACCTGTTAGACATTTTGTGTAGAGATCAGCCTGATAAGTAGGTTGCTTTTGTGACTAGAAGGTAGGGGTTCCTTACAAACCAACTATATGTTAAAAGAAACTTGTAGGTGCTGAACTGATCAGCACTGCCAAGCAGGTATGCCCCTGGCCATGTAAAGAAAAGAAACATTAACCTCCAATGAAATGTCAAAGGGGAAACTTGAGTCTACTCCATATTTCCAAGAATAAGTGGAAACATAGTTGAGGCTTTGACAATCTGAATTAAGCACTTGTATTGCAGTTTAAATATTTTCTTTTACTCTGAATCCAGTTAAGGATTATTATGCCAGGTGGAAGATAACTCTTCAGATTCATGATAAGGCAGAAATTTATGGTAGCCATTAACTGTTAAGGTGGGTAGTTATCAGGAAAATGTAGGTTGGAAAAATAGATTATCTTTCTCCTCACTTACCATGTAATTCAGCAATGAGAACTACCTAATGATCCTCCTGATGAGACCATAGCTTTTGCTAGAGTAGTGTGACAAGGGAAGGCAGAACACTTTCAGACTGGTTTGTTTATATTTCATAGGAAGTCATTTCGTCTCACTTTGGGCACAGTTCTTTACATATTCAAGACTCTGCCATTTCAAAACATCAAACAAGTTTCCTTCATTTACTGTCATCATTAGAGGAAGTAAAATTTTGGAAAGTGTCCATGGATCTCTGCCTTGCTTACTGGCAGATTTTCTTTCAAAAGCAGGCATGAAAGACCTCTGAAAATATGACAAAAGAGACATAAGGAAGGAAAAGGAAGTTTTCCGCTGGTTCATTTGCAAGTTTATACTTTCAAAACTAGTCAAAAAAAAAAGAAAAATGTCTTTCCTGTATAATTTTTCAAGTATTCTATTATTCACAATAGCATATGAAAAAATCAGGTATGTTAATACATAGGTAGAGGTGAAAACCAGAACAACTAATTTAAGCAAGAGAATATGAGTGGCATAATGTCTGAAAATAATAATAAAATATCCTCAATGAGTCTGCTTTATTGTTAGCAATTCAGATAACAGCTATTCTCTTTATAGTGAAGATGATACTTAGTGACACCCAAGGAGAGAAGAAATATATTCTTCAGTACTCGCACACAACTTCAAAATGTTAACTATGTTTCTCTCACCATCTTTCCTGTAGAATTCCAATAATTATACATCTATATAGATATACACATAATCGATGGAATAATTTTTATTTATTTAATAATTTTTCTTTGGGTGGAACTCAAAGACAAGGGAAGCTACAAAATAAAAGGACCATTATTTGAGACTTCGTAAAATAAAAGTTAGCTTGTTTCTTATTGAGCTGTTTTCTTGACTTAAAAAAAATATTTTCTTCCAAAACACAGATTTAAAGAGTGTTCTATGCCTTTTCACAGGAATAAATTTGCATTTAAGTCAATATCTCTCTTTCTGGAATCTGCAGCTCCTAAGAAATAGTGCTGTTCCACAGAGGCCTACCAATACCTAGAATTACTAATATTTCACCTTAAAGCAATTCAGCAGTAATATGCATGGCTAGCTCCTTTTGTGTCCCTGCCATTTTATGAGGATAAATGAGCTGCTGTCAAAAGCAGAGAACAAGCGTAAACACTTAGGAAAAGGAAAAGGCTCACTTACACCTGTGAAAGAATGCTTGGAGAAGCAAGGGCCCATGGCTGGGATGACTATTGAGCCTATCCATGTTGATGTGCTTACATCACACAACAGAAGCCAAGTACTTTAATTCCTTTCTTTGAAGCATACTGACATTTTGATTAAGAGTTCTTGATATTCCAAAGGTAGTCAGGGGAGCATGAGGATTTTGTTCTTTGGAATTCAAATAGGCTGGAAAGTATAATAGAGGCTATTTATGTTGTACCAAATATCTTAAATGCTCTCTAAGGACTTATAGACTACACAAAACATAGTATTCTTTTAAAAGTTTTTCTTAGTTAGAATGTATTAAGTGTGTCATTTCTGTTCAACTTAGAAACCAGAAAAGAATAGTGAATTGGGTTTCTTGAAACATTTGTTTGAAAACAGAATATTGTATTATGCATGGGTTTATGAAATTATGATCTCGCTATAAAAGATTTACAAATAAGTCATAAAAAGGTAACTGCAGATCTCTGACATACAGCAAACCATTTCATAGAGAGGATCATTAACTAAACATTTCAGTAGTGAATATGAAAGACCTAGTTCTGCTCCTACTGCAATAAACATCATCACCAGCTATATTCAGTAGGTGATGTCTCCAATATCTTTATCCTTTCACAGTAAAAGTGAAAACCTTTTGTCTCCGTTTTGAAAGACAGGTGCCTGCCAAGGAAGGCAGGAGCTTCTTTTGCAATAGAAAATGTAAACCCCCTCCCTCTAAATTATTAAAGGGGGCTCTCAGGCAAAGATATGAGGATAGGAATAACAGTTCTTTAATATGTATAAACAAAATAAAGTAAAACAAA
>VXBU01006342.1:118179-140522 GCA_013400315.1 Bombycilla garrulus
TTTTTTAAAGAAAGTGCCACTGTGAAAGCTTTTGCACAAGGAGTTGCCTTTTGAGTTTCAGTGGAAAATAGGTCTCCTCCTGTTTTTACTTCCCACTCCTGGAGACAAAATATCCAGGACTTCATTCTGTGGCCTAGTTAACAGAAATATAAGAATTATATTATACTAGAATATAGTTCCTAGTGTGCTCTCTGTGTTAAAACCACCAACATTGTATTTATGATTCAGATTACTCTTTTGCTGGACCATTTGCACCTATGGTTCCTATACTGACAGCCCCAGTTAGGACTGAAACTCTGTCTTCTCAAAACAGCAATAGAGTAAATCAAGTCTGTAACGGGATGTATCAATACATCCAACAACTGATAAACACATCTACTCATATTACAGATGGTGTCATGGATAATGTCAAAACCCAAATAAATTGCCTGAGTTTTTATTATCATCTTTCTGACTATAAAAATGCTATCTTTTTTTTTAACAGAGGTATTTTGTTTTATAGAAGTGAACAATGGTTATAATTTCCAAGTAAGCCTTAGAATAACTCTATAGCATAATCTGAAGACCAGTTGAACTTGGGTCATGAAACAATTGTTAATTTAGGACAAGATTTGTTTTGCTTAGAGTAAAGCATAGCATTCCATTTTAATGAATGACATACTTTTCAGTTTCACAAATGAAGCTATTTAAAATTTGAGCCAAATGTGTAAAATGCATAAACCCAGTAGCCCCTTGAATTGACAGAAAATTAGTGAGGCTTATTAAACTTCATGCATGACTCATTATACCAGTGGTACATCAAAAGGAAGATGAACAAATAATCCAATTTCTCTTTAAATGGTATCAAGTTGAAAAAAAGTGATTGAAATAGATGTTAGTAAAAATTTCAATGTAAATATGGTTGCCACTATTAATAGCATCGTTACTATGGGCTTGCTTTAAAATTGTTTTACTGATCTAATTTATTTGTTCTGTATATCCATGAGTGCTGCTTCGGCTTCAGGTTTTTTTGCATTAGGATTTTTCTGATATTTTGTATCCTTCAAACCTGCAGTCTTGAATACATTTTCTAAGACATCAGCAGCTGTGTTGGTATACTATATTTCTGAGAAATGGACATAATTCTATAAAGGAAAGACAAGTAAATACTTTTATTTCTTTCTGTTGACTTAAGTGTACTGTAGACTGTCTTTTTCCAAAAACTCTGCACAACAAAAGCTGTAGACTACAGCAATGACTGCTGTCAACTGAAGATCTGCATACATCCATCCACACGCATGTAAATATTTGCACCAGCTTTGAAAGTGCCATATGCCTCTAACAGCTGTTAACACATGCACTCACTTTCCTGTTGTTGTATATTCAAATAGCATACAAAGCAGGGGAAACTCCATGACTGTATCTGAAGGGAAGAAGCTGGCAGATCATGCTGTAAATATTTGAGCAATCAGTAAAAACAAATGGCTTAAATGTATGCATTGTGCAAATCTCCTACAATGGCTGTTATGCAAGGAAAATGTGTTGAAAAGGCTCAGTTCATGGTTTAAAGGTTGGTGCTGCAGTTTTAATCATCACTATCGCACAGGCTAATTATAGCCTGATAATCGATAAAGATGCTCTGAATTAGCTGCAAGGTTGCAGTCTTAATTTCTTGCTTCAGACCACTCAGTCTTTATTGATGCTGCTGTATTGCAAAAGCCTTAAAAATTCCCTCCTGCGAAAAATTATTTCCCCTTAGGCTCCAGCCAGAAGAGAACAACAGCACCTCAGTCGCTTTTCTTGTCTGCTTGGATCTTTGCCATAACTTCCCTGGCTGAATCAATGTGCTTTAAAATAGCAGAATTGATTCTCTGATTTCAATGCCATTGTTTTATCTTTCCAACACACAAGGGTACTTGACTTTTATTCTTTGCTTCTATTTCTTCCCTCTTCTTTATCCTCTTCAGATTTTATTTTAAGCCTACAAAACATTTCTGCTTAATTGATGAAATATACACTGTGGGTGGCTCTCTCTAGGTACTTTGACCACACAAGCATATAAAACATCTTGTAGAGGAAGCTTCTGTCACTAGGCATTATGAATGCTAACTGGTTTTTTCATCCATGCATATATGGAATTGCAGTAGTTTAGCAGTAGCTGTTGCCACCCACTTGCTGCTACAGATGTATGCTGGATCAGTGCTCTCTGTTAACCATGATATGGGTAATCCCTTCCCTGAATACCAAGGGGTATTTCTCAGTGCATATCCCATAAGATTAAGTGTTGCTATTCTTTCTGTTTGATAGTGTACTGTCACTAAGTGATGCATGTTCAGTATTTTAATGCCAGCATGTTGACGCTACTCATGACTCATTCTGGGTTTCTTATGGTAATTCCACACAAACTTTTACTTGGGACACTGCCATTGATGGTCAGAGTAAGAAAATCCAAATGTATGCCAGGCCATCTGGAAGGGCAGAAGGAGTTATATTTCACTGATGCTGAAGTGTCAGTGGCAGATGAAAATGTTAAGCCAGATAGAAAGAAGAGAAAATATTAGGTTTTTCAAACAGCTGAAACAGCTTATGAGCCATAACTACAACCTTTCTTGCTTTGACATTAAGTATAGCAGAGGAATTAAGATCTTAGAAGTTATGTACTTAATGTATTTAAATATTTTAATTTTACCACTTATCCTTGTTTTCTTTAAGTGAAACAAATATATATTTATCTTCAAAATCTTGTTTGTCTTAGGACAAGATCCTCATGAATGTGCTGGCTTTTTCTAATATTTTTTAGAAAATGAATATAAGGTAGGGGGCCTATCATTATCACTTGGGCTGGACAAAGCCCGGATCACATGAAAGGAATTAAATGGAATGAAGTACATCTNATTCCAAAGTGTAAATACTCTCAATGCTGGTCCAAATCCTAACTCTATGCTACACAGTCAGAAGTTATTAAGGTAAAGAGAGCTCTTTTTCTGTCTCCCTGATTGATTTCAGAGTTTGTATCTGTGGGTTTGTGCAATCCTCTGCAGCAATAATACATTTTGTCTCAGATTTTCATTATTAAATATATAACACACAGAGCAATTTTAAGCATCTTGAAGATGTAGATTTTTTCATCCTTTCTCTGGATATTATCCCTGCACAGCATTTTGCAAACATCAAAAAGGAGAACTCTGCATGCTTCCACATGCTCTACAGGGGAAACCTTAAATGTTTGGGGGCTTGGTTTTGAAGCAATTACTTTTATCTTGATGTGATGCCGTCATTTTTTACAGCAGAGAAGTCATTTAAGCTCTGTGCTCTCTGGGTTATAATGGGCATGTACTTCCATTGCCTTCAAAACCCAGTCTTCATTTTACCAATCTCAACAGAAATATGTTAAACTTCAAACCTGCTTGAATCCTAACATTTACCTGGAACCCTTACCAATAATGTGACCTGAGGATCAAGGAATGCATGAGAACTACAAGCAAAGGAAAAGGAATATTATTATACTTTTACTCTGGCAAACAATAAACTCAGTTAAGAGTATTTGTTTTCTTTCTTTATCTCAGTATTTTTTCTTTAATTGACGGAAAGACAGTATATGCTTTGATATAACTCACCATAAAACCATACTGACTATTTTGTTTGTAAGAAAAGGTTTAGTCCCTCTGTCAGAAAGTGATTATTAAGGGAAAGTATATGAGCAGTTTCCTAACATTTTATAATCCTTGAAATTACCCAATTTTGTTCCACAGTTCTGTTAAATTTGCTGCCTCATGAGTGTGGAGGTTTTTTTTTTCACAAAACCGAAGTTGCAATTGACACTTGTCAGTCCTTTGTAGGATCAAAGTTATGCTGTTGACTGAAGACTTCAAGGAGAGTAACTACAAAAAAAAAAAGCTTACCTTTTGAGAATTTGACCTGTAACTGAAGACCTTTATGTATTCTTTTTCCAAGTATACCTATTTTTAAAAAAGGTCATTTTGGCCACTCTGACATTTATCAGAGTTAAGACACAAGACTGCAGGTATTCTGGCATCTAAATCACATACCTAAGTTGATCATTGTAAATCTTCTCCAAAGAAAATGGAAGCCTAACACCTGAACCTATGTAAAGTAAAAAGCAGCAACTTAGTAAAGTAGAAAAACAGCAGCTCAGTCTGTGGCCATGGCTATTGATGCACCATGAACTTCCAATATGGTGCTTTATATTCATGACAACAGGAAGATGTAATCAAAGACAATTTATATTTCTTCTTAAATTTACCTCCAGACCTCAAATGTGTATGGTCACACATTAGAATTTGCAAGAATGGAAGGAACAAGATAATGCAGATGCAGGGAAGTTAGAGACATCTGAGCAATAATGAAATGGGGTTCAGAATAGAAGATGTAAGATAACACATTGTGGAGAAAATACTCTCAAATACAATTCAAAGGGAGGGAAAGTCTAGGAAAGCTGTAATGCTAAAAAAGACCTAAAGATGATGGATAGTAGATAGTAAATCAGATATTGAGCTTGCAGTGTAATAGGAAGGCACAAATAGACCACCTAAGCTTTGGCTGCACCTACAGGAAATGTATATCATAATCTGTATGACTTCTGAAACCACTGCAAGAACGGTAAGTTCTTGTAGTTCCTGAGGTTTTGCTACTGAAATGACACAAAAGTTGAAATAAAGGTGAGGAAAAGTCACACACACAAACTGAAAACATGCTAAGTGAACAAACCCTAAACAGAATACACTGCTGGGAATATTTTCCTGATATAAAAATGAAGTGATTAAATGTTTTGGGATTGTCATTAAAATTTGCTCAAAATTACAAAGGGGGGGCAAAAAGAAATAAAATTACTTTGAAGAAACAGATAGTAAAGAAATGGTCAGTATTCCAGAACGATATTATTGGGAAAACTTGGCTTACAAGTTCCTGTTCACATATCATATATGCAGAATGCAGACTGCTGGAATTTATTATCCCTTCCCTAAACACCTCAAAGATAAATGTTTCTATATAAGCTAACTAGGCAAGGCTCCCCTTGGAGAAAGATGTAGACATACCCAGAGGATGTTTCTTCTCACGCCTAATTATATATCCATGATAGCCACATTAATCACGTTCAAGAAGACACTATGATAGAGGTGTCCACAGTAAGCAGCTTCACTAGACACCTCAGTAATTATGTTTAAAGATAAGTGAGAGGAATACTATCAAAGGTACCTTTGCATGTATATTTAATGTAAATTTATTAATTTAAACATTACTAAAACTTAAATATCAATAAAATATTGTACTCAAAGCTTTGCTAAATTTTAGGGATTTTTAGACACTGTTCTTTCATCCCAACCCTTCCATATCATCATTTGTCATCTATATCTATTTAGCATTTAGAAATCCTCTGTATGGATCATATTTAAAGTACTATGTGCTGCCTTGGTGTTGTAAATTTACACTATAACACATCCTATTTAATTTATAATAGTGCAGAATAAGCTAGATAATGGGATGAAAGTATCTCATGTTGAAGTTCAGTTGAAATCTTAGCTGCAAAAGAAACAGCAGAATATTTGTCTGCACCACAAAGCACTTTGCAGTACACGATAGGGGTTACTGTGAATTGTGCATCAAGACCTTAGAAGATGAAAGCTCATAGCTTGCTCTGAATATACATGTGGTACTGAGAAACTATTCCTTATTTTACAGCTCAGTATTATGTGTTAGTACCTTGAAATCCGGATGTTCACTAGCAAAAGAGATGCATTTCTATTTTGCTCTAGATAGCCGACACCTGTATTAATTAATGTAACACATTTTCATAGTGCTTTATCACATAATCTTACATTGCCTACCATTCCTGACCAGGACTACAAAAATTATGTCTCCAAATATGCATAAAATATCTTAAGCAATATGGAAGCAATGGTAGCACTGGATTGATTTTTTTTCTTATTATTTTAAATCATTATCATTCTGATACTACTGGAAGTAACTCTGTTCCTTCAAAACATTCCAACGCATTCTCAGTGTGAGCTGCAACATTCCTTGTGCTGGCTCAGCATGTTTGAAGACGTAACTTGCATCCTCTTGATAAATAGTACTGTTACATTCCTTTGTTTCTTTCATCAGAGGTGAGGAAGATGGGAATATATAAAAGAGGGGGTGGGAGTATATAAAAAAGGAAATGTTATCAGGAATATTTTCTTAAAAATTGTATCTCTTTTACTTTTGCTACATTTCCATCGGTATGAAATACTTATTCTTGATTTATGCTCTAAGATGAGGCCACCTGGCATATTTGGAATATCTGCCAATTTATAGGTATTCATCCCATCAGGGCCCATGGGTTTATATATGTCTAGTTTGCTTAAGTATTCCCTGATCTGATCTTCCTCCACCAAGTGTACATCTTAGCAGCGTAGAATCATGGAAATGTTTGTGTTGGAAGGGGTCTTTAAAGGCCATCTTGTCCAAATCACCGGCAACAAGCTAAGAAAATCTTCAGCTACATCAAGTTGCTCAGAGCTCTGCCCAGCCTGACCTGAATGTTTCCAGGGATGGGGCCTGGAATGCCTTACTTATATCTCATCTGTCTCCCCCCTCTTTTAATTAAAAGCTTAACCCCTTGTCCAATTGCTCCAGTTCCCCCCCCCCCCCCCCCCAGTCTCTCTCTTATGGGGGATCTTGTTAACAAAAACTAGCACAGATGCTAAAAAATAGCAAATCTAAAACTTGCTGTTTCCAAATAAAGTCAGTACCACCATATTTTAATTTCAACCTATTTCTATTTATGAAAGGGATTATTGAGAATGATAGTCATGTCCAAACTAGACATCCTTCCCAGCAGATGTTTATAGTCATTGGAGAGAAATGGCTATTCTTAGTGAAGAGTTCTCTTAAACTCCACAGCTGAAATGCAAGTTCATATACCAAGATAAGGAAAATTGTATTAGAGTAGGATAACCTGCTTCCTGGTGATAAGAAGAACCTGTGTGGCAGGAGATATAAAACTTTAATGTACAAGCTCTAGATTGTCCCATGCTGCGCCTGAGCCTGCCTGTATCATCACCCAGGATGTTTAGTCACTTATTCCCTGTGTGGTCACACTCCCTATCCAGTCATCTGCACAAATGAGGTAATGGATCAGTTTGAAATAGTGGAGGGCCTGAGACATGGCTATTGATTGAATTCCCGACCATTTTCACAAGTAGGTGTTTGACTAATTGTTACAGGAACTTTTCAGTTGGGAACTTTAGGGTGTTTAGGATAGTTCCCTGGGCAGTCCTGGACATACGTAGGCTAATCTTGTTGTGGTCTTGTGCCCAGTCTGGGATGCCACAACTGCTGGGATCTCCTTAGCCCCAGGAGACCCCGCAATATGTAGGAAAGTCCAGGTTTCCGGCCCGTGCTGTTGAAGGAGTAGTCTGGAATCGTTTGTTGGTGTTCTCAAGGCAGTTTATTAAGTCCTTATCAAAGAGAGATTTCTCTGCTCTGCCAGGGTTGACACAGAACGCGTCCAGAGACACACTGTGCCCGCCCCGGGTGAGCTGTAATCTTTTATACTAAAAACTACGTATTAAATGTTTACAGTTAAGTACCAANATAAGCATTCTTCAAGGTTAATCTGGCCATTGCAGAGACTCCCCATGATTGTAAAATTGGCCTCCATAAAAGATTAGCTCTTCTCTGAAACAAGAAGACTCTTCAGGAAAAGTAGAAACTGTCCCCAAAGATGTAGAGATGATTGTATCAGACAGTCTTGTAGGTAAGGTAAGATAGCAAGAAGATTTTTTTTATATATTTTTAAATAATATATAGCTGTAGGACATGCAAGTGCTGGACTGCACTGACCAACCAGGTATTCAGCAAAATAGTGGTTTTGAGAGTCTCACTGAGCCAGCTGACAATGCCATTATAAAAACCCTTTTCTTGTCTGACATCCAGGCAGTGATCAGCCATCTAGTTTGAAAGATTTGATTCACTGCACAAACACGGATGAAACAAACACTGACAAGACTGCAAGATTTAAGCATTGGTTAGATGAATCCCACTGCCATAGTACATAGTACAGCCAGAGACTTTCAGGATCACTACTTGAGTTCAGGATTTATGGTAGCAACAAAACATCCATTCCGCTGCCCAAAACACAGGAAACTGAGTTGCCAGATGTTCTCTGAAGAGTGTCTTCTCAAATACACAGCCATTCGTCTTGGGTATGATTGTTTGACATGCATTGTTTGACTGATCTGGCAAGTACAACTATTACTACAGAAATGAAGGCAATACTACTTTTGCTTAAGGGATGCTAAGCAGCATGTTTATTAGAGATGAATATCAGAGATGAGTATCTGAGTTTATTAGAGATGAGTATCTGAGATCAGCTGCCATGTATTCATTAGATCCCTGATAGAATACAAGGACTGAAAGCAATTTGTTCAGAGCACTTTATCATAAGGACTTTTACCTCAATGACTCCAAACGTGATTGCCAACTCTTTCCTGCAGCTAAATGAAGGAATGAAAGTTTTAGAAGAATCTGAGTAAACATGCAAATTTCAGAGCACTCAGAATGGTTGACCTTTAAATAGAAAGGTGTTCTCAATCATAGCAAAAGCAGAGATAATGCCCTAATAATACTGAATTATCATTAACAGTTAGAAAGGCACTTGCAATATGTCAAGAATAGAGCAGCTAAATAAAGAAAAAGTGCTTCTAAAATTTTTGGTTTATACATCTTGGTAGCCTGTGGAGACATACCTTCCACATTAAGATTTGACCCACAATGTATCTCTTATTTTAAAGAAACTGCAAGGAGAAATACTTCAGATAATTAATTCTGTTTGTTATTTTTATGTACTATGAGCTGCATGTATCTTTGAGGGTTATGAGGCACTGCAAATGGCATAGGGATTTTCTTGAAATTTTCATCAATAGCTTGCTTTTCTCAGCAACAGATGGTTTCATACAGAGATTATACCAGAGAAAGTCAGAAGGATGAAACAGCAAAGAAAAGTTTACCCACCAGAAATGGTAAAAAAAATCTTGATCTTAGAACCATATATTAGATTAAAACCTAGTAACATACATATTGTTCTCATTATTTTGTAAAGTAAATAAAAAGGCCTCAGACATTAAAGCAGCATCATACTGAGACAACAATTTATAGCTAAGTTTAGAAAAAACATTAATAATATGTTTAATAGTGCAAGAAGATATGTAAACCCTTGTTTTGCAGCTAAATTTTTCTGCTTGCACCTAGATAAGCTGTTATACATATAAGGAGCCTTTTTTAAAATGCAAGGTTCCCTTGCATTTTATCTTCTCAAATTTCTGAGGAAAGCAAGGTATGAATGAAAAGAAATAAGGGGTAGGATATATTTGGTTTTATCTCAGTATATTCCAGTACAGATATAATATGGACAAAGAGCACAAACAGTTGCAGGTATTGAGAAATCTGAGCTTCCTGCAGCAATGAAAAATGCAGGACAAAAATTTAGCACTGTTTACATATGACCTTAGTTAAGTGTCTTGCATTGTTATTCAATTAAGAAGACAGTGTCACATAACAGAATCAAATAAAATATAGATTGCTAAGCAGGGAACTAATTAAAGACATTCTCAGCAAAGGGCTGCCTGGAGCTGAGCAACAGAGAAATGTTGGAGAAAGGTCTGGGACAATTTTAAAGCTGCTTTCAGAATCATCCAAGAGCAGTGTAATACGGTGCATGTTGATCAAAATTTTCTCATAAGGATAGTGAATTAACTTCCAGGAAAATGAACAAAGAGGAAGTCTTCTTTGAAAACATGAGAGCTAGCTGCTATAGCTCAGAGCTGTACTACATGTTATGTTTGAGGGTGTTACATGCCTTTATTTCTATATTTGTTACTCTGGTGTAAAGAATTGTCTTTTCTTTTTTTCCTCATCAATTTATTGTAATGGTTGACATCAGTAAGAACTGGTAAATCCTCAACCTTGGATCCTCTTTTCCATGGTTTTTAAATGTAGTTTATAAGAGTATTTCCCAGTAAACAAAAAAAGGCCTTTCTACCATGTAGAAAGGGCTGTTCCTTACTCCTCCAAATATTATACATCAGTATGTTTTAAAGTCATGTTTCATTCCTGTGTTTTTCCATTTTTTCCTCAGCCTGGTTCTGTAACCTCTCTTCACATATGAACCTGAAGCTCTAGGATCTTTGTAGGTGAGCTTGCTCTTGGTTAATTTTTCTTGTAAAGAGGTTAATAGCAGCTGAATGGTTTTCACTGCTGGAATTAGTAAATTGCATTGATGGTCTTGCATGAAAGACATCTTTCAGCAAGTTTGATACGTGAAGCCTTGTGGGATTCAGGTCCCTCTCTTGCATTGATCCCTGCTGAGGTTACAGGCTTAACTAACTCTGGGAATCTGAGCCTAAGCCCTGCAAACTGTTGGGGCTTAATATGTACACCTTTCCTGGGCATTTTATGTTGCTTACTTTAAGCACTGACTATTGTAAGGTATCTTCAGGAAGTTTAAAGTTCCTGTTTTACCACTTAGGAGCCTACAGATTTTATTTGGAAAACTAGCAGCTGCCAAAATAAATAAAGGTTGATCTCTGCAACTGTAAGCAGTTTCCTCAGATATGTAATAGCACTAGATCCCAGTCCTGTGTGAGGAAGAGAAAGAGTTACTAAACACAGACTCTGTGAGTAACTAATTCCCGAAGAAAAGAACTACTGCTGATGAGGAATTCAATGGAAATGCATAACAATATAATCAATAAGTACAGAATTACTGATTTTAAAAGTGTGAGTATCGGTTTAGAAATCTGAAATCAAATCATTAGTTTTGAAATTCTTTTTTATCTACTTGAAAATGTAAAAATCATGACACTCGTAACAAAAGAAGAAAGTTACCAAAAGAAAAATAACCAAGGAACATACTTTTTGTTTTATTTTCTAAAAAAATATTATTGATTGCCAAAAAGTTTAAATTGGAAATGTATTTTAAAATTGCTAAGGATACAATATGTATGTCTATCCCAGTGTTCTTTAAATTATGAAAGTATTTAGCTGAATCCTCAAGGTTCCACTATACAATTTTTATAGTTCAGTATCTGTAAATTAAAAGTGTGTATTAATAAAATAAGTAAGAATTATTATTTCTAGCTTGCATGATACTGTATAACTGAACTTGCTACATACCTTTTTCCTAGTTTTATTCTTCCTAGTCAAACTATTCTTTTTTTCTCTTTCAGCTAGTGTTATTGTCTTTCACCTATTTCCTTCTAAAGACTTCTATGAACTAAATTTTCACTGTATCTGCAAAATTACCAGAGTAAATTAACTGTGAATCTTAGGCATATCTCTCAATTACATGCACCTGTACTAGATCAATTAGCTTGCCTAATTTTTAGCAACAATTAGTGGCCCACAAGTGTTCTCCATTAATTAAAATGCTATCAGCCTTTTGCGAGTGCACTTCTAAAGTATTCTGTCTACAGCAGATTTGAGGGCAGTTACTTTTGGATGGACCTTACGGTGTTAATGTGCATTTTGAACTCATTGTTCCTCCCTGAAAACTAATGCTGGATTAAAATTTTTTCCTTTCTCATGAAGAACAACTTTTGTTTTATTAGTTGCTGTGAGAACTTTTTGCTGTAAAACTAAATCAGTTCTTGTACTGTACCATTTTGTATTTTAAATGAAAGGGTTTTGTTGCAGCTGCTCTTTAATTTTGGTTGTAAAGCCAGATTGGACCTCTCTTAAATGTCTTTATTTGACATCAGTCTATCCAGAAAATAATTTCCTTGCATGGATGCTTAGGCTACTGTAGAATAGTAATTCTTCTAGGTGTTAGAAAAGCATGTTTAAATCATATTTATGTGCACATGACCTTTCTAAGGCAGTGATTTAAGAGTGTTTTACAGATTAACCGCTTTATTCTGCACTCTCTGAAAACTCTCTGCTTAAAAAGCACCCTGACCACTCTCAATGATTCTGTTTAATGATGCAATTCAACTTTTTTGCAGGGACCATTTTTAAAAAGCCATACTGCTAAGTATAGCTTTTTAAATTATTTATAGAGAATTGCTGGGACAATATCTTTCTTGGTGAGTTGCTGGTGCCAGTAACACTGAATTATCCACAGAAATTAAGTCAACAAAGCTTATTCCTTTCTCTTTCTCTTCCAGCATCAAACCTAAGTATAAATTCATGCCAGAAGCCATTTTAGATTTTATACAGAACTATTTTTCATTGCTTCACTGAGTATTTCAAACAGGCAGAAAAATCTTTCATTACTAGCCTGCTTCCAATCCTAATTAGCTGTTTTAAACAAGTTGAGCAATGTATATAGGTTTTTGGTAGACATTTTTATAATAGGTAGTCAGCCTAGAGGTAAGAAAAGCTGAGTAAAATTATGAAAACAATCACATAATAAGTACATTAATAAAGTTAACCTGCAGCTAAAGAAGTATTAACCAAAACAATAAATTGGTAACACAAATCTCCTTATTCTATTTTAAATTATGTCCCTCAGTTGTCCCTTTATCAACATGTTTTATGATCTTTCCCAGAGACTTCAGTCTAATAAGCTATTGACATCAAGGAGAAATTCAGTGGGAGCCTCTTGCATACAGTTTTTCTGAAATCCCTCCCTATCTGTTGCCATGACAACACATCCATTCTTTCTGGAGAGGATGTTTTCTCTTTTCCCAGAAAAATAATTTCACAGATTTATTATTGCAAATATTGGAGCAGGAAGAAGAAAAGAAAACTCAGAAAACAATGCATTTGGAGGTGGACTTTCTGAACAAAGTAAGGAATCCCTAGGATTTGAACCTAGAAGTCACTTTCTATAATAGTTTTAAGTTTCTGCACATATAAACATTTGTATGGGATGTTCGAACTAGATGTACAAAAAGGCCAAAAAGCTGGCATTCCTGATATTTTGGTTTTGAAAAAGAAGTAGCATTTATGCAAGGTTTTTTTATGGACCATAACTTTTTGTTAGAGGCACCGTCTGAGAATACTACTTGAGTCTAATGTCTTAAACTATTGAGCCTATACAAAGTCTATTTGGACCCTGTTGCTAGCCACCTAACATCTGTTAAATTCTGCAGGAAACAGAAATTACATGAAATAGCATTTCTTTGCCTTGTCAAAGTGCAGCTAACATAAGCCCATAGAATTATATTTCTCTACACATGTAATTACATGACAACGATAACTGGGGTTTAAAAAAAAGCAACACAAAATGTCTTCATTAGTCTAGCACAAAAAAACATCAAGACTGTACCTGAGCACAGAATACTTTTCAAGAATAGGAGTGCAGGTCCTATTATTTTTTCTTTTAAGCTGAACCATTTTGGTGTAACTAGACTTTCACCTGAAAATAGAAATAACCTGACATAAACTGAATAAGATTTGAAAATCTGTACTGGTAAGTAACACAAAGGCAGTGTTATATGGAGTAATTTTTAAAGATGGTCTAATATTCCTTTCAAGCATATGAATTGCTAACTTGCTTTCAGTTTTGTGTCATACACTGACAAAGATTTGTATTCTTTCTTCTCTGCTCCTTTTACTTAAATTTTATAGGTGAATTGGAAGTAAAGAATAAAACTATCATGCCTTTTTCCTTTTTGCTAAGTCTCTAAAATCAGCAGTTTCCATATAGATGATTAAGTCTTGTTGGAAGGAAACTAGTAATAAATTATAGTAAAGTTTCAGGAATATATGGAAGGTAAAAGAATTTTCTTGAAATACTAAGCAAAAGTTTCAGGAATATATGAAAGGTAAAATAGTATTCTTGAAATAGTAAACAAAAGCATTATAATTTTCCTTGATATAATTTATCTTTATTGTGACAAAATCTGTCTTACTGCCTCAAAATCTGCTCTGGTTTCCATCCTGACTATGTGTATGAACCGGAGTAAAATATGCATCCTAATATGGATAATTTTTGTCTTAAATATTTATCGTGGAATCCATTAATATATTTCCTAAAAGTAAATTTGTAAAATATGTTTCCAATTTACAGAATAAACACTACGCACAGGTGGCCAGGAGAACATATTTCACACAGTCAACATTTAGAAGGGAAACAATGTCAAAAATAATCAGTTCTGTAAATGCTCGAAGGACTGGGATTGCACGTGGTTCTGTAACTACATAAAAAACTTGAGTAGTCTGAAAACTTAAGCAGACTTGGAATGAACATAAAAATTTGCACACAAAATTTACTTGTGAATAGTAAGACACATCTGAATAAATAAAGACAAAAAAACAGAACTTCTCTGAATATTATTTTAATGGTACTCTGCAACCTCTTTTATCATATCGAAACTCCTCAGTACTAAGAGAAAAAATGTTTAATTAAACTATTTAGAACAATTTACATAATATCCTATTCTAGTTTTAGTCTATTTTAAATGAACTCAAAGAAAAGCTAGAGTATAATAGCAGATCAAAAGATAAGGAGCTATTTTATGAATATTGGAAGAGAGTTTTATATATAATATAGACATCACATTTGTCTACAAAGGATCTTTTTCAGATTTCTCTATGTTGAATTTTTTAGCTTGTTTAGAGTACAACTCATGCACCGACTGCATAATACAAAAGAAAATTAAGAAATCATAGCGGATTTTAAAGTCAGCCAGACTGCTGTAGTATTTTTTAAATAAACCTGCAAGTGTTTCACCCAGTTGTGTTTTCAGCACTTCAAAAGATACTGTTCTGTTCCCTTTTTTAGAGTGTAATTGTTCTATATTTTCCTAGCATTTATTGTGACAAAATGTGAAAGCGTTAAACATAATGATTCTGTTTGCTTATGCATTTTTACCCTCTTCCTCCACAGCCTAAATAAGGTCATTATATTCAGATTACTTCTGTTTTATTACACTGACTTCTTCTTTGACAGGAGAAGATATTTTGGTAAAGCTTCTACAGCCTGTAGAAAAATGACCTTTTAATTTAAAAATACAGTGTTTTCACCACTAAAAATGTTATTTACCATCTTAGTTTCTTGCTTTCTGCTTTGAAACAAGGTCCTCCAACAATTGCACGCAACAGATTTGTGATGTATCGGCCATTTCAAAGTCATGTGCAATCCTGCTCACATCACAAGGCATCCATCTCTGCGTACATATTATCTCCAGAGCACAGTGCACTATAGCATGTGGTGGTGGTTTAACACCAGCTGGGAATTAAACTCCAAATAAGCCACTCAACTGCCCCCAGGTCCCTGCGCAAGAGTGGAACGAAGAGTGGAGGATGTGGGTTGAGATAATAATTTACTGGAAGTAAACAGCAGTGGAATGAGAATCCCACTGGAACAGCATCTGTGTTAATAACATATGTATACATAAAGAAGGTGCTTTGCCCACAAGAAAGGTACTCACCACCTTGACTTAGTTCCACGTGGCTCCTGGGACAAAGACAAGATGGCAGCTGCACCACATAACTTCCCAAAGACAAGCTAGTGGTTGTTCCCCACAGTTGACTTTCCCCATCTCCAAACCCAAGACAACAGAAAACATCTTTGTGTCATGCAGAAATGGGTCATTTTACATATGTGATCAGGTTGTCCTTAATATTTCCCAGACTGTTCACTAATTAAAAAACCACAGACCAACAAAAAAATCCAAACATATCATAACTACAGAGAGTTGGAATGCAATACTTTAGTAAAAAGACAATAAAATTCACATTTAATTTCTCCTCTTAATTTTATCTATTTAAAAGCTGCGCTTTTTTTGTGAAAAATACGTCTTTTAAACATTCTACAAGTTGCCATGTTATACACTTTAATTCTTACTGTAAGTGAAAACAACCTTTTCTGTCATAAGAGGGTTTTTACTGAAATATTTTACACTTCTCCACATATGTATTTGCATCTTCAAGGAATTTGGCAAAGCAGCTCAACAAACTCTGTAATGTTCATAGTGCTGGTATTCCTTGAGATTTGATTTACGACCAAGAGAACCAGAAGATGTCAAGGAAGATAAAATGTGGAATATCTGGCAGCATTCAGATGGCTGAAAGGAAGCCAAAGCTTTCACTACAGCACCTTTGGCACACTTAATGGTTTGGGCTGGCATAAGGTAAAATGTGTAGAAGCTATATCATCTATCTATATCTATATCTATATCTATATCTATATCTATATCTATATCTATATCTATCTGTCTATCTATCACAACATTTTCTCTCCCAGCATAAAGTCTATCTCAACTGACAGACTTCTTTCTAGTCTATGACAGAATTACAGAATCACAAAATGGGGAAAATAGAAGTCGCGGAAAATATAAGTTATACACAGTTGCAATCTTGTGGGTTTGATCAGTTCCTGTGAACTAATATAACACTTTATTTTCTCAGATAATTAATGTTGTACCTGGGGGGCTGCTTAGTAGTAAATGTTCCGTTTGAGATACCCACCTGGCTCAACAGCCTATTGAGAGAGTAAAAAATCTTCCTGCTTTTTCTGACTTTCTGGTATCACAGGCTGGGAGGCTAAGAGATATAGAAACTCTTCCTTTTCGTCATATCAGGAGAATGTGTAATATAACCAAGTCCTATTCGAGATTTTTCATTTGTCTTCTGAAGACATATTGGCATCAGCCATTGACATTTTAGGAGTTTCTTTCAGCAAACATAAATAGTTGAAAAACTTATTCTAACAGTTTAGAGCTCAGAACTGCCTTAGCAAAAAATATGTCTAGCTAAGTAAGTTATAAGGTTCACATACTTGTAAACACAAGAAGTTAAAATTGGTCTTGATCGCGAGAAAATGAAAAAATGGGAAAACATTCTGAAATAACAGAAAGATACTATTATTATATTCATAGCTGAAGACAATGGCAGTGCTGATTCTTATTTTTTTTCCCTGCAGTTTAATTTTCAGTAGAACATTAAAGACAAAATTTGGTGAAACTTCTTCTCATGTAGAATCATAAAATATATTTGTTCCTTGTTTTGACCAGCCTTATAATCTAGAATTTGGATTTGTATTGATGGAAAAAGTGAAATGGATGAACAACACAGTTTTGAGCAAGATTCAATGTACTCTTCATTTTTCTTGGACAGACAGATATTGTAACAATATAATCCATTATGATTTGTTGTAGCAAAACTAGAGGCTTATTGTGATATTAAAGCAAAAAAATGGCCATTATCTCTCAGGAAAGGAAATAGAAACCCTTTAGTGATTGAGCTGACAATCTTCACAGTCATTAGGGATACTGATAGGAACATTTTCACCATGGTATGCAGAAACCAGCTGTCATATATTAGTATTACCTAATGTCAAATTCCCATTCACCATACTAAAAATACAGCTTTGTAGAGGCTAAATTCACTTCACACAAATATAGGACTCTACTCTTACACAGTGTTTCATTGAAAGAGATAAACTTCTGTTTATAGTCTCTGGTTCCCTTCTTTTCGGAAGTAGGAAGTATAAACAATCTATAAGATTCAGCAGACCACAGCCACATAGACCTCTAAGTCCTCAGGGATGTATCTGAGAGAGCACTGGAATTTCTGCTCTGGCAGCAGAACTGTGCCAGGACACGAAACAGATTATGGGAAAGCGAAGCGCTGTGCAAAGAGAGAGGATGGTGTGGTACTCTCTAGATAGGCCAGGGTGTGGTGCTACTGCTTGAGACAGTGCTAGGTTATGCTCATAAACTCATCTTCACACCCACAGTAGGGTTCAGATAAACAACGACAGGAGTGGGAGCCCAAATAAATGTCCTCACCTGACTCCACACAGGTCTTTTATCATGTGAAGGCCACCAAAGGCCCATCACCACAAGCTCAGAGGAGCTCAGCAATGCACAATTGCAGGCAGGATCCCATATTAAGGATTCATAAAGGATGAACCAACACCTTGCCCAGAATGCTCCCAGAACTGTCCCATGACAGCCACCAGGCCTGTAGTTGAGGTCTGAAATCCATCAAGATAAGTCAACAGGAGCAACTGTCTGGATCGCCTGTCAGACAGATGCCTAAGGGTGTGGGATACATCATGGAATGCAGGGGAAGAGTAGTTAATGGTTGCAGAAAACTTACTTCAGGATATTTAGGGAAAGAACCAAAAGCAGGAAAAGGAAGGGGCTTAAGTGATTTGGGGAAGAACAAGTGAGGGAGAATGAAAGGCTATTGGGGGGGNGAATCCAATTACTTTTCAGGTCAGTACACTTATCTGGCTCTTGGGACTTGGGAAGCTAGAAACTGAGTAGACTGGAAACCGAGGATATCCACTGGGCAGACTGAGCATCTGAACTCAGTAGACAAAGGGATCCAACTGGTATATACATAAACATATGTAGGTATATGCACTTTTTTCCCCTCACTATTTTATCTTCATCCTGCTCAGACAGAGAAGGGAGCAGGATGAGGTCATTCTTGCAGTCAGTGATTGTGTAACTGATGAGTGTGTCCATCTGTGATCCACGTCACCACCACCTGAGTGTATCCATAAATATGTGTTGCACATGCACTCTGTGTACATGTAGCTGCTGGAAATGCCACTTCAGTCTCACCACTGTTTGGAAATAGGAGCATGGAGTCACAGCAGCCTCACCTCTCTCTCAGAATGTTAGATTTGGCATGGTATATGTAAATTTTCCTCTAACATAATGTATTTTAAAAATATATTTTAATGATTCAAGGGTCTCCCTAACCTGAAAATATTTTAACTATGTGTTGTTATTGAACATAAAACACGTTTACTAAAATATTTAGTATTTATAAGTCTATAGCAACCTTCTAGAATCATAAAGAGTCCATGATCTGAATACTACAAATAATTTTTTTCTAAAGGGTTAGAGTTATATAACCCTTGCAGATTTCAAAGGCTCATTAGCTTTATTGCAAAGGAAAGTCCACAATGAGGGTTTTCTTGTGTTTGTATTTTTTTTTCTTGTTCTGCTCATATATCTCTTTTTTGTTTGTTGTTCTTCAAGAAGTCTTGAAGATTTTTCTTGGGAACAGAGGCATAAAGAAGATGAGCAGTAAGTCAGAAAAGGTTTCGCAGTTTAATGACATACCTCATTTCCTCTTCATAAACCTTTACAAGGCTTTAATATGCTCCTAGCTTTATATCTGCATCTTAGTTTAGAAGACTTTTTAGGAGCCTACAAATATTTTTCATGGCCTAGATTTTTCATGTCTGTGTATCAGAACTGCTAATATCAACTTAAATGTTCAGAGTAAGTTTGAAAGTATACATGTATAATTAATTCTGTTTTCCTCATAGGAAAAAGGACAGAAATGGACATGCAGAATCTTTGCTAAACCAGAAAAAAATATGCCTTATAGGAAATGTTGAATAATACTCAAGAACAATAGAGTTTTACTTACATGTTTCTCTCTGAGAAAGAGAAATTCCTCAACTATGTTATTAAAAGAGAAAAAGAAGTGGAGGTAAGAAAATAAATACAGGGGGAAATGGTAATAATGAGTGAAATATTGAATTTTTCTCTTTAATTATATTTTTGTTGTTAAAATCTTTGTTTTATTATTTTTCTTTGGTTTGTTTTTTTTATTTAGAAACCCTTTTTATCATGTAATAGACAACATAATAGGATAAGCAAACTATAACAAAGTCTTCTGGCTCCTAGACCAATGGCTGAAAAACTAGCAGGTCTTTTTTAGGTTTGGTCATAAATGTACATCTCAGTTTCCAAACACATTGTTTGTGAGAAGAAATAATGAAGCTGAACTGCTAGACTTCTACTATGCAGCCCTTCCTATGTTGTAATTTGAATATATGTTAGGACATAACCACCTCTAAAAGACAGGAATAGGAGAATACATTAATTTGTCCTATAGACAGCAGACTGTGTATGTCATCAGCTAATTCCAGTAGGGGTATGGATTGCCCAAAGGCAAATTTATGTCACTGGTTGGACTGCAAGAGAATAGATTATTTCTAATTTCACACCATTGTTTGATCATTAGTCTGATCATTTGTTTAACAAGAGCACTGTTTCAGTTATTCTCATTCATACTTTATCAAATTAGGTTACATTTGACTAATGTGTTCAAAAGCCTTTGAAGACAGGAGATAGACAGATGAACAGATGTAACTTAAAGTCCTTCTTAAAAAGGAACAAGCTAAAATTATCTCTTCATTTCAGCAGCTAACATGATTCACTGTATTCTTTGAAGAGTCAAAGTTAAATTCACAAATTACATAAATTCAAGAAACTTCAATTTATCTGAAATTAGTGTTGGGTCAGAGAAGTAAAGAACATCACCCCCAACCTCCCATACTGTTCATGTGAAGATTTAGTTGCTAGAATAGGACTTAATCAGCAAACTGATCCCGTAAGAGTCCAAACTCATTTCTATGAAGTGACTGGGAACAAGGATGCATTTTGAATCATTGTCTGTAGAAAATCTCCCTATTTTATATTTTTTTTTCCTGAGGACAGGTAGTTTTGGGGTTTTTTTTCCAGTATAAGCAAAAAAACACCAGAAAGGTTTCCTGGAAAAATGTTTTTCAACCCTGTTTCTTTCAAAAACCAGGAAAAGGATTGCATATTACTTAATTGTTTCATTGTGCCAGTAACATTTTGTCTAACTGGGACACACACACCTGTGCATATGTGTATGCGTAAGTGCATGTGCATATACAGTTATGCATTTATGTGCTTGTCTGTGTACAGTTAAATATTAACATAATTCTCTAAAGTCCTCTGAGCAGTACAATCATCTGTGCTACTCTTCTTTGTCTTTCCTTGTGTTATGTTTAGTTTTTACTGCCACTATTTTTAATGCTTCCTTTTTTTTTTTCCAGAAAAAAAAGTAAATCAGAGAATAAAATATATAATTCACAGTATCTCTACTTTAGGCAAAAGAGCATTACTGTTTATTACAATGACACAGAAGTTCAGCACCTGTAAATATGTCTCACTATAGAGTTATTAATAAATTAAAATGGGCCTTTGATTTCTGCAGCACTTTACAGCAGACAGGATGATCCAGTTTTAATGATAATTTCTTACAAGTTTCCTCTGAAAATAATGATGGATTTCAGCTAGCCCACTGATATAATTATTTGTTTTGTACAAGACATTTTACTTATGTGGAGAATCTGTGCCTATACGACCAGGTTCTAACTGGAGGAAATTAAAAGCTACAAAATGTTAGCATTATGAATTTACTTCTCCATTTTAAAACTTAGATATTGAGACAGAATGAAAATGTGTTCATTTTCTTGTTCTCTCACTAAATGGAAATTCAGTAAAGCCTTGAAACTATGACTAAATTCAGCCTAAACCAAGCAATTTGGCAATATTTTACAGATCATGTGGTTTCTGTTCAAAAATGTCCCAGAACAAAAAGAAAGGTGTGTCTCAGAGTATATAGTCTGAACTAACACCAGAGGTAGAGAAAGAATTGCAAGACTATCAGCAGAAACAGATAGGACTGGATGCAGTGGCACATAGTGTTGAGCAATCTCTTGATTATTTCAGATTACAAGATTTTTCTTGGGAGTGAAAGGTTAGCTAAAATGAGAATTTGTCAATCTTAGATTGTTTAATAAACTTCAAGGTAAAATAATAGTAATTGCAAACTCGTAAAATATCTAATTACACTATGAAATAATAAGATACTAGCTAAATGTGTAAAAAAATAGAGGACGTTATCTAAACTCAATTGAGATCAAAATATAAGAATTTTTCTCTTTGGGAACAGAAAAGGTGAAATGAAGAAAGTATTGTGTCTCCTTGACAGTGTTTCATGAAAGAGTAACACCAGGTAAACTCTAAAATTGATGGCTCTCACAGAATTTCATGAATTGTACTACAATCCATTCGGATCAGGGAAAGAAAAAAAAAATCTACATGACTATGTACTCTTGTCCTTATTGGGGCTTAGAAAGCATTCACTATTCTTATTAAAATGGTATAATCTTTTTAGTAGTTTCCCAGCTCACCTGACTTTCCATTCAGTCAATTTTATGCCAGTCAATTCTTTGCCAAACTCATCTACAAAGGACAGCTGATCAGACAGCAGTAACATGGAAACCAGTGATAAATACTGGTTATACTTCTCAGTTTTATCAGCTAGATTAATTACTTATCAGATTACCCTTTCCCATGTAAATTATAGAAATTTTCCAACTAACAGTTGAGGGTTGTAAATGTGCACCTAGAGATTAACAGGAGGCCACATATTTAGTTTTTAACAGAACAATTAATGTCTATATGAGCATTCTAACAAAAATCCTGAGCATATGTGGGCTCATTCCAGCAGAAAATCTAGACATAGATTTACTAATTTTATTTCTATGTTACAATTTAAAAATACTTAACAAAACTGACTGCTGGCTATTCTTAAAATAATTATTTATTTTAAACTTATTTTTGTGC
>VXBU01006344.1:1635-29333 GCA_013400315.1 Bombycilla garrulus
GGGTGCCCAGAGCAGCTGTGGCTGCCCCTGGATCCCTGGCAGTGCCCAAGGCCAGGCTGGACACTGGGGCTGGGAGCAGCTGGGACAGTGGGAGGGGTCCCTGCCATGGCAGGGGGGCTCTGGGGGGGATTTAAGGCCCCTTCCAACCCAAACCATTCTGGGATTCTGTGCCACAGATGGCCGATGGGCAGTGCTGGACAGTGGGGTGGGTCAGGCATGTTTCTGACTCTGGGCAGCCCCTCGGAGCCTGGGGCAGTGCGGATGGCAGAGCGATGTGAGGGCACCTGCAGCCACTCTTGTGCCCAGCAGTGGCACTGGGTGAACCCCACGAGGCGCCGAGGAACCCCTGTTGGAGCCCTCATGGGGGTCATGGTGCCTAACCCCATGATAACAGTGCAGGGTTACGCCTGTGGGTGCCACGAGTGACACCTCCACATCGTTTCCACCTCCTGCTCCCTTCACCAGGGTGGGTGCTTGAGAGAGGTGGGCAGGAGAGGCCCTGAGCTCTCCTGGGACAAGCTCATCAGGGCACCAAGCCTGACAGAGGTGCACTTGGGGAATGTGTCCTGTGCAGGGCTAGGAGCTGAAGCTGGTGATCCCTGTGTGTCCAGCTCGGGATATTCAATGTTTCTGGAAGGCAGGAGCGAGAAAGTGGAGCTGGGGTGATGCAGAAGGAGCACGGTGTGCTCATTGCTCCTCCACGCGCTGCTTCTGGCAGCTCTCCGCTGTGTCTCTGCGTGGCTGTCCCGGAGCCTGGAGCTGCTCCTGGCATGAGAGCACGGGGCTGTGAGGGATGTCCCGAGGCAGCAGCGGCTGCAGCCAGGAGCACCAGAACACGCTGTGCTCTGGTCACTGCTCCTGTCTGTGCTCCAGCCTGCAGGCAGCACCACAAGGGCTCAGCCTGGAGGAGTTTCCCCCACAGCTGCTGGGGGTGATGCAGACACCCCAAAGAATCGCTCCGAGGCCTTGGGAGGGCCTTTCCAAGGGATAACGGGCCAAGCAGGGGCCACGGATGAATGGGATGCAGGCTGATGTGCCATGTGTCGGCACAGTGGGTTAATTAATCACGTGGCAGAGAGGTGGTGAAGCTGGCAAAGTTAATTAGGCAGCACTGATGATGGGGTGGATATGTGTCAGCAATTAACAGTGCTAGGATGAAAGGGCTGCAGAAGTGAAAGAAAGTGCAGGGTGTTTGTGTTTGAGGAAGGATGGCACCTGTGAAGCTTTCTGAGCTTGGAAGGTAGCAAGGGATGTGCTACGACTGGGATCGGTCATTTCCAGCTTGTTGGGGTTCCACTGGAAACTGTAATTTACTGTTTGACCCATTAGAACGAGCAGCCTTCCTACTCCTCTCTAGTGACAGGCTCTGTTGGGTCCCACCCTCTTTTTTCTTTTTTTTTAATCTTTTATGTCATTCTGACTTTCACTATGAGGGTCAGCTGGGCAGAGGCTGCTTTTCACATGTTTAAGGAACATATCCAGATTTCACAATGCGGCTGTAGAGCATGTGCAGAACTAATCTCAGTGTGACCTGAGAAGCTGCAGGTTTTAGAGACATTGTTACCTCTGTGAAAATGGACAATCCCTCTTTGTCTCAGTTTCAGAGAAACCTGGATTATTTTTGGATGGTAAGCTTCAGTCTCTTCCACACCAGGACAATTCACTTTCCGAACCTGGAGTTTTAAACAGAAAGAGAGACACGATGTTCTCTCATCTGGTTAAATTAAAATAGCATTGGTGTGAGATCAAGCTTACACTGCAAACTAAACACAAGCTGGAATTTGGTCAGAACTTACTGCTCCTATGAGTTTTTGCTGCAGTAAGGGAAGGTAGCTGAGCCTGCAAAAATAGGAGCCACGCTCTTTCCCCACAGAGAGAACCCCTACTGCTAGTTTTTAAAGATGTGAAGTTTGTCCAGGACTTTGGCACCTATTGGTTAAAAGATGCTGCACTCAGGGTTGCATCCCGTTTAGAAATGTAACACAGTTTCCTACTGTAGATCCATTCTGCCTGTAGTAGCGCCTAATAAAATGGATCAGCCCAGTTGGAAACCAGCCAGCAGGCAACTCAAGTTTGGTCATGTCAAGTGAGGTACTTTTTTAGCAGAAGGTGGAAATTAAACACTTACTCAAGTCTTGCAGCTTGAGTTGGCAAGATTTGCTCACTGTGTCTGTAGTGTTATGGATTTCTTTTACTATGGGTGTAGTGACACCAAGGGGGAAAAAAAAATCTCGTGGAAAAAGGTATAGTTGGATAGATTTTGGCTAATTGCAGTGGACTTAGGGGCAGGACAGCAGACTTCTGTGAACTACAGAGTGCAGGAAAACCTGTTTTAGAGCAGGGATTTAGCTCTGGGGGCTACAAGAGAGCACGGGCAGAAGGCAGGAGGAGTCCCATCCAAGAGCCTGGAAATGTGGGCAGGAATCGGGGTGAGGTGTTTGCAGCAACCTCTGCGTCACCTGTGGGTCCTGAGAAGGATTTTTGGCACCAGGTCTGCAGAGCTCTGTCTCCTCCTAAGCCAGGCTGCCCTGAGGGGCTGAGCAAGGTGCTGCTCTTATGGTCTGCATGTTTGGAGAGGGTGGCAGGGGTAATCGCATGTTTAATCCTGGCAGCTGGAGGGGAGCAGCCCTCAGCAACCCAGGAGTGTTTATGGGAACCCACCAAGGCCTGGAGCATGAAAACCAGCCCTCAGGTGTGGAGGGTTGTGTGGGAGTCACGCTCCTGACCCTAAGGGCTGAAAATCAGACCATTCCCCCAGGGTTTGACTGAGCATTTCAGGAGAAAGAAGATTTATAGAAGGTCAGGAGGCGGTTTTCCAAGAGTCAAGTAGGGATTTTTGGCAAGTGCCTCGCATTAAGCGTTGTGCTCAAGCAGTGCAATTTTTTGGAGCTATCCAAGCCCTTGGTGCAGCAGGTGTAATTCCTGCCCTGCTCAGCAGAAGGCCAGGAACCATCACAGCCAGGACTGTTCTCTTCTGTTCCCATTGAAAATCGCCCTTCCACAGTTGCCCTTGTGTTTTCGTCTGTCCCCGTGGGTGCGTGTGTTGTGTTTGGGGACTGGCAGCGTAGCAGCGGGGTTTGTGTTCTTACCACACACCAGAGCAGTTGCGTTATGGCAGCAGTTGCAGTGAACTTCCAAGGGTAACAGGCTTCCACTGACACGTGCCAGGCGCCCAGGTACGCCAGGTCAGAGCCAGGGAAGCGAGCCAGGCGGTCGCTGCAAAGTGCAACCAGCCCCGTTTAGGTGCAACGCCCCCATTGTCGGGGAAAAAGAGGATACTTTGTTCTTTTTCTCGTCTGTTTTCTTTGATTCCCTTGATTCTGGTCCCAAAAGGCAAGGTTGCCTTCGGGGGAAGGAGGGAGAGAGAACTTATGGGTAAACATGGAGAGCTAATCTTGTAAACATTGTGTTCTGGACCTTGGCTTTGCTGTGGATGAGGCCAGTGTGTGACGCATGGGAGCACATGTGGGCAGAACTTCTCAGAAGGTCTGGAGCCACCCAGCTCTCACAGGGGCCAGAACTTTGTCTCGCAGGCAGGTCCTTCACTCAGCACCTCGGAAGGTGGAAAATTCTGTCAGTCTTCTCTCCACCCTCTCATCGGAGCTCCCGTGTTACCCTAGGAACTTCACTGCAGTGGTTTTGGTGCTTGAGGCTTCCAGCATTTTTGGGATACAAGGGTTGCCTGAAGGTCCTCCTGCACATCTGTAGGCTCAGACTGACATCACTTCTTCTGTAAATTGTTGTGTAATAATGAGGATCATTTAAATGTTTATCTAAGCAAGCATGTGACTCTCTCTTGCAGAGGTGGTCCATTGCATTCTAAGGACTTTGATGTCTGCAGCTCTGATCTTGTGCAACCTCCTCACTCATAACAACCTTCTACAGGGGAGTTTGCACCAGGGCACGGTATAGAATATTAAAGCTAGCTAATAAATAGTCACTTTTGTTTTCTTCACATGCAGCTTGGCTTGTGTAAATGCAGGAAGAGATAAAACTCTGGCTGAGTGGTGTTGGGGGTAGGTGTTAGGGTCTTCAGAAAAAGTTTTATGGCACGTAGGGCTTAGGCTGAATGAAGTGCCGGTTCTAGTTTAGGACTCAGTCGTGAAAAGTGCAAATTCCATGAAGTTCATGTTGCAAAATAAGTGATATCACACTCTGCACTCAGCTGTCCTGAATGGCTGCAGCAGAGATGGGGTGTCCTTGGCAGCGAGCGGCCTGCTCTGTGGAAAGCAGCTGCATTTCTCCCTCCACGCCCAGGGAATGGGTTGTAGCACATGTTTCCCAGTGCAACCAGCTGGCTCTGGCCATCCACGTACAGGGAATGAAAGGCTCTGGGCTTTTCAGCCCTGCTGGGTGGGAATTTTTAACTTGCTTCACTGGAAAGGCTTGGTTGGAGATGTTTTGCGTCTTTCCCGTGCTGCTCAGACGTTACAGGACGTGTGCCAGTTCACACAGACTCATGTGGAGTTTAGGCTGCAGCTGTGAGCTGTGGAGAGAGCTGTCCTGAGGTTGAACACGTCACCAGGAGTTTTCTGAAGCTGCCTCTTCGTGTGTCTTTGCTGTCACGTTCAGTGCAGCCCGTGGAGTTTTTAAAAGTGGAAGTTTTAAATTGTACGTGTGTGCAGTGCAGGTTCCATAGTCATAGCATGGACAGGTATGTACCTATTAAATCTCTGCTTCACTGATCCTTAAGGCAGCTCAACTGCAAGCTTTCTTGAACAGGAAAAAGCTGTCAGCTTGGTTACTTGTCCAAGTGAAGAGCTCAGGTAGCAGATTTTGCAGCAATATCACGAAAATCAAGGTCGTGATAAAACGTCCCCATTTATAAACCCCTTGTAATCGCTGGTGTTTGTGTGTCTTGCAATGCCTTTTAACTTTGGGGATGTTTGCAGGTTCAACATGTGTAGCTATGAACTGAAATGAAATCTGAGAAACAATGTTGTGAACATGCAGTTTATTGTTGTGTACATATGATACATGTGAAGGGCTTTCCAGCTGCTGGAAGGTGGAGCCTGTAAAGCAAAGTGAGAAGCAAACCCAAAGGGAACTGACATGTCAGAGAATCACTCAGGACTCAACAACCTGAAACCTGTTACAAACCTGTATTCCACGGAGGCACGTGGTCATTACAGCAAATCTCCACCACAAATTGTTACATGAAGATGCTCTGAAAGCAGGAAGGACTGCTTCTGGTTACCAATGACAAATATTGATGTGCTGAGTGACATTTGCTAAGGACACAGTGCAGTACTAACCATTGCTCCTTTGTTCTTCATTTCTAGGTCAAGATGTTGTTAAGTATAAAAAGTATCTTATGGATGTACTCTACGTTAGTTATAACATATATGCTACCTAAAGGTAAGTCTTCTGTTCACAGAGCATCTAATTAAAATTAATTTGATGTGGTCTAGTAGGTAGGGCATTTCACAGCACTGAGGAAACAGCCCAAACTCTCAGGGAATTTACCTTCTTTGCCTTCGCCAAGCTGCACCTTGTCACTGATTTTGGTTTGGTGTCCCCCTCAAGGTGTTAATAATTTCTACCTCTTGTGCTTGGGCTGCCATGAGCTAAGCTGGGGCAGGTCCCTTGGCTGCTGCTCTGGAGCAAGGAGGTGTTAGGGCAGCGGCAGGTTTGGGTGGAAGGGAAGGAGCCCTTACTGCCTCTCTTGGTGATTACATGCTAAAGCTGAAGTATGTGGCCATGTGTGGTTGCCATGGTTATTTGAAAGTTTGGGTCAGCCCTCAGTAAGGAAAATATCCCAACAGCTGCTGCAGACTCACAAAATTGGGAAAGCAGCTTTCCCAAGTCTCAAAGCAAGCTCTTTTTCTTTATTTTCTTTCCCCCTTCTTTCCAGGAACTCCTCAAATTGATTTTAGCCTTTGGGAAAATCAAATTTACTACTTTTTTTTTTCCACTTAGCTGGGACAGTGTTGCTAGTAACATCTTTTGGTAGCCCTGAATGATAAAGAAAAGAACTGGTTCATTAGTGGAACAAAATAAAAAAAAAATGATAATAGATTTAGATTGGCTGTAAGGAAGAAAGGTCTGGATCAGACCACAGACCTGACTCACTGCCTTGTACAAAGAGTCTTGTAGAAATTCATAAATTATGTAGAAATGTGTAAGATGCAGAATTCAGGGACACAGGGATTGGAGGGCAGCAGTGTACGTGGGGAGGAGTTGCATGGATCCTTGGAGCTGTAGAACGTGGGAGTTCATCTTTACATGTCCTCTCACTCCATCTTTTATTACACCTTAAATGGCTCATCTTCTCTCCAGAGTGGAATTTTTGGTACTTAGGAGTTTTTTTAATGAATGTCCCGTTCCTTGGAATGTAGATCAGGTTGTGACCCATCCTTATTTGCCCAAATTTTTAAAAAGAAATTCAGACAGACCTTGATGTTCCTAGAACACACTGTGAACTTTGTGGGATTTCCTTTTTAAGCTGAGGGTCATTCTTTTGCCCTACAGAGTCTGAACCATTTTCGAACTATGGCCATGGTGAGGAGGACAAGGATGAAAAAAATTTTCTTTTTCATGAATTGACCTAATTCACGATCCCAACAAATCTGTGTGATCAACTCATGTCCTTATCTTTTGTAGAAAAGTCAGTTGGTACAATAATATTTTTGAGGGTGAATGTTAGAAGACTACACACAATCTTTACAGGTACAGCTTTTGTTTAAAAATACTCTAAAAAAAAAAATATATGTATATATATCAGCAATCTGAAGAGATAGACATCCCAAGTTTCAACCTTTTCTTTTGAAGTCCTTATTTTAAATATAAAATTGAAGCCTTTAAATCTTTCGTGAAACACTAATTCCCACCACTTACCACTGTTGTGGTTTACAAGCTGGACCTTGTGTTCCAGAAAAACTCCGTGCTGGAGTTTTTCCCATCTGTTTTGGGTGGCCATTTGTGGCATTTTGTTGAGTCCTGCAGCTGAGATTTACATTTGCCTGGCCCTTTGTGAGGCTGTAAAAGTAGTTCTTCATTAGTCTGTGTCCTTCTCTTATTCTGCTTGCTCAGACCACAAACCACCTGGTAAAGGACTCAGGGAAGGTTTTTGTTGGGTCTCAGTCCATTACCTGTCAGCGTTTCCTGCAAGTTTCACTCATTTTAATTCATTATTATCTTCACTGGAAGGCTTGTGGTTAATGAGAAGGCTTCTCTTAGGCTCAGTGCTAGCTGGATTGACAAAACACACAATTTCACTGATCCTTTCTATTTCTGCTGCTAGACAGGGCAATATACCATATGTCCCAGCAGGTTGTTGATGAACTGAAAAATGAGATGCAACATTCTTATTTTTTTTTCCTCATAAATTTAGCTAAAAATAAGTAGAATATTTTATTCTTTAAGCATGTGGGATTTGTCTGCATAGTCAGTAGCAACATTCTGTTCAGTTAAACTCAGTTATGTGGCAAATTCACTCCTCTAAGCAGTGTCACACCATGCAGGGCACTCGTTTCTTCAGACTCCTTGCCCGCTGCAGACCCACTGGCCTGGTCAATGTGGTTAATGTGATACAGAAGGGCAGAATTCTGTCCTTTTTTTAAAAAAAAATATCCGTACTCCTACTTCAAAAATTTTGTAACATTTACCGCAGAACAAGTGTACACATTTTGGAGAAAGGAGCTCCATTCTAAAGCATGAATTCCTTTCTTCCCACCTAAAAAGAAGGGCATCCAGCTATGTGCCATTGGTCCATCACATCCCATTGACAGGGGCTGACATGGAATATAAGCTTAGCAAAAATGCTAAAGGGGAAAAAAAAAGGGTTATATGGATTAATCTAAGATACTGATAACTTCTGCGTTGGGTAATAAATTCTGCTAGACTAACTAATCTGGACTGCTGCAAGAAATCAAGCATTTTGGAACTGTGCTGGAACATCACTTAATCTTGCATTTCAGATATCATGTCAGCCAAATATTTTCTTTTTTTGTGGGGAAAAACTTCCTCTTCCTCCATCTTTCTCCTCTTCCTCCATCATCCCCTCCTTCTTGTCTTCTCCTCCTTCTTCCCTCTCCTGGCCACAACAAATAGTTTTTTTATGAAGTGTGATATAAAGCTTTCTGAAGTTGGACAGAACTGCAGCTTCACAGGATCTTATGTTCTGGGAAGTAGCACGGTTTAGGCTGGATCTAGTTTGCATATCAGGATGGTTTGTGTTGTTTGCCAAGGCTTCCAGCTGGCTGATGTGAAGACATGAATTCTAAAGGGAGGAAATTTCCCCAGGGTTCAGTGCTGATATTCCAGATCATTCATAATCAGAAACAAGGTTCTTAAAAAAAGTTTATTAAAGTTCTGTCAGTCAGTATAATTATAATTTAGTCATTCTTCATTTAAGAAGAAAGTTCCTGTAAGGTGTATAGATGACAAGAGATCATAATAAATTCTAAATACTTTGAGACTGATTTTAATCTCCCACCTGTGCAATTTGGCAGTAATTCCATCACAATTGATAGAACTGAGAATTCATTCTGTTTCTTTATCTCTAACCACTGTAACTGTGAAGTTTCAACAAAATAAAGGTGATAAAAAAGATCTCTGGTTTAATCAGTCTTGATACTGTCATCTTGACTCTCACTGAATTGTGTGCCCAAGGAATTCTAGATTGGTAGGCATGGATGGAAAAGACCCGAGAACTTCCATTCAGAATTCTGTCTCCTCTCTGTCAGTTCATTTTTCTCTTTTTCTGGCTAGTAATTTATTATGGAAATGCTTGGGCATTAAATTAAGCTGGTGACTTTTGTATTGAACCTGTTTGGATAATACCATTAAGACTTTGTCCTGTGGAAAATCATCTGCCTCTGTTAAAAATAATCAGGTTAATGAACAACTTTCTTTTTTTCTTCTATTTTCCTTCCCCTCCATTTTTTTCAATTCGCTTTCTTTTTTTTTCTTGTTTTTTTTTCTTTTTCCCCTCCTCTTCCTTTTTTCTCTCTTCCCTTTTTGCTCTTCTTCTTAAATTCTCTCCCTCTGCCTGCCCTTCCATCCCACCCTCCAATCTTCTATTCTTTATGGAGAAATTATATTTTTTATCATAGATAAACAGGTAATTTTCATGTGCTGGTGTCTCCTGTTTCATGTTTCACTTTGTTGGTTATTATTAATTTATTATGTTTCTAAACTTTATGAATCTTAGCTCCCTTCAAAATAATGATGACCATGTTCTGCCTTTCAAAAATGTTAGAGTGAGGGACTGTGAAAGAGGTAAAATAGTTACTGTTGTGCATCAGCTTTTAATCTTCATTAAGCCATTATGTGTGATGAAATAGCATCACATAAGAAAGGTAAATCCATCAGAAACTCCCTCTTCAGTTGCAGCATGCAGCTTGGATGAACAGTAGTCAACTTCCCCCTCAGGATATTGTCAGATGGAAGCATTTCACTGTGAAATGTTTGCAGCTGGAGATGACATAAAAAATGATAGAAGTCCTGATTGTGTCAAGTCTGAGCCAAGTAGGGACTTTCTCTGTGCTTTACTTCCTCCTCTGCTTTTACATCCTGAAATATTTCATTTCTGAGATGTGCTAAAGGCCCTGAGGCTACAAGGAAACAACTTTGAAAGAGTGACTGTTTGGGAGATTCTCACTGGAAAGGCTTTTGTTTCAGCACGTGCGCAATAAAAAGAATTAACCCCTGAGAGAACAGTGGGGTCAGGGGTGCAAAGCCATGGGCTGTGTTTCCTTCTAAGGACAGGAACAGCTGCTGTGAGGCGAGGCAAGGTGTGAACTCCAGCAGCTCCCCTGCATTCTGGGTTTTGGCCAGTGAGGTAACTCATCCTTTTTCACTGAGTGGTCTTCCTCCTGTGAGCTGAAGAAACAGCTCTTACATTTCATCTGTCACCTAAAATTTCAGACCAGTTTCCAAAGCTTAATTGCTTGGTGACCATAACAAAAGGAGAAAATAAGTCAGAATGAAATGTTCCCAAAGAGAGACATGCTCCATCATCAGCCTAAGGTGTACCAAGATGGATGCAAACTCTTCTTCAGCTTATACTCCCCAGTCCTGTGACAAAGCAGCTAAGACTCAAGGATTTCAGAAACAAATTTTTAGTGAATCATTAATTAACAATGGAATATATCTGTTTCTGATTCTGCCGTCACACTAATGTGATTTCTCCTTTCTCTCTCCTCGCTCTCTCCCCCTTTCCTAGTTCAAGCAGAAAAAAAATCCCTGGTCAAGGGATCTCTCTCTGGAACTTCAGTCCTGCCATGCTCCTTTTCAACCACCCCCACCATATCCTCCAGCTACGCTGCCGAGTACCTCCGGATCAAATGGTCCAAGGTGGAGCTGGACAAGAGCGGGAAGGACGCCAAGGAGACCACGGTCCTGGTGGCCCAAAATGGCAACATCAAGATAGGCCAGAGCTACAAGGACAGGGTGTCTGTGCCGAGCAATTCCGAGGAGAGCGGGGACGCCTCGCTGACCTTCTCCAAGCTGCGCGCCAGCGACGCCGGGGTCTATCGCTGCGACGTCATGTTCGGCGTGGAGGACACGCAGGCCATCGTCTCCCTGGCTGTCGAGGGTAAGGGTTTGTGTGTTCCGTTTGTAGCCAGCAGGGATTTCTGTCGGAGCAGCAAAAGTTAGTAATTTACACAAAACTGGAGAGGATTTAAAGGCATGTCTTCAGAGATTTGTGCTTTGAGTAGGGTGTAAAGAAGCAGCTTCTGATGGAAAGGATGAAATCTTAGCATGAAAAGATGATACTGAAGCTGTGTTTGGCCTGTCTTGGTGTCCCAATAAGGGATCAAAAGTGGGAGCCACTCTTTCTGGGGAAGGAACATCAAGCATGAGGGAAGTGCTTCTTTTTTCCCAGTAATAACTTTTGGATGGGCAGAAGGAAAACTCATCTGGGAGAAGCTGCAAGAAAAGAAGTAGGGAGGTGTTTGCTCAGTGAGGGGCAGGCAGTGATAACAGTTTGTTTGCCATTTCCATTAGGAAATGCCTCCAAAATTCTGAGAGGGAGAAGTCTATGTGTTGAGAGACAGAAGAGACAGGATTTCAGAAATGTTGTCATTGGAGAAGACATCTGAGATTATCAAGTCCAAGCATTAACCCTACACTGCCATGTTCACTATTAACCCAGGTCCTCAAATGCCACATTCAAACATTTCTGGAGCTCTCAGAGATGATGACACCCACCCTTCCCTGGGAAATGTATTCCAATGTCCGACCACCCTTTCAGTGNCGTGAGGCGCTCCCTCGGCAGGGCCAGCGCAGGGACGGGCACCGCGCTGGGGCCGGGACAGCCCGGGGGCCATCGGCCTGGGGGCCCTGGGCAGCGCTGGGCTCGTGTGCAGCTGCTGCCAGCGGCACCGCCAGGGCTGCCACAGCTTTCCAGCCCCTCTGCCCAGCCTGGAGGGCTCCACGGGGCTGAGCAGAACAAAAGAGTGAGTGGCTAAAGGGCAATGTGATGTGTGGGTGTTTCTCCCCTCAGAGCCTGCTCGTGGAGCGTGGCACAGAGGCTGCTCCTGAGCCCCTGAGTGGGGCTGGCACTGAGCCTGAGCTAACAGGCCGTGCTGAAAGGCAGGGCTTTAACCCAGGCTCTGTGCCATGCACAGGCAGGTTCTGCACCCAGGTTCCTGCCTCAACACTGAGCTGTGTGGATGGATCTCCTCGTAGCGGCCTTGCTTTGGGCCCTGCCTTGCACACCCCTTTGCAGATCAGTGTTTTTTGGAAGTTCAGTATTTACTCAGGTGAATGAATCCCAAAACAAACATTAATATCTGCTGCTGGAAGTTGTGGCTTTGCCAAAGGCTTTTTTGGTGAGCTTAATACTGTATTGTTCTTTAAATCTGCCTAAACTAATGTGAACAGTCTGTTGGCATTGATTCGACGAAAGGATTCGAAGGTGTGGCCTAAATTTGGAAATATAATAAATCAGGGTAGCCATTAATGTCTGCATAACCTCATAAACTGTTAGGTCCTAATGACAAAAGCAAAAGAAGTCCTGGTTTAAATGTTACTTTTCATAACAAGTGTACCTGGCATTCCTTACCCCTTTTCAAGTGTTCCCTTGACTACATATCCATATCCAGGAGCAGCAGATGTTTATGACAATAAAATATCAGGTGATTTGTGGTGATTCTGTAGCTTTTGTAGTTGCTGCTCCTACAAAAACACTGCCAAGTGTTGAACTGATTAGATTTATGATTTTACCTCAAAGAAAATTTCACACACTCCCATTTTCTTTATGCAACTGCTCTTTTCCATGACCAGTTTAATGTCAGAATTTCAGGAGAGGAAAAAAGCCAAGTCTTGATTCAAGTGGAAAATTGGTTTGCTAGACCATCATTTGTGCCGTCCATTCTCAGTTTCTTCCATTATGTAAACAAATGGCATTTATTAGACTCATAAGAACTTCATGTCAGTGCTGCTGCTCAAATCTTCTGCTCTATTCTTTATGGTTTTTTATTATTTCAGCTTCTATTTATAAACAAAAAAAACCCCATTAGTCTTGAACACAAATTATTTACATTGTTTCTTTTTGAACCTGCGCCCCAAAGTGACGCCATCTGAAGAGATGTGATCCGCTGTACTCCCCCTCTGTGCATTCTGCACTGCCTGTCCTGGCTGGGGTGCAGGGAGGTATTTCCATCTTAACTGAGGCAATTCCAGAGCTGAGGGACAGCCTGGTTCAGCACTGTGCTTTGGTCAGCTCTCCTGGGTGGAGCTGGAGCTGCTGAAGCTCTGGTAAAATTATCACCAGTTTTTTTATTCATTTTATGCTAAAATTAACTAGACCAAAACTTTTCAGCAGACTTCTGCTGAAGCAGGTCCTCTTTTGCCATTATGATGAACTTAAATTTTTTTTTTATGCTTCTTTGGGTACTTTTAAACCAATTCAGGACTTTTGTTCTGGGTATTTTCAGGGTCTCCCCTTGTTTTATGGATGCTCCCTAATTTTAAACTTTCAAACCAAAAGCATAATGCAGTATCAATGAATCCAGGAAGATAAGATTAAACAGCTGGCCTGCTTGTTTTTCAAATTAACCTCTGTAGCCTAATACATAGCTGGGAGAGCTGACTTGAATAAAATTACTGTAATTGCTATTTTTCTCCTTTAGGTATGCTGGGAACACAAAATTGCTATTGTGTCAAATAAATGTGTTTTACCGGTGATGGAATGTATTGTGAAGGAAAAGTGGGATTTCTGAGGAAGAATAATTTTCTCAGTAGCATACAGATTTCCCCAGGTTAAGCTGAATAGTGGGTATTAGTCATTGAAAGTTATGCCTGATGCCTAATTATTTCTTTTGGCTGGGTCTCAATCCCAAGACTGTACAAAAGTTGTAACTGTGAACCTATTTTTTTTCTGCTTAGTTGTCACAACAGACAATTTTGATAACTTGTATGCAAATATCTAGTTAATTTGCTGTTTCAGATGCCAAATGAACTTCTGAAGTCAGATTCACATGTTATTAGCAACAAACTAAAAGACAAACTTTCAGACAAAAGATTCTGGCTGTCCCAGAGTTCTATTGCAATGAAAGCAGCCGATATCAGAGGGCAAACTTAGACATTTACCCTGTTGCTGTCAGAGACCCGTCACCCATGGAATTACCCACATACAGACTTTTGCTATTCTGTCCTGAATAGGTATGTGTTTGGTTTTTCCCATTTGTTTTTGAATGCTGAATTTTGAATTGATTGTCATTATCCATGGGTGGACCCCTGGTTAAGCCACCACTTAACCACAGCTGGTTATCTTAGTGATCATTCACAGGGAAGACACGCTGCCTTTGTCTCTGCAGTGCACATTTCTGCTACATCCTTTTTCGACAGGTAAAAATTTTCTAGATGATGACAGGATCTTGGAAATTGATGTAGTTCTGTGCCCCCCCTTTGCCTTGGTTACAGGAATTGACAATGCCAGCTACTTGGGTATCAGTAGCTGCTTATGTTTGGAATAGATGATCTTTAAGGTGCCTTCCATCCAAACCATTTCATGATTCTCTGTCAGAGACATCATCAAGACACTGTGAGTTCACACGGGGTCATTTACCTGCCGAGCAGTGCTTGGCTGTGTGTGCCTCAAACAGAGATCAATTATTTTGATCTGAATATCTGTTTAAATGCCTCATCTTAAAGCAAAAGACTGAATTGGTTTGTTTAGTTGTGGGGGTGTGAGCAGTTGTGTTCTGGCTGGGGTGGCTCTGTGTGCACAGCCCTGGGGATGTGGGGAAGTCACAGCCAGGTGCAGGAGGAGGATGCTGGGTTACTTGATCCAGTTTTCCCTTGGCACTGCAAGTCTCCATGCAGTGTGCTGAGCCAAGTGCCCAAACCCAGCGGAGAACAGCCATCCACGGGGGCCAGGTGCTCTCCACGCTTCACCCCTGAGATCAGGGTCACTATTTTGCACTTAGCGCTGGGTGAGGGTGTAAGAAGGAGGAGGGAAACACTTAATTTTAGCCCAGGCAGGAAGTTTGGGACAGCCAGGTGCCTGCCTTGCTCATTATTCATGCCTGCAGGGCTGTCCTTGGGGCAGGCAGCTCTGCAGGATCACTGGAGGGGCACTTTTCTCACACTGGATACCCCCTTTCCTGTAATTAATCATGGAGAATGCTTTCCTGACACCCTGGTTGCTGCTAGAATTACACTGACCTCCCAGACAGGGATAGTTTGTGTTCAAAATGGATCTAACAGCATGGCAGTGTTAGATGCTTCAGCTTCTCACAAGGAGAGGAATGAAGAGTATTGCAATATTTTGAGTTGGAAGGGACCCACTAGGATCATCCAAGTCCAGTCCTGGATATGTAGAACAAGTCATTCATACTCTTTCTTCACTTCCACGTGTTTTCCTCTCTGCTTTGTGTGTGTTCCACCAAAATTCTCCCTTTGTCTCAGGAGCAATCTTCCTTTGTCAGATTCTGTAATTTCATCTCTCCACGGTGTTTTGTGCTTTTCTTTTAACCTTTCTTGGTGCTACTAAGCCCACAGTTCAAGCTGTCTCACACTGGGGGTCCTTGGCCTCTCAGATTGTGGATATTCCTGGGTGAGGTAGGCTCTCTGCATTAAATATCCCTGGTCACCAGTTAGGGAGATTTATAGATGACTCTTTTAGACTCAACTTGTAACCTTCAGGCAAAGCTACCTCGGGTGAGTTGAATTCCAGAAAGGATTTCATGAAAAGGATTGCAGTACCTTTCTGTGTCCACGTTTATTCCTTCTCTCTGGTTGTAATGGGGCCCACTTTTATAAAATACATTTGAGCTACCTTGTAAAAATCTGACCTAGAAATGAAATGACACAGTACTTTTAATTCTGGAACATTTCTGAATACTTAATGAAATACTCGTTTTGTGTGGTGCTATGACATTGGGCAATTAAGAAGAACATGTATGATCCAATCTATTCAAAACTAGGGAGTCTGAACAAACCACTCATCTGAGCTGACTTTTTTTTGTCCTTCTCCTTGGAGATAATTGGATTTAAAGGGATCAAAGTGGCAAATGGAATCCTTCTAGTTTACTTACTCTTTTGTCATAGCTTCTCAGTGAATTTTTTTTTGCCAAAAGTGAGAGCACTTTATTCTTTTCTAACTGATATTTTGGGAACTCACTCTTTCCATGGGCTTAATTTGCTCAGTTTCTGCTTGATGCTGTTGCAAATCTGAAAGACTTTTCCCCCCCAATTTTTTTTGTTTTCTTTTTAAAGCCTGTAAAGACAATCCCAGGCTTGAGATACTGATCTTGTTAATGGAAAGAAACAAGAATTAGGGAAGCAGCGGTAGATGGTAACTCACATTTTCATTTTTATGCAAACTTGTCTTTCCTGCGAGCATTATGATGATAATAAATGAAAGTTGTTCCGATGTGGGAACGCTGCACCTCAGTGATGCTGTTAGCCCTGGGAGATGGTGTGCTGACAACCTAATTGATCTATTCTTTCTGCAGCAGAAATCCCCTTCTTTATCTCCTAAGTAGTCTTTTGAAGAGGTGCTTTTACCTAATCTTTCGGATTTACCTGTCTTGACACCTCCCCACCTCTTGATGTTGAACTTCCGTGTAAATTATCATGGGCTGCAGCGTTTTTCAGCTCGTGTTTTACTCTCCTGCCTGGCGGATCCCGAGCACTCCTCCTGGCAAGGGAAGAGCACAATTGCCGTCAAAGGATGGCAGAGGGAAGTTTATATCTGGGCAATAAAGACCCAGGGTCTACATGCGAAGAGTGCCGGGAAGAGGGAGGGAAATGTTCTGGCCAAGCTGCTGAGTCCCTGGTGTAGAGCTTGGGATCCTGCTGGATGCAGGAGCTGTGGTGGGAGAGCAACAAAACACAGGTGAAGCTCAGCTTTGATCCCTCCTCTCCTGCTCGGGAGCTGCTCTGAGGGCTCCCCGTGCCCCTCCACCGGTGTGCTGTGCGGATGGACAAACATCCGGCGCAGCGGAGCAGAGTGCGGAGCCTCTGTCCTGGAGAGCTCGGGGAGGGGAAAAGGCACTTTCCCTCCCCACCGTGAGCTCCCTGAGGCACTTGGCAAGGCGATCCTGTTCTTCTCAGGTTGCCAAAGCCCGTGAGAAGGGTCACGACATGGGTGCAAAGCCTGGAGAGAGGTACAAACAAACTACTCACGCAGAGAACTGAAAATGCTGGCCTGTTCCTTCCTTTGGTACGGTGCTCCTTGCCTGCAACCCATATTGGTGGGCTGTTTTGTAATGTAAATTGCCTTCTGCGTTAAGGCCGGGGAGGGTCTGAGCTGTGATGGGAGCGGTGTGGTAGCTGTGGCTCGGGGCCGGGGGTTATTTCAGGGGTCTGCACCACAGTGTCAGTCTGAAGACAAAACCTGACAGGATAACAAGCGCTGCCATCACAATCTTTCCTTTCCCCTTTGGGTATTTGCTGTGTGAGGCAATTTCTGAGATTCAGGCTTTATGTTGCCACATCCAGCACTGCATGTGGCAGCAGCGTGAGCTCACGAGTGAAAGTGAACTATAATTTATTAGCCGTACCGGGGCTAATAAACCAGCTTCCCCTGCAGTTCCAAAGGGTTTTGGTGCATGATGCACAGTAAAGCTGCAGCCCAAAGGGGTGTGACCACAGAACCAGGCTCTTACCCGTGGAAACTCTTGTTTGTTAAAAGTTAAACACTTTGTTTTCTGGTTTAAGACACGAGATAAACGACGAAAGAACGTTCGCCCTTGCTCTGACAGAAGTGAATTTTGGATGCTACAAATTGCTTTGCTATGAGTGCTCTTTCTTGCTGCTACTCCTTCCTGTAATTACACTGACTTTGTTTGCCAGATGTTCAGTGACAACATTATACCGCTGTAGTCTGTTTTCCAGTTGCTTTATTTGTTTCTAGGACAACTCCTTTCTTGCCTTTTCTTTCGGGGAGGAAGTAGACAAAGAGGGGGAGAAAAATCCTTTACAAATGTTTTAAAGTGCAAAGACCGGGACAATGGGTTTTGCCCCTCTCTCTGTCTAACTGAAACAATGAAAGTCCTGCACTTTAATCTTCTTAGCCCCAGGGGTCTTCTAATTATTGCAGCTGTTGCACAGGCTTATGCAGGGCGAGTCCTCCTTCCCATTCATCTCGGAGGCTCTTTCATGTCCCTTAGCTCCTCACTGGAAACGGAGGAGCCTCCAGCTCTGAGAATAGGTGAAGTTTACCTTGCGGATCAGGGCGAGGAGAACAAAGCATTCCCCGAGTTCCTTTCCAGGATTTACAAATGACCAAAGGCTCTTCCTCGCCTCCGCAGAAATCCACTTTAAATTGGCTGGGATGTTAACCCTTTAGTCCCGCCTTGTTCAGGTGTCCCTCGGCTCTGCCAGGGTAGCAAGGGCAGTGGTGCTTCCAACAATAAAAAAAAAAAAAAATAAAGGAAGAATGAGAGGTGAAATAGCTGCTTGTGGAAAATGCACTCATGTTTAAGCCGCAGGAAGCTTAAAAAAAAAATACTGCTTTAGACAAATATGTTGCCATCCCCTCTAAGATAACAAAACTTTTGGTGGCTGTGCTGAGAAGCATAAACTCTTGTGCCCAGTTGTAAGTTACATATTAGCACTTAAGCAATCTTGAAAAACAATTATAAAAAAGAATTAATTAATTAATCCAAAAGCATTAAGAATCCAAAAAAAGAATTAATCCAAATTCGCACAAAATGCATTTTAATTAAGATTAAAACAACAAACTGAATTAACAAATTGGTTTGTATACTTGGGCATTTCTGACTCAGCATCAGATATGTTTTATTACAGAAACACCAGTATTATTAAAAAAAAGTTTTAAAATGTTTGTATATGTAAAAAAATAACATATAGTAAAGCCAGATGCACAGCTTGTGAATATTACCATCAGTTCATAGTTATGGAACAGGATAAATATTTTATCTGCTTCTGTTGGGAGCTTTGTAAAAGTTGCCCATTTAAAAATTCTAGATCCAGAACACCGTGCAGGTCACCTGAACTCCTGTTTCTGTTTACTACTGTGCTTCTAACATAGCAATCCTCATTTATACCAGCAGGTGTTCTGCTCACAGTTTCAACCGCTGCTACTAAATTATAAATATATTAATATAAATATTTTTATGCATTCCACATGTTAAAAAATGCATATAAATAAATCTCCAAATAACACTTTTTGTGATTTTAAGGTTTAACTGCCCATGTGGCCTAACTCTGTGTTCTGGGGTGGTTCAGCAGTGAGGCTGTGGGGGAGCAGGGTCTCCCCATCTGCGCTGAAACTCTCCTTTGGCTCCCAGCACAGGATGAAGATGCCCTTTGGAAGCTGTCCCTGCTCTCTGCTTGCTCTTGAAATCTGCCCAGAAATTGTTTGGAACGATGCTGTGGGGCCTGAGCCAAATAATGCAGTGAAATAACCCGACAGTTTAACACCCCCAAATGGCTGAATTTCAGGCACCTGGAAAGTTTAATGTAATGAGACAAACACAGCCATAATTTTCCGGGGTGTATTCTTCACTTGTCGCTGTTGCCAAACAGCACTTGGATCCATCTGAGGTTGAAATTATGCTGTTGCTTGGAAGAAGCTGCTTGTGATGGGTTTTGTCAGTTCTGAAAGGCATTTTATGGGGATGCTGGTGGTCTGCAAGCTTCCAGTTAGTGGCTGCAGCTGGTGTGTGACTCCCTATTAAATGATGAAATATGGGGATTCCCAGTCTTTCCTCTGTTACTTCCTGTTTCTCTGCAAGTGAAGCGGCTTTGATAAAAAAACGTTGTCTGATGGCTGAGTAGTTTTCAGATAATATTTTCTGTATTAATTTCTTAGTGAATGACGACAAGAAGGAAAATGTGTGCTCTCTGCTTTTTGGCCATATGTAGATTTTTGATGGCTGGCAAATTTTTTCTGAATCTGTCTGCATGAGAAAAAGATTTCTGAATAACTTGGAAATTTTTGCACCAACTATTTGCCAAGTGACCTGTATTTCTATTTATTTGTAAACCAGCAGACTTTCTTTATATTCCATCAATTCTCTAGTAGCAAAGACCATTGTGAAACTAATTGTTGCTACAATATCACCATTTTCCCAAACTGTATTACAGTAGGTTGTTTCATCATCATGAAGTACTCCAGTAAAACCACCAGAGAAAAGGAACGTTTAATGGTTTAGGGGCTTGTTTTGTTTTGTTTCCATTCTGTGGATGTTTTATGGTGTTGAGGATTTTAGAGCCCAATTAGTTAGGTATTGCAAGAGACATGCCTTTGATGCTAAACTGTAAAAGACAGTGGTAATAGGGGGAAATTATTTTGTAAGGTGGGATGGCCATTTTCTGCCACTTCAGTGCCCTTTATGGTTTGTTCTAGCTGTTGTCAGATTCAGTGGGAATTGTGTGAATGTGGCTTCTAGACAGTTCCTGCTTTAAACAAAACCCTCTTCACACCAGGCCTCCCTCTCCAAAGGTCTGACATGCCCCAGAAACTGCTGAAATTGTCAAGGTCCTTTTCAGAACCAGAAAAAACCCCAAATAAAATCATGCTTAATTTTTTTCTTGTACCATTTGTGGTGTGTGCAGGAAAATATGGTCAGGGAAAATTGACCAAAATCCATGCAGTGATAAATGATATATTTGTAGTGATCTCTGATGGGTAGAGACGGACACCAGACCCATCACTGATTAACAAATCTGCCTCAAAAAAGCCCATTTTGGGGGGTATTTTGTCATTTCTGGTAGCAGCCACTAGAGGGGGAACATAATTTACACCATAATATCTCACCTTTTTGTACAGTTTTTCATTCTGCCCATCTGTTTTCAGCATTGTGACAGCACCTAGGTGGGGTTCCAGGGTGGTGATGGCTGCAGAAACAACACAAAACGTGCCAGTAATGGTGGTTTTTGGGTTCCAGAGTGGTGATGGCTGTAGAAACAACACAAAACGTGCCAGTAATGGTGGTTTTTGGGTTCCAGAGTGGTGATGGCTGTAGAAACAACACAAAACGTGCCAGTAATGGTGTATTTTTGCATTCTCAGGTGTTGTGTTTCACTACCGGGCTGCCACGAGCAGGTACACCCTGAATTTCACCCAGGCCCACCAGACCTGCCGGGACAATGGAGCTGTCATGGCCAGCCCAGAGCAGCTGAAAGCAGCCTACGAGGACGGGTTTGAGCAGTGTGATGCTGGCTGGGTGTCCGACCAGACCGTCAGGTGAGGCTTCCAAAACGCCCCTTCACACTTTACCCCAAAATCTGTGTGCCTCACCTGTGCAGATTTGAACTGCTGCCTTGCCGTAATTGATGCCTTGGAGTGGCTGCCTAGAGGCTGGACAAGATTAACAGAATAAAGTGGGTATTTATCAAAGACCCTCAACAGATGCAGCTTGGGCTGTCAAAAGCCTCCCAGAGGCTGCACCCAAGATGGATGATGATCATGAGTTTTTCACACATTTATAAGTTTGGCCCATTTACAAATCAGGGGTTAATCCTCCAATTACAGCTTTGGGTAATGAAGTCATTTACCCCCAGTTTGCTCCCCTCAATTCACTTTTGTTTATACTTTTTTGGGGCTGAGGCTGTAGGGTGTCCTTGGATTTCAGGCCCAGACCAAAATGTGAAGGCAGTAGCTAACACTCTGGAGCTTACAGTTATACTCTTCACCAGTGCAGGATTTGAAAAATATAAAGGCTAAAATCCTACGGCATCACAATGATAAATTTTTTGCATTTCCAGGTATCCAATTAGACATCCAAGAGTTGGCTGCTTTGGAGATAAGATGGGAAAAAAAGGAGTCAGGACGTACGGGCGCCGCTTCCCCAACGAGACTTACGATGTCTACTGCTACGTGGAGCACATGGAAGGTGAGATGGGTCTGCAAAGTTCACTGCGGGGCTTAAAAAGTGGCTGGGGAGCCTAATGTGGAAGGGCAGAGAAGGAGAAAATTCCGTTTGAAATGAGTTTTGGCTGCTCTGGATCTGAAGGGGATTGCAAAACGGGGCAAACCTACAGTTTGTGGTCTTGCAGGTCCTAATTAAAGGCCAGTGTGGAGTCTGCAGAGAGGCAGGCAGGCTTCAAGCTGCCTATAGTTAGTGCAGTAGATCTCACAAAAGTTGCTTATTTTTTGAAAAGTCTTATTTTTTGAATGTTATATAAAAGTATCTTCAAAGAAACACATTTGAGAAACTGTGTATGTTATATATAAGTATATACAAAGATAGATATAGTACGTGTGCTAACTCTATTATAGTTCATAAAGTATGTAGTTAAGTCTTTTTATATTTCCATGGCATAAAATTAGACAGATATTGAGTTGCCATCTATGTTTAATAGTGTTTTATATTTAATAGTATCTTTTAAATAATGGGTCATCTCAGATCCAGAAAGAAACAAGCAAGAAAAATAAACACTTTGTAGTTTTTGGGTTTAGTTAAATTATTACAGAGATACTTTGCAACCAGGACTAAAAGCACATTTTCCACTTTCTACAGTGCCCTGAGTGTGTCACACTGCTTCTGTTTGACAGGTTTTTTTATTCAATGCCCGTTCCACAGTTCCTTTATAAAAAAACCCCCTGATAATTCCTAACTAAACATCTTCAGGGATGAACCTTGGCTGTTACACATTTAATTTAGTGCTCTTATAGTCAGCTGAACAATAAATCAGCCTTGGCTCTGCAAAAGCCTGCCTTTGTAGGTGTACATCTATTTAAAAAGAGCAATTGAAAAATGCAGGTGCTCAGCGTTTGTTTGTAATCTGTCTTAGATAAGATATAGATTAGGTCATGTAAATTTTTCTCCTGCTGGTGACTTCCAGAGATTTTAGTTACTAAGTGTTAGTTAGTAAGTGTTTTATTTTTAGTAGCTGAAGATCTCTCCTAGACAACTTGGAGATTTATTGCAATACAAGCAGCACAGGTATTGCAAAGCTTCCAGAAAACATATATGCTTGAGAACTTGTAACCTGAACTTGAAAATTAAGTGACAGAATTTTGTTAGTGCTTTTCATTGTCTTAATTTTAGTTATGTCCCATTTATGTCTGTCAGTGAGGAGCACCGGTGAACATCTGCAATTCATGACATTTGATCCTCCATCAGTCCTTGATGGGATTGGATTCTGAATCTCCTCTAAAGCAACGCTTTTAAATTCAGTTTGTGTCTTTCCTAGCTTACAAAAAGAAGGTTTAGTCAAAAACCTAATCTGTATTACTCCTGGGTGAAGAACAGTCCCTTGTTCCTTTCCCTTCCTCAAGAACAGAGAAATGTAACTGATACACAGAAAATTGTCCTGGGTGCATGTGAGCCAGCAGTTTCTCAGGGTCAAAAGTTATCACCAAACTTTCAAAAATAAAACTTAAGTCAAAAGTGAAGCATTTTTCACTGAGGCTGATGCTCTCTGCTTGGAACAACAGGAACCAGACTGTTATGTGGTTCAAAGAGGCTGCAGTGACCGTGCAGTCCTCGTGGATGAAAATGCACAGAATCCTCAGTTTCTCACGGACATTAATTGGTTCTTCTTTGTTATAAAATTTCATTTGCCAGGATTTATGACCTGGTTTCCCTCTCTGGCTGCATCTGCACTTCTGTCCCACTGTTGTGGCCTATCAGCTGGACTGTGGTGACATGATCTGCTTGCATATGAGACATTCTGATTTTAACAAATATATAAGCTAAAGCACAGTATTGTACAGATTTGGTTCATTATATTGCATTCATTATGTTGAACAAGTCTAATGCCAGATTATTGCAACAGTGAGCAAAAGACACTCCCCAACTTTTCCCTTTTGTTGTTGGGGTTTTTGGGTTTTTTTGCTTGGTTTGGGTTCCTTTTGTTTGANTGTGAGAGAGATTTTATTATTTTCTCATTCTCTCAGAAGTTTTAAAGTGATCAGGAGTGTGACATCAACTTCTGTGACCTCCAGGAGGAGTTCATGGGTACAGGGCACAGAAGGAGTGTAGGTGGGTTCTGCTGACAGGCAGAGGAGTTAAATTACTCTGTTTGCATGAGGAGGACGCGGTGCCACATCATGGTGTGGTGCAGGATAAACCATTCCTCAATGCCTTTGGAGAAACTGGAGCCTCTGAGCAAGACTCCCTTTTTCAGGAGGGGCTGAGGAGCCGAGGTGGCTTTGTCTGCGTAACAGGAGCACTTTCTGTTAGGACAGGTTAATTTCAAGTGAGGAGGAGCTTGCTAGAAGATACACAGCGTCTGTGAGTTTATACGTCTGGACAACTCACCCATGGAAGATGGAAATTTAGACAGAATGTCAATGGAGTTATTGGAAAGTTGAACTAAACTAGACTGCTGTGTTGGTAGGAAACTTACAGTTCAAGAGCTAAAATTATGCCAGATTTCTGCTGGCCCTGTTCACCAAAGGTTGATCCTGCAAGGTGTGACCTTTAGCTCATGACTTAAATAATAGCAGAATGAAACCATGGCACTTGGGGTGTGCTTAAATACGACTTTTTCCATGTGAATTTTAAAGCTCATATTCTGTGTACCCTGCCCTGATTCAATGCCAGATCTATTAGGCTTGCTTGCACTAAAGAGGTCCTTATTTGGAGGGTCTCTGTCGGTGGAATGACTATTCATGGCACAAGCCTGACTGATGATATCAAAATTTGGGCTCTAATGAGGATGTCACCGTGGAAGTCATTGAACACTTATTGGTCTGTTGGCTGCTGTTGGTGCGTTACCCAAGAGGGCCATAAATGGTGGTGGGAATTCTTGCAATATATTTTAAAATAAATGTGCATTGAATTTGCAGTACTAATTTGGGTATTTGCACTGAGGATTTGTAGGAGCAACTCCATCTTGATCTTATTCTTTTTTGGCCCTATGGAATCAGGAATTTAGCCAGAGACGCGGATTTCTCCTTAAATCACAAACTATTAGCTCAAATTGAAACCAGTTATCTAGGCCAACTCTTACCATTTCCTTGTTCTAGGGAAGGCCAGAGAGATTAAAGACTGCACAATTCTAATTTAAATAGTATGAGTTTTGCTGTGACAGTCAGAAGAATAACTGTGGGAAGGACTGAAAATTTCTGAGCTCCTGGAGATAAAAATGAGAACCTGGAGTCAAAGTACCATTAAAAAGGTACTAGGCATGGTGTTTTATTACAAACTGTTTTACATTCCTCATATTTCATCACTTATTTCAGTGCACCAAGCACTAACAGAAACATTCAGGGTGCTTTTAACTGCAGGAAGTGATTTATGATTAAAGATTTTAACGTGAGTGTGCTGCAAAGGTCTGGATGAGGATCTCCACACCACCAGCCGAGGGGCTGTCTCCTGTGGTACAATCCCGCGGATGGTGGGTGAGGAAGGCTTTGAATTCTTCAGACAAGCAGCGTGGGGTTAATCTGGCAGTGTCAGAGATGGAGACAGAGCCACCACCAAGGCCCACTGGCGGAGTGAGGGCCTGTGCTGAGCCAAAGCACAAGCCACCCCACGGGGATTGTCTCCGGGCCAGGCCCCCTCAGAACCCGCGGTCGCCTGACAAGCCTCTGTCACATGCAGATGGGGCACTCACGCTAACACAGCTATTTTTGGGGGTCTGGGGGGAAGACTGTGCAGCCTTCCTCCCATGCACCATCTCCCCCCCACAGCGAGCACTGTGGAAGAGGGATGAAAACCAAAACCAGATGTCCTTTGAATACTTTCCACCTACTCTCATGTGGTTTTGCTGTTGTCATGGAAATTTCTGTGAGGGTGATAGTTGTAATTAAAGGAGTCATAGTTTAAAATGTAGCCTCAGGTGAGAAGTTTCTTCTGTGTTTTCGGCAGCTAAAGATCTTTTCTGGAGTCTCTTCTGATGCTGGAGCAGCACCTTGATTAGGTTTCAAAACTAGGCCACAGAGAAAAGCATGTTTTTTCTCTAATTCAGGGCCTATGGTAAAATGATGAGCCTTTCCATTATACCGGACACTTATCCAACCTTGGATTGTGTGACATCATGCAGGGTTAAGTTCTCAAGAGTATTCCTGTTCAGCCAATGGGTCTGCACAGAACAGACTCAAGGCATTCAGGAAAGTTTAGTTAAATCATTGCTGCTGTGCATCAAAAGGAGTCAACTGGCTTGTTCTGACGTGCAAGAGAAAAATACTTCTTCATCTTGTCCAGCCTCCTGCTTTAAAGTTGAACCAAGCTGCTTAGGTGTTTGTGCCTTTCCAGCCCTGCAGAGTGGTTTTGGTAATTAGTGGCTCTGTTAAGGACATCTCTATTACCTTGGTGTGTCAGAGAACCAGCCCAGGAGAGCCGAGAAAGGGAGGAGGGGGACATGGAAGTTCTTGGTCCAAAAGGCACCAGGGTAAATGATTTAGTCCTCAAAGTGGTCATGGTACTCCTGCTTCTTTGCACACTTGATTATGTCCTAGGAATGAAGTTTTGAACGGATTGCACGTTTTTGAGGAAAAGAAAGTTGTGGTGGCAGTGTCTCATGACACTGGGCTTTGACCTGCTGGCTGTGTCCAGGTGAGGAGCAGTAACCACAGGTTACAGGTGCAGGTGAGAAAATGCCCCTAAAATGCTCTATATAACATCAGAAAAGGTGGCATTTGTCAGCTTTTGTCTCTGACCCAGGATACCCTGACCTGCAGCTGTAGTCACAGAATCCAGGAGCTCTAACTCTCCCAAAGGACATTTCTGCTTGATAAACTTGGTGGGTTCCAGCTCTCCAAAACAAACAAATAGGTCTGGAGCTCCACCACAGGCGCATTATGCTAAAAAAAAAAAGAGAAAAAAAAGGGAGCTCCCAAATTCTTAGTGGGAGATAGTGTTTCTTCTTCTCAAACAGAACTATCACTGAGGAACTAAAATGAAAAGGCACTGGAAAGTTTTTGTCTTGGCTTTGGTTTTGTTTGTTTGGGTTTTGTGTTTTTTTTTTTTTATTTTATTTTTTTTCAATTGTAAGAGTTAAGCATTTCCTCCTATGGGAATCATTATCCTTTTCATATAATTGATATCCCTCTGCATTTTCCAATGTCTGGCTTTGGATAACAGTGAAGGATGTAGAATTCGAGCACCAGACCTCAAGGTAAAGCTCGTGAGCACCAAATTCCAGATGGGGCAGTAATAATCACAGAATCTTGGAATCATTAAGGCTGGGTAAGAAGACTTTTGAGATCATCAAGTCCAACCATTAACCCAGCACCACTACCCCAGCCAGCACAAGTTGTGTGTTGACCTCTGGCTTTGGTTCTATCCTGCCCTTCTTCCCACGTTGCTTTTAAGTTGTGTGATTCATGACATTCACATTCTACCAACGTGCCCAGCTCACCGAGACATCTCCTGAGGAGAGAAAGTGAATCAAAGCAATGAACCTTGCTGTAAAATCAGCTGATAAGATTTGAAGAACTGATTCATGTAGAACTTGAACTTTTTCCTCAGAGACTGTAGGTGAATCAGCTTTTGTCCTCAAGAGAAAAATCTGACTTCTTCATCTGCCCCGATATTTTGGAAAGAGCTGGAAAAAGCCTGACTTTCATCAGGTATCTCTTTTGACCAAGCAAAACAAACACGTGTAAGAGGAAAATCCTGGGGATTCTTGGAGTGCTGTGACCGCTGAGGCTGCTCCATCGGCCTGAAGCTTGGTTTGGAACAGGAGCCAGCAATAACACACATTACATTACTGTCTGCAGCCTAAACACTGTCACGTTCTGCACCCCACCCCCTGGTACTGCAGAACCAGTTTTTCTCTGTCTGCTGGCCTAAGCCCTGGGCTTTGCCTGTGCAGTACTGCTGAGTTACTCAGGGTGTGCTCCAGCTATAAAAACAGTGCACGTGGCTGTTTAACACACACACAACCGAGCTTGCCCTGCCTGGTGTTGGTAGCTATGTCATTTGTTTGTCAAGCAAACAAATTTTCCCTCTTAATTTCCTTGTTTTCAGTGTTCTGGCTGGGAAATTGAGGGGCTTCCAGTCATTCTAATAAAAACACTGTAAGAGTGTGGTGGGATCAGTCCTCCTGTTAAATATGGAAGCTGTTGTGCTTTCAAAAACAGGAGTAAATTGTAGAGGCTGCATGGATTAATTACATTTCATTGACTTCAGAGTTTCTTTTCTTTATTTTTAGATGAAGTTTCTGTGCAAAGCTTGAGTCCTTTTCTCTTTGATACTTTGAAGGAGTCAGGATGTTTCAGCCACATGCTAGAAATGAGTGAGATCAAGAAACCCCAGGAAACCCCTAATAATTTTTTTTTTGTGAGGTGGTTTGAGAAGCTTGCAGAAGCAGAACAAATTTTTCAAGTGTTTCTGGATTCATATGTCGAGCAAGGCCTTTATGAAACTCTTTCT
>VXBU01006344.1:29380-39629 GCA_013400315.1 Bombycilla garrulus
GAACATTTAATCATAGAGAATTTTAATCTGTTTTCAAACTGGAGAGACAAACTGGGGAGTCATAGCTCCTATAGTAAAGTACTGCTATTTGCAATATGACTTTTGCCCATTACTTGATTTTTTAAAAATAGGAATTGTGGAACCATAGAAAAATGCTCTCTAACTAGACCAATTACAGGATGACATGTTTTAACATCTTTGCCCTTTATCTTATCCCTAGCATTCCTGAAATAAATGCACATTTACTTGGTGCATGATGGAATTTTGCTGATTACCCTGCTGCCTTTTTGCCTTCTTTATGAGGCTGTTGTCACAAATTCTTGAATATACCAATTAGGTGTCAAACACTTTGGNTACTGGATTGTTTTGGTTAAGGTGTGTTTTTCCTTAAATATGTGGGGGCTTTCTTTTTTTTTCTTTTTTCTTTTTTTTTTTTTAATTGTGGGGATTTGGTTTGTTTTTTTGTAAAACAGTCCTTGACAAAGATGGTATCTGTTTGACAGGAGCTGATTTTAAGAGAGCCCATGTGGGATCAGTAGAATATATTCAGTGCAGAGGAAGGTTTGACACCAGTGTTTTAAATGTGCAGGATTGTAGACACAGGCACACTCCAAGGCAAATTTGAGGCAGACTCCTGCCTAGAAAGTGCAGCTTGTGTAAGTCAGTTCTCTGCAAAGTGACCTCTCTTAAAGAAGAAATCTGCATTTTGAAATCTTACACTAAGACATAACCCCTCACTAAGTTTCTCTGCCATAACTGAGTGCAGATGACAGCTCAGAGGAATAAATAGCACCAACTTTAATGATGTTGTGTACAAGCTCCATTAGGAGCCAGTGATCCAAATCACCCGATGGAGAAATTGCTTTTCTAGTAATCTTGCACTGTTTACCCATTTTCCTGTGTATTCTGTAAGTTTCTCTCAGAAGGAATGTTGTGGGATTGTCTCCAATTAGTTTTTTGTTTACAGAAGTCACGATGATTCATTGTTCTTCTTCACTTTTCTCACTTCCTCATCTAACTGGACTGATACCTGCTATGTAATTGCAATTAAATTGCATTTTAACTACTAATTTTCATACACATCATGGCTGCTGTGAGAGGATCAGTGACGAGCAGAGGGGACTTCTCTAGAGAGGCCTTTCTTTGCTCCCCAGTTTCACGGTGCTGCTTTTGGGACAGGATTGTGGGATAACTGCATCCATCCCTTTATGCTGGACGTGGCACTGGAGCAGGCAGGCAGATGCAGAAGGATGTTACAAAAAATGCTCATTGTTGGTGTGGTCTGGAGATCTGAATGAACTATTCTGAGGATGACTGGCTTTCTGCTTCCCTTATCTGTCCCTCTCCAATCGGCACGCTCTTGTCCCTCTACCTCCGAGCTGGAAGCTGCACACAATGTGTGTAAAGCAAGTTACACCATGGGACTGGTGCTACAGCTGTAATAACAAATCAGAGCCTCTACCTAGGAGGAAAAAAAGAAAGCTGGCACCTTGCCTCCTTTCACACTTGCATTCCTTTCAGTCCCCAAACAAGCGTAATATTGATGTGAATGGAACTGCTCGGGGTGATGTAGTTTCTGTCTGCATTTTTCTGCGTTCCCTTCAGGCCTGTGCAGGGGTAAGAGAGACTGCATGGCTGGTGTGGAAAAGCAGTGTTTTCCTGCAACAGTGGCTGTTGTGTCCTGGCCTGCTGTGGCTGAGGGAGGGCATCGCTGTCTTGCAACAAATATTTTGAATTTGCGCTGCTGGTTCGAACACGCTCATTTCAGGTCTGGTTGGTTTCATCTGAGGTCTAAGCAAAAACTGGAAAAGGGTCAGTTTACTGCTTCATTCCCAGAACATGAGCATGAGAGGCTTGATGTTTCTTTAGAGTGTTTGGGTGAATGAGGCAACCAAGACAACTGCACAATGGTGATTTACCTTGGAAGCAAAATATTAGATGTGCTATTTGCTTTGTTTTGGTTTCCAGCTGGATGGCTATTACTTACAAACTGCTATTCTTTGGAAGGTGAACTATACTATCAACGCTCTGGACTAATTCAGCTTCTCCACACAAAGAGAGCTTTGTGCATGCAGCGTGTCTTGTGCATTTCCTCACCTTTTGTTTCCACAAGGACGAGATGGAGACTGATGGAAATCTGACATCAGAAGCTGCTCTAGAGCAGCAGTGAAGAATGCTTCCTATTTTTTGGGTGTTTGAAGTGAGATTTTAGCAAGGCCTAAAAGGGCCAGGTAGGAGGCTTGCAGAAGTGGAAGACCTGCTTTATGGAAAAAGTAGGTTCTGTTGGACTGGATTTAATTAACTCAATAAATCTGCTCTAACAGGGGTCACAGTGGAGCCTCAGGGCTGCTGTTACCTCTGCTAGAGACCAAGAAGGGGACTCAGTGTCCAGCCATGGTGTACTTCATGGCACAAAGTTTGCTTACAAATGCTCATACTTTGTGGCAGTTTAACTTTGAAAATCAAGCCTGGAACATTTGGTTTTACAGCTATCTGATTATTTTCCTTTTTAAGGAAAAAAAACCCAAACCCTTATGTTTTGGGGAAAAAATCCCCAACTCTGGGGTGCAGGAAAGGAGGGCAGGAACTGATTGATGGCGGAATGTGCTACTCAACCCATGTTGTTTTCTTCTGTTTCCCTCCCGCAGATGAAGTGGTCCACGTCTCAGCCCCCCAGAAGTTCACCTTCGAGGAAGCTAGGGAGCTGTGTGAGGAGCGAGGCGGCGTCCTGGCTTCCGTGGGGAACCTCTACGTGGCCTGGAGGAACGGCTTTGACCAGTGCGACTACGGCTGGCTGGCGGACGGCAGCGTCCGGTACCCGGCCTCCGTGGCGCGGCCCCAGTGCGGCGGGGGTTTGCTTGGGGTGAGAACCCTGTATCGCTATGAGAACCAAACAGGCTTCCCTTACCCCGATAGCAAGTTTGATGCCTACTGCTATGAACGTAAGCATTTACTGTTTCTTTTCTCGGTCACGATTTCCGGCGCGCTTGCCGCGAGAAGCGGTTTCCTTGCCGCGCGGTTTTTGTTTCGGTCCTCGCGGCGCGCGCGGGTTTTTAGAAACTAAAAACTTTGTCTTAAAGTAACGTTGGCAGGTGAAGACAGGCGGAGTTTTAAGGTAAGATTTCAGCCTGAGCGGCGTTTTGACCGTGAGTCTGCGGGGGCTCCATATTTTGGCACCTTGGTATCTTTGCATCTTGTCAATGGACACGAGACAGATGTTCAAAGCCCACCTGGGCATGTCACCTTCTCCAGGTGACTCTGCCTTGGCAGGGGGCTGGGCTAGATGATCTCTGGAGGCCCTTTCCCACCACATCTCTTCTGTGGCTCTGTGATAAATGTCCCGAGGATGAACAGTGGATATTCTGTCTCCAGCGATGGCAGCAAGAGAAGCTATTCGTAGGCTGTGTACAAGGCTGGCCACTTTCAGGTCTCTCAGATGCCAGTAATTTGGGGGCTATCTCTGGATCCCAGGCATGTTGCCCCATCACATTCTTTCTCTTTCTTGCTGTTTCATGGGCCAGTGGGTGGTCTAAATTGCCTCTCTTACTGCTGCTTGTTTCTCTCCTGGTGTTTTCACAGGCTTGCCACGTTCACATGGGGGACCCCACCAATCTAAACCAGATGTCCTCCACACCTGACAGCTTTCTTTTGGGGTCAAATATTGCCCTGTAACCTTGTCTATCTTCAATGCCAGCCACCTGGCTCTGCTATTTTTATGGGGCAGCCTCTCCTTGTATAGGTTCCTGCGGTCCCAAAAGGTTCACCAGCTTCCCAGCTGAATATCCTGCTTCCCTGAGGCTTGTAGGCTCAGCACAGGGGGGTTGGACAGCTCAACCATTTCCCTGCAGGCCTCTCTGTCCAAAGAAGCTCCGTGTTGCAACAAGCAAATAGCATGGCTGACATTAACGTTGTGTTGAGTTAAAAGTTCAGAAGTTGGTCATTAACTATGAATATTTAGGTTTTTTGGACTCAGTCCAGTGACTGTAACTCAGAACTACTTGAAATGTGCAGTTTGTACTGTCCCCATTTTTGTGGATAATGAACTTACTGCAGCTGCAGATCTTTCCAGCTCAGGCACTGAAGACCCATTTAGGAGCAAATCTTACTCTTTGAGAACAAATCCCGACATCTGCTGCAACATTATGGTCTGGCTGTTCTCAGACAGTGTTGGTTTGTTGTTTTAATTTTCCTTTATAGTTTGTGGGTATGATGTTCCAAAACTTTGCATGTGGAAATACTCCTAATGGAACAGCTTACAGGAAAAAGGACTTAAGTTCAGGAGTCTGTGCTCTAATCTGCAGAGCAGCGTTTTGTCATATCGCTCCTTCTGTTCCTACTCCAAATTGTTTATGACCTGTTTAAAGTGTTGTGGATAAAAAGGACTTTAATGAGGGCGTATTTCATAAGGCCCTTTAAAAGACTGGGGTAAAAACTGAACATTTTGCCTGTAATTTAGTCTTTAGTTAGGACAAATTCCAGCCTGCTGTTTGTTTTTGTGAATTTCGCTGCTTTCAAGCAAGATGTGCCTTTACAATGTTCTTTCCAGAAGTTTTAGTTAGCACGGTTTGTGGTAACATACCATTTGTTCTAAAAGTGACCTTGATAGGTATTGGGCTGTTGCCTTTTATATAAAGACTTTTCCTGAAAAACTCTTGCCCATGGTATATAAAGAATAAATATTTCATCACTTTGCAACCCAGGAATAGACAGTTCAGGACTATCAAACTTTTTACAAGAGAAAGTAAGACTAAACAGAACCAAAACAAACTTGGTAGGGACTGAGCAGCCCTCTAGAGCTTTTAATTACAAACAACAGAATATCAGAATTAATTAAACATTGCTGGCTAGAGTACTCAGGTTTTCCCAGATACATCTGGCTTTGAGTAGGGAAATGCAGGGGTGTCATGCTGTACCCTCCTTCAGGGTGCCACAAATTTCAGAAATTACTGAAAGCTCTCTCTCCCTCTCAGAAGGTGCTTGGGATCTCACAGGAACCAGCTGTGACTCCTCACTGCTTTTGCTAAAAGATTTATGCAAGTGGTGAGTAATGAGACTCCCTGTCCAGCATCTTGGTGCTCCACTTCTCAAGCAGCTGCCTGGTGCAGTGGCTTTAGAGTGAGTCACTCTCTCCCACTGGGGCCTTGGAGCCAGTCCCTTCTTTGGGGCAGAAAAAGGGAGAGGATTAAAAAAAAAAAAAAGGCTCTGCATGAGAGCAGAAGGCTTGAATTTAAGCCCTTTGTTTCAAGTCATCTTTTGTCTGGAAGTTTCTTCCAAAATTTCCCATTATCTCAGTTTCAAAGTTTCAGTCCATCACAAAATCTGCTGTCCCCCAGCTCTGCCTGCTTTGGGGTTGACATGAAAAGCTTGCACACAGTGATTCCCACAGTGCCTGACAACAAAACTGTCCTGCCCAGGAGGGGCTGGGCTCTCAGGGTAGAGAGGGTGTTTCTCCCTGCTCACCTGGACACCACAGCACATCTGTGCCAAACCAGGCAGCTGTTCCAGCGCTCACAAGGACAAACTGTGCATTTGAGAAAGGGGATATCTCCTTCTTCGTCCCTGCTCAGGCTCCTCACTGCTGTTTCCTGATTACGAGTCTCTCTGGTGGAAAATCTCAAAAATATTAATTTTAATCTGTGGTTTTAAGAAACCTCAATCCGTATTTTGAGCATTTTCCTTGCTTTTAAGGAGGAATCATAGTTATTGAAATACATGAAAAACACAGAGAGTAAATTAAATTTAAAAGTGATATTCACTAGTTTCAGTAGAGCAGCCAACCTGGACAACTTTTAAAGTACAGTTAAGTTCAGGATTTTAACTTCAGCAGTGTTATGGGTACAAAATTACATTGTATGAAGTGTCTTGACTTCATGAAAATAAGAGTGGCCCAGACTAATAATACATGATTTAAAATCAAAAAACCTTGTTAAAAACCCCTGAAACTTTCTCCCCTTTGATCACAAGTGCTTTTCGCTCTTCAAAAACCACACGGGTCTAAGTTTCTGAAACATTATCTGTGTGTTTCATTTCATGCCTCCCAGGCTTTTGCCAGACCTTTTTTTTTTTTATTTTTATTTTTTTTCTGAGAGATACCTAATCATGTATCTGATGGGGCCTGAAAATATTTCAGGTTGGACACATGATTAAGTACTTGCAGCTCCTTGGAGGCCATCATCAGAAGGAAAATTTTTCAAGTGTTAACATACAGGACTTATATTAACATGTTTAAGTTAAAAAAAAAATAGAGCAGCTGTTGCTGAGCACTTATCCTAGTTTGTAAGAAATGAAAACATTTTATCATTAAGAAAATAATTTTTAAAAGATATATATTTAATAATTAGTTCTTTCAGAGAGCTGTAGGGGATGTACTTCAGCCTCCCAGCCTCTCCAGGCCTAATTCACTGGACTTTGTAGGAGTCTCATCACAGACTTCAGCTGACTTCAGATGTGCCTTTTTATCCCACAGCACCTGTAGAACAAATTGCAGACCAAAAATGCACTAATCAAAATGCATTCAGGTTTTTAACATACATACCTGCAACAAAGCTGAACTCGATGAGCTTTGTACACAGAGGTGGTTGAATTTTCTGAAACATAAATCCCCTTTCTGCTGAGAAATATTGATTTATGAAAGCTGAGTTCTTTCATAGACCTGTATTGGTTTTGGCGAATCTTTCAGCAAAACATTTTTTACTTGACTCAAAACACGTGTTGACCGTTTCACTCTGGATTTGCCCATTCTCTTTCCCATTTTCCTCTCTCATTTTGACTTTGTTTCATGCACCTTTATTGCTTCTCTTTCGTTATACCACTTTGGTTTGGCATGGCGATTTAATTTTAGCAGGAGATTGGAAAATTCCAGTTCTGGGATCGTGTTGCCACGTGTGTTCTTCAGGAACAGAGTCCACGCTGCTTTGATTGTTTCAATACAGCCCCATCGAGAGCGGATCCAAGTCCACCACTGCTTGGGGCTGAGGGCCTCTTGCTTTGATGCTTCACCCATCCAAAGCTCAAAATCGGAGCACGATTTCGTAGAAGAAATATAGGAAATTATGACCTCCCCAGGGTTCTGAGGCGTCCTACAGCACGAGCCACCACAATGGCAGGCCCAGCCTTGGGAGACATCCACAGCGCTCCTCTTGTCCAGCAGCAGGAGGGATAAAGACTTTCTTAGGCACAGCTCAAAAGCTGGCAGGAGAAGCGTTGTCTTAGCTTGGAAAACCTTGAGTAGCTGGGCAGCTCTGTTCTTCTCCATAGCAACCGTCGGTAGCTGCGTGTCCCAGCTATTTCCTGGATGAGGGAATTATTTCCAGCCTGATGTCAGGGGCTGTGCCACGGGAGATCTGTGGATTTCTGATCAGTTTGGGAACGGACGCAGAATAATGAAGACATAGGGCGTGGCCATGCACGAGGAGAAAAATTGTCAATCTGAAGGGGAAAAAAAATAAAACCTGAAGAAGAAATTTATCTCAGAAGAAGCACAGTGCTGGGCATAATAAACACAGCGTGCTCCAACGTTTCAGAGTCCAGAATGGACTCAGAGTGTCAGAATGGGCAAATGCCTTCGGGCAGGTGAGGATCCTGGAGTCAAGGCACTGGCCACAGGGTGTGCAGGGCTGCTGTCTCTGCTCAGGCTGCCCCTCTGTGAAGGTGAAACTGTGCAAAGAGACTTCGCCCAGACAGCCACTCTCCAGCCTTTTACTATTTTCCAAGGAAAGCAGGTTTATGTTCTTCTCTCATATATGCTGTTCATCAAGACCTGCACAGCTGCAGAGATCCCCAGTAATTTCTTGGCCCAGGTGTGGCTGTGGTAAATCCCTTCCTCTCTCTGCTGGGCTCATGGTGACCAGCACACCCACAGCTCCTTGCAGCCTCCTCACCCCACTCTGCCTCAGGGGTCTGAGAGCTCACTCAGACCACGATGACAACTGCAAGAAGATCTCAATCCCCTTCAAACCAGCCCGTGCTGTACATCTCAGCATATCTCACCCTGAGAAGTAGGGGAAGGATGTGGTGGCTGGGCACAGCTCAACCTTTAAAATGCTGCCTGAAGTAGGAGCAGGGATTTATCAACCTGACTGATGTATGAGGAGCGGCTGTTTAGAGCACCATGGAGGGCTGGGGAGGAGATGCCTCTTTTGCATGAACTTGCATTTACCTGAGTGATTCAAAAGGGCTTTAAGAACCACCTCTAGCTGCAGACATTGTGGCCAGAGGGAAAGAGGAAAGAGAAGAAGACACGGCTGGAGGCATTTTCCTTTCATTGCCTCAGGTCACCGGATGGGTCAGCTCACAAGGAGAGAGGATCAGGAGCCACAATGTGCAGAAGTGGAAGGGTTTTTTTTTTTAAAGTGTTCAAGTGCAGAGAACATGAACTGATTTTACTCCTTGTCACCTTTGCTCCATTACTGCTGTGGGGTCTGGGCATCACCCATGGCACACAGGGGTGATCTCCCTCCTTTCACACCAGGTGGGGGGAGCAGAGCACCAAGAATTCTGCTGTCATTTCTTACCCAAGTGACAGTCTTGGCCCTTTTTGTTCTTCAATTGTTTTTCTGTGGTGACAGAGCAAAGATTATTGCTTTTATTTGGTGCTGGGTTACAGATTTAATTAGGAAGAGCTGACTAAAGAGGCTTGCTGAATTTATATTTTTTTTTTGTCCTCTTTGGCAGTTTCATAATAAATAATGTGGAAAGAGAAATGCTTTTTGCTATTGTTCTTTTGTGGATAGGTTGGCAGGTTATATTTGTTCACAGAACTACACTTGCATGTGGGGAAACCAGGAGATAACATAACATATCTTTCCCCCTTCAACCATCTGACTTCAGAGGTTTTGAAATAGCAAGTGGTTTTACTTAAGAGTGTTTGTGTTCACAGAGCTAAAAGAGCTGCTGCCTCTGCTGTTTTGTTAGCTGGAAGCAAAGACCTTGGGCAGTGGTGTGAAGAGGATACAAAACTTTTAGTTATAAGTTTTTCTTGCAGATAATACAGACAGATAGCTTTCAAACTTCTGGGTTTTTTAAGAATCCCGTTGTTTTTCTCTGATATGGCACATGCTTTGTAAGCAGGAACGGATCCTGCGTTTTGATTTTCACGTTTTCCTCGTTACGTCTGGCTTTTGATTTCGACGTCAAAGCAGAGTGTAGGTGAGTGGGAGTAACACCTGGAGTCACAGAGGAGTTCTTACAGCTGCACTGTCAGATTTTGAATTTTGCTACCAAAAGTCTCATTATTTATGAACAAAATCCCACATCCCCTGTGCACCACTGCTTCTGGAAAGGCGTGAATGAGCAGGTGCTGGATCAGTGCCATGATCAGGGGTTTCTTGCTCAGTCTGTAACTCAGAGCACCAATTTTTTTTTCTTTTTTTTTTAATCTGTTCTTAATCTTAGGCTTGTTCAGCTTGGAAGGTTCTGCCAGTAATTTAAACTCCAGCTGGCAAAACTTTTGGTCTCAGGGGAACATTCAAGGCTGTCCTCTCTGCCAGCATTGGTAGCAGGGAAGGAACAGACACCAAGAAGAAACTTAACAAATTAAAATATAAAAATATGTAAAAATTAAGCAAAGCAGCTCTCTGCATTGGCATTGTGCTCAAATTGGGTTCAAAGATTTCAAACATTAATTTTGAGTGTCTCAACATCAGTTATATTTTGTAATAATTTGTTTTGGCTGTAATTCACAGAAAGAATTCACTATTTCCAGCTTTTGTTCCAACCTAAAGAAATTTTTTTGTTGTTTTGGCTGTTAGCAATGACTCAAAACAATCTCTGTCTATAGGGTCTATGTCCTTCCAGGTTCTTTGGTACATACCTGAATGTAAACAGATAAACAGTATTTCTGAATGCAGAAAAATTGCTCAAGGGGTTCAGGTTAGGTACATGGGTAGATCTGCTAATGTTGAAAAAAACATGTATATAAGTTATAATACATATAAATTTTAAATTTTTAAAATAAGCATTTCTCCTCCGTAAAGTACACTAGTGCTGATCTCAAATTAAACAGCACAGAGCATGCTAAAATCCTTATCTGGTAATTGCAAGGTTGAACCATGTCTGAAGTTGTGCAGTTTGATTTCCTTGAAAAAATAGTAAGTTTCAATATTGCTCCGTGATCTTGAATCCTTGTTTAAATCATGAGGAAGAAAATGCTGTACAGTAAAAGAATAAAATAAATAGATAGACTGCTATAAAATTATAGCATCTCTGCAGAGTCATACAGCCCTTCCAAAATCAACCTCATGCATGTTGT
>VXBU01006344.1:61926-76062 GCA_013400315.1 Bombycilla garrulus
TAGGATAGCTTCCATTGTCTGGAATAGAAGGTTTGAAGTAATGTTTATGCAGAAAGGGCAAGTTTAAAAAGTGTCTATGAAATTTGGGAGCATAAATCTTGGAGGAATTCACGAGGCTCTCTGCAGTTAAATCTTGCCTTCTTAGATCTTCTTTATTCCTCTTTATGTGGCTGGCCACGTAGAAAGAAACTGTGAGAGGTTTGCAACCTGTGGGAGTGTGTAAATAATTCAGAGTGAGTGGTAAACAGAAGAAAATTACTGGACTTCAGTCACGTTACCCTCTGAGTGGGAGCTGACCTTTGAGTCTGTGATATTTTTTCTTATTTGCTGCATAATGCTTTGAAATTCTAAATAGCAACAACTTTGTAAGGCAAGACTTTGCTCACTGACCTAGGGTCCACGTCTAGTGAAGAGCGATTGATGTAGGTGTTATGGTGTTCCTAGTAATTGGAATTACTCTATCCTAGAAGGAAGATGGAGATGCAGAGGGAAGGTTTTTTTTCTTATTTTATTTTAGACTTGGCCTTGCTTAGCTTTGTCTAGGTTCTGTTATTGGTGGAGGTCAGATAGTGTCTGGAAGCATTTGCAGCAGGTTGGTCTGAAAAATGGTTTTCATCTTGTGCATTCCTCATCTTTGCTGGAAATGCAGGAGAAGATAACTCAGGCGTGGGTTTGGGACCAAGGGCACATGGAATCCACAGTACTGAATAATCAGTGTGTTCAGTTTCCAACTAGGAAGTCACACACCATGGCAGAATTTACCTTTGTGTCAGCAGAAGAACACACTGAATTTACAAGTTGTTGAACTTGACGTTTTTGGTTTTGGTTCTTTTTTTTTTTTTTTTTTTTTTTTTTTTCTCCAATGGATTGCTTGTACTTCGTGTGTCTACTGTTACTTAGGGATTATGAAAAGCTCTCTTTTTCTTGCAGATCACCCGGTGAATGAATTTTTGGATCTGTTCAATCGCCACGTGCTTCCTCATGCAATAGATGAAACCCACATTGATGCAGAGTCAGCTCAGACTGAACCCTGTACTTCAGACTCTGTGCAGGATTCCTCTGAATACATAATTCTGGATCCTTTCTTTCCAAGCTACCCAGAGTTTGAAGAAGATGAGGACTGTGAAAATACTACTGATGTTACAACTCCTCCAGCTTTGCAGTTCATCAATGGGAAGCAACAAGTTACGAGTGCACCTAAGAGCACAAAAGCTGAGGAAGCGAGGAGCGACCAGATAGAAAGTGTTGCACATTCCAAAAACGTAACCTTTTCTCAAATCAATGAGACAAACACATTCATAATAAATGAATCTGAAGCTTCTGGTACTATGCAACCCAGCAAAGCTGGAGAAGTAATAGGGGCGTTTGAGGTTACACAACCACCTTCAGGGGCTGTAATGCTGGAGCCTGTCTACAGTGGGGAGTCTGAAGTTGCTGCAACAGATAAATCAATAGCCACCACTTCTTCACACGAGCAGTCTCTGCAAAACAGCAGAGAGACCATGACATGGCAGGGAACCGAGGAGAGCTCTAGTAAAGATAGCAGAAACCTGCTTTTGATTTCTAGTGAATCCTCTGGAGATGGCTCCATGGAATCTGATCTGTCCACTTCGCTCTTAGAAGCTGGGTCAAGAAAGGAAGATGATGAAAACAATTCCGGTATAACGTCTTCTCCTGATGCATTTACTGTGGAAAGTTCTGCTGTAACTGCTTCTCTGGAGGCAGTTTTTATTCCTGCTACAGTAGACAAAGGTGTAACTGACCTTAATTCAGAAGAGGCAACCCCTGCTCCAGCAGACCATTATAAAACAGCCATTAAACTTAATACAAACTCCCCTGTTGAAAATATTCTGGAAACAAGTCATACAGCAAAGCCTGAGGTGAGTGCTGCTTCTTTTATGGTTCTGGAAGGCTCTGGAGATGCGAAAGATAGCATCACTGCAACTTCAGCCGTGACTGAGGAAATAGCAGTAACAGAAACACTTTCAATGCAAGACATTTCTTTGGGCTCCGGCACAGCACTGCTGACAGAATCTTCTGTAACTGATTCAGGAGTCACCTCTGCTTTGCCCAGAGCTATAAGTACTCCTTATTCTGCTTTTGATCAAAGTCCTGAAGTAACTGCTGCCACCAGCTCTGTGTCTGAGCTTATCACGGAAAAAGTATTTGCCAGTTCTTTTGTAACTGAAAAGAGTATTGATGATGAAAAAGAAATACTCACCACTGTTTATTCAGGTCACCAAAATTCAGCTACTGCTGCAGAGGAAAATTTGGATTTGAATGAACTTGGGAGCACTACAAGTGAAGTCAGAACTGTAAGTCAAGAGCCACTCAGAAAAACAGTACCAGGTACCCTAAGTTCTGAAATCAAAAGGGTGACCACCATTCCTCTCTTGAGGGAGAAGAAGCTTTTTGTAAATGAAGGATCAGCAGAAGAGCCAGCAGACATGTTTTCAGGGGGTCCCACAAGCAAAGTGGTAAGTATTGGCTCCCCATTTGTTGACCCAGGTTCTGGAGACGTAGATTTTGTCGTTGAGTCTGCTACTTTGACTTCGGTTCTGGTAAGGCCTGTCACTGAAACACAAACAGAAAGGTTTGAAGGAAAAGTTTACAGCACAGATGATGCTTCACTGCAGGATGTGACAACAGAGTATGAAAAACATGCACGAACAGATGAATCTGCAGTAACAGTTTTGAGTACTGGGTCAGAGAGCTTCACAGAGGGGTCTGGAGTAGAAAGTCAGATGTCCCTGGATATGTTTAGTACCAAAAACCCAGGAGAACCAAACACGGAAACAAAACCAACCTACGCAGCTCCTTCTGACATAAAATCTGGTTCTATAAAAGAGATAACATCTCACATTGCACCAGGAACTGAAACTGGACATTCAGGTGAGGCCACAGCAACTCCAGGAGCAGTGGTCAGTAGCAACCCTCATGAGGGCTTGGTGACACATGGTACTGGCACTATAAAAGCAGTAGCTGAATCTACAGAAAGCAAAGATGCAAAAGCTGGTTCTTCAACTGTCTCATTGGGCAAGATTTTCCTCATTGAGCATGGCTCTGGAGAGGAATTCAAAGATGACAGCAGCACCACAAAACTAATGTCTAATGGACCCACGGAAGAAATATTTGGAGGTCATTTCTCAATTACTGAGCAGGGATCTGGAGAACCAGACACATCCACTAGATCATTTGCAAAAACAGCAGTTGCCCCGAGTGGGAGACCAGAAACCTGGGAAAAGGATGACAGACAAGCTGTCAGCACATCACCTCTGGATCTTACCCTCACTACAGAGCCTAATGAGCAGGTCACAAGTTCTGAACACGAGGTAACCTCCATGGGAACTGCAGGGGACATGGGCACTGAAGAGAAAACAGCTGATGAGCTGACAGTGAGAACTTTTCCCACAAAGATTCCTTTGATGGAAGAGATACATTCTGGGGAAGAGAGGCCAAGTGAAATTTCACCAAAAGCCATGGAATCTTCTGAAGAAACAACAACAGACCCATTATTTAGAAGTACACAGACTAGCCATGAGTATTTGGGATTTTTAAATGTTCCAACTCTCAGTCCATATCCGGAAGAAAAGGAATTAGAAACTGAACCTGTTGAAAAAATACTTTTGCCATTTAATGATGACAGAGTAACTGAGCCAGCTGAAAGGAAATACATAAGCTCTCCAGTCACAGTTATAGAGCAAGAGGAGGAGCTGATGCACAACATTTTCCCTACGAAAGACATTCCCAGAACATTCCTGACGCCTAAGGAAGAAAAACTGTCAATTAACGAGCCCACTGGTGATCCACTGTTTTCAGGACTGGGGTCAGGAGATGACCTTGACGTTCTTTCTTCTGCAGTGCCATTTGATGTCAAAAAAATGGAGAGTACATCAAGCCCTCAAACTTCTCACCCTGAAAATGTGGGGCCTGAATTTTCCACTGACATGACACAAGATTTTGAAAGAGGAAGCACTCCAGCAAATGTTGAAGTTAATGAAGAAGTCACAAGTGCTGCAGCTGAGCTGCTGCCAGAAACTGGAGACCCGTTCCCCACCTCCACACTCCCCAGTTCCCCAGCTTTAGCAGAAGACAGCTCCAAGAGCTTCGTCTCTAAAGAGATTGAAGACACCACACATTATTTTGTTGCGAATGAAGAGCCTCAGGATAAGGAAACTGACTATAGGAGAGGGGAAAATGAAACAGATAAGACAACAGCCACTTCTAAAGCTATCTCTCAAGAGGAAAATTCACACTTTCTGATTAAAGGTGGCACAACTCCTGTATCTGTAATACTCAATAGAACTCCCAGTCCTGAAACAGAGGAATCTCTTGCAACATCAACAACAAAAATGCCGTACAGAGTGTTACCTGAGAGCTCTGGAGAAGGATCTGGCTGGGTTGGTGTTTCAGATTCATCTTCCCCTGATGTGTTTACTCATTTCTCAATACCCACTGTATCCAAAGTAGAGCTGAATGTCTCATTTGGTGTTCCTGGACGTGTTTATTCCAAAGTTATGACCACAGAGGCACCGAGAGATGGATCACAGACTGCAGTCAGAGGACTTGCCTCCCTTTTCACAGAAGAAGCAGAGGTTGTGGCAAATACATCTGCTGTTCATCCAAAGACAGCCTCATCAGAAGAACTAACAAGCGACACGGGGTTGTATGAAAAAATTATTCCCATGATTGATGACAGAAGAAGTGTTGTACTGAACATTTCTGTTTATGGTGATATTACCCTGATTGAAGAACGGCTGCAAACCCCACCAGAAGAAACAACTATTATAGACATGGATCACTCAAAGTCAATGCCTGAGGATATAATAAGTGTGCAGACAATGCCAACTCTTGTTACACAGTCAACATATGGCTATGATGATAGCATGACAGCTGAAGGGGAAATATATTATTCCACTCCCAAGTTTTCCATGGACAAAGAAAAGACACTTGGATCTGGTGATAACCTGCCTCTCACTACTTCCAGTCCACCAAGGACAGAGTTGGTGATTTCTGGGCACAAACCAACCTCAGATGACGTGGATTTGGGTTCAGGGAATGACATAAATTTTGCAACAGAAACTCTCACCACCACAGAACCCTCTGGACTGGGCATTTTCCTTCCTACGGTGCCGTCTCTGGCAAGCCCTCAGGTGCCTCATGAGTATGAACCTGTTGTAACCAGCCCCACAGAAGACACCCATGAGCCAAGTACTTCAGCAAACAACCAAGTAAGAGCAGATCAGAGTGAAACAATCTCTGGCTTTTCTGGGATGGGCCAAGAAGAATTGGCTGATAATCAGCCTGTGGTTCCTTCTCTTACACCAGCTGTAACTGCTGAGCCAGAAAAGGCTTTGACAACTGGCAAGCTTGAGTTGGGTGTTGTCACCACACAGCCTACATCCCAGCTGACAACTGTGTCACCTACCAGGGGTGCAGGGAATCGTCCCGTGGTATACACAAACACGAAATCAGCATCACCAGAGTATGAGGAAACAGATACAGTGAGTTTTTATTCTGTTCCTCAAACTCCTAAACCCTCAGTAACTGTTCATTTAGTAAATGGAGTATCTGAGTACCCTGAGGTAATCATTACAAGCACATCATCATCATCATCATCATCATCATCGTCATCATCATCATCATCATCATCGTCATCATCATCATGGGATTCCCATCAGTCCAATCATTCATCAGAAGGAATCTTCAAAGAGGTTAGTTCTGATATTACAGCAACATATAAACCACCCGCTACTGACCTTCTTGACACAACAGAGTCCTCTCTGCTGGAGCTTTCTCCCGAGCCCGTTTCAGACAGCACAGGCATGGAAAGCACTCCTCTCGTTGGAAGGCTTCTAACAGCTGGGACAGAGGAGACAGAAACCCTTGTGACTGATTTAGCTGGTGAGGAAGAAGCTGCTGTTTCTGGAGATTCTCCATCAATACGTGTCTTGCCCACTGCTTTTCTGAATTTTGGGGACAGAGTGAGCACAGATGTTCCAAAAGTCAGCACAACAAAAGTCGAAGCTTCCTCAGGGAGAGTCAATAATCCCCGCCAAGAAGACAGGAGTACTGAGAGACAGAACCCCTGGCTCGTGCCCACTACTGTTTCAGACTCACCCAACAGCATTGAAAGTGAAGGATTCCAACCTGCCCAGGAAGCAGTTACAGCGCTAACCTCGCCTTCCCAGCTTTTGGAGGGAGGCACAGAAACACAGTCAGCTTTGTTTGGTCAGGGGGAGATCACAACCATTTCCTCCAACATTGCACCATCCTCAAACAGCATTGCCCCTGGGAACAGCCCCTACCCAAACGAGCTGTCAACTCTGAGCTCTGAGGAGCCAGACACTGTGGAAGCCGTAACGTCGTCGTTTTCCCTTCCGGAGGTCACGAACGGATCAGATTTCATGATCGGCACCAGTGTGGGTTCAGTTGAAGGCACAGCGGTGCAAATTCCAGGTAACTTCCCAGATATGATCCCTGTCATGTTATGTGTGTTGTGGTACTTGTGAAGGTGTTGCCTGGGCTCTGGTAAGAGGCGTGGCAATCAGGGCTCCACATGGAATGGCAACGGACCTCGTCACCCTCCGGCTGAGAAATCAGCCTGGTTGTGACCCCTACAAAGTGGAGGAGGATGGGGGAGTTGCCAAAAAAACCCGAGCCCAGTGACTTTCCACCGGTGTTTGCATCGTGGAGCTCTGGATCAGACTGGAGGTAACCAGCCAGTTCCCAAAGGCAGGAAGGTAACGTTGGTTGTGGTAGGGAAATCGACTGGAGTGAGTTTTTTTGCCAGGTTCCAACAGATGGTTTTGTCTGATGGCTCTTCTTGTGAGCGTGGTGATAGCTCTTACACAATTGGTTTCTATGAAGGGTTGCTTTTAACACCTTGCAGTTGACTTAGAAAATTACAGCGCACGTTTTAGGATCAGAATTTTCTATAAAAATGAACTTCTCTTGACCTAACAGATAGCTTTCCACACAAGAGAAAAAACCAAGACCTTTTTTTCGGCCTGTCTGTAGCTTTAAGTTGTTGATACAGTGTCAGTCTCTTAAAAATTGCAGAACTTTTTGTTAGACATCATTTGCCACAGTATTTTTTTCTCCACCATGGTATTGGGCACCATTTCATCAAATACATGGGTTATGCCAGTAGTGTCACTTCAATTAATATTTTGTCTACATACAGCTGAGGAAAGAACTGGACTGGTCTGATTTCGTAGGTTTACTATTATTTTTCCTCAAAGAATCCAGGGAGCTGACAATCTGAAAATGTTTCCTGTGGAAATATCCAGTCAGTTGAAGGACAAACAGACAGCAAAACCACAGAAAACATCATTAAGGTGCTTAACAGAGCCCTACATTTGTGACTTTCAGTGACGCAATCCTAAAGCAAGCACGGTATTGAATGGATGGGATCAGATCCTTTCCAAAACCTCCAAGGTAAAATCCTTAATTACTTAATTACAATCCTAAACTTTTGCACATAGGATTTTCCTCTGGAGGCTTTCAGCTGGACCTTCTGCATTCCCATGCCTAGACAGGGAACTTGGTAAAATAAGAAGACTTTAAATTTCTGATTTGCAAGAGTAAAATAGATATTCTTACTTTTTTNCTATTTTGCAAGTTTTCAAAGCCAGAGCTTTATTTTTGCATATCAAAGAGAATATCTTCAGGATTTCCCCTCTGACTGTGAGAAACTAACTCTTAGAAATGGTTTAGTGTGGACTTGTTTGTGTGAGTGAGTGCTCCTAGGCATGAAATCAAATGCAAATACCCAGGTATCAAAACTCAGTGGAAATAAACATCACTGGAAGGCATAAAGCTCTTCAAGGAAATGGTATTTAAACGCTAACTCCTGTAACAACTGAGGATTTCACAGCAGGTAAGTTTTTATCTTAATGTTCAGTCCAGTTACAAATGTATTCAATGCCTTTGTTTGTATTCTTTAAATGTATTTTTAAGAAAGGCAGGTGGGAAACACACATGTGAGGAAAGAAATAAGACTTTGTGGGCATTGATTGATTAAATATAAGCAGCCAGTCAGTATGTTCTGTGTACCCTGTCATTCTGCATAAACTAACCCTGTTCAAGAAAAAAGCATTTTCCATTCATTTTGCATATGTTTAACTGTTTTCAGCTATAATTAATTGTCATGTCACGCAAACTAAATCCTCAACAGAGTATCATGACTGCCAAATATAGTACAAATTGCTGTGGAAAAAAAAAAAGTAATTCCAAGAGTAATTTACATTGGTTCATAGTAAATGCCGTATTGTTGTTAAAGTTGAAAGTAGTGATGCCTGAGGAGCAGCTTTACTGTTTTACAAATCTTATTTTGAGTAGTTGAGTGTGTTAAAAGAGTTTCTGTAACTACAGTAAAGCCTGCACCACTAAGGCAATCATGAAGAAAGATTTTTTGTTTTCTCCTCCTGAAAATAAAATTACACCATTTCCTTGAAACTGGGGAAGTTAAATTCCTTTTTCTACTTTTTTAACAGGCCAAGATCCGTGCAAGAGCAGCCCCTGCCTCAATGGTGGCACCTGCTACCCACGTGGTTCCTTCTACATCTGTACCTGTCTGCCAGGTTTCAACGGGGAGCAGTGTGAATTAGGTAAACTGGTGCCATCTGGGTGCTGATTCGCTCGAGTTTAAAGCTCTTGTATGTGAGATCTGGTGTGCTTTAGAGCTGGAGGCTGCATGGACATTTGAAAACTTCTACACTAAGAATTTGGGACAATTAAATGGGGAGCTCCCCATTGTCTCCCCGGTTTTCCCTCTCCCTATAAAGTGCACGGATTTGTGCACACACACAGGGTGAGTTAAGGGAACTGTAAATGAACTCCAGGAGCAGGAATTCAAAGCCCTGAGTTCAAAAACACACCAAATAAAACAAAATAGACTTTAATATTTGGGATAGTTCCCCAAGAGCTTCTCATAGTTATTTAAAAGGCTGGTAAGATAAACTAATCCCAGATGTGAATGGAAAGCTGAGCACTGAACACAAACTTGAAAATTTCTGCAGGAAATTTTAAATATTATCATAATCATATGCATCTTTGGTACAACTTAATATTTTGGTAACAATTTTAGCTGAGGAACCTCTTCCAGTTGCCTGTGACATCTTTGCACCTCCTGTGACTGTAGATTTCAAGAGACTCACCTATGTGGTTCAGAATAACCAATTTTACTTCCAGAAAGCCAGACAAAGTATGTTAAAATGACTGGAACAAGTAAGACCTAGCATAAAATTCAATCAGAGCATATTTTTAAATAGAAACATGCATTTTTTAAGCCTCCTGTATGACGCAGCAATTATTCCTTTTTGTTTGTTGGTTTGTAGATATGTCCAGCATCTCTCTTATATTTTAATGAGTGAACTGCAACCAGCAGCTCATTTTTGGATGGAGATGTTTGTAAAATCTGTGTTGAAGTTTGTGCTGGGATTGTTCCAGAGGAACAGCACTCATTAGGAAACTTCATGTGATCCTTGTGAAGAGACACATTTGCTTACAACCCATGCAAAAGCAACCCGTGCTGAAAATAATTATATAATAATTATATAAAATGAACTTGTGCTCCAGTTTAAAAGGTGAAGACAGAGTATCTTAGCAGCTAGAGGAGGCAGGGACAGACATGTTATTTGTTTGCTCTGCAAGACCATGAGTGCTATGATGTTTTGTCCTTATCTTGATAAGATTAGACAAGAAAGAAATGAGAAATGCAAACCAATGAGATTCCAGAGCCTGCTGCTCTGCAGACTGAAATTAGCAGTTCTGTTTAATGCTACGTGATAAGATTTCCAATTTTGAGTTTTGTGAAGATATTCGAGGTCCCTGGTGGTTAGTGGGAATTTCTGTTATGCCAGGGTCACACACACAAGTCAGATTTTCCACCAGGAGAACGCTGCACGACATTCCTCGTTCTCATCCACACAGGGATCTTCTGCAATACTTCATTCTTCTGCTCTGAAGTGGTCCCAGTCACCAGCCTGACTAAGGCTGCAGAGCATTTCCCTCCTGGGAGCTGGGTGGGTGAGGAAACCACTTCTGTTTTCTGCTGCAGATATCGATGAGTGCCAGTCCAACCCGTGCCGGAACGGAGCCACGTGCATCGACGGCCTCAACACCTTCACCTGCCTGTGCCTGCCCAGCTACATCGGCGCTCTCTGCGAGCAAGGTAAGGGCTGTTCCCCCACCTGTGCTGCTGGGCACCCATTTCCAGCCCAAAATCCTTCTGGAGTAACAGGCCAAAGCCCCCTAAAAATGAGAAGTTGGAAGAAACCAACAAAAGTCTGCGGGAAGCTGCCAGTGGTGAGGAGAGCTCCTAATTTTTGTTAGGCTTCCCTGACTTGTGGTTCAGGGCTTTTTTTCCCCATCTCTCTTTGCACAAGCCCTATCCACATGCTAACCTCAGTAGAAACCATGTTGCCTGCCATGTACAAATTATAAACTGATGTGTGGGGCAATTTCTGTGTCAAAACAACAGCTCTCTCACAACAGGTGTTGCTTTTCAGTAACAGCTTTCAGGTGGCTCCAAGCCTGCTTGCTTATGCTGGCTTGCAAACGGCTGGGAAGATACATAATGAGGCTCTCTCGTTACTGTAATGATGCTTAATGAATGGGAGCAGAGTTACTTTGTGGCTGAGTTTTTCTCTTAAATAATTACCTGTGGTGTGAAAGATGTATCAGAACCCGTCACCTCCAAAAAGAACCAGTGAGATGTAGGAATAGTTCAGTGAATGAGACAGATTCTATATTAACAACTTCATTCCACAATCTTCAAACATTTTTTTTCTGGGATTATTTTAGGAAAAGTAGGTGCAGGATTATCATTACAAGGAGACTGCAAAAGGCTTTCTAAGTTGGACAACTGAAATAAGATTGAATATCCAAGTGCCTGTGGTTGTTAGAAAATTGCCTGCAAGACACATTTAGAGGAAACATTTACAGTGCAAGATGCTTACTCAATAAGTGGGAGGAGGAATAGGGTAGCAACATTTTTTCTGTCAATAAAATTAATGAAGGCATTTCTGTGGGAAAAATAAATAGTGTATTACAATGTGCTTGCTAAACTGATGAAAATATTTTTTTCCTTCAGCTGAATGATTTTGGTCACAGGTGAATGAACTAAACCTTTGGATTTGTTTAATTAATATTGTATGTTTTCATGTTTGTTTCTCAGCTTCAGTGAAGAGTGGTTTACAAACTCTTCCAGGTTAGCCTGTAAAGATCTTTTTGTTAGAGATGAAAAATTGCAAAGCTGATCAGTTCCAGCATTTTTACTATTTAACCTTTTCAGCAGTCTGGCTAACCTTGCAACCTGAGAAGGCTTTCTGAGTCTTGTCTCCCAAATTAAAAATTGACAGTGTTTTCACACCAAAAGAAATAAATGTTCTCACTCCCTTCCTCCTCCCCTTCATTCCAGCAAGTCCATAGCAGTGAGTGGCTCTGAGTGCCATGGTAGCTTTAAGCTGCTTTTTATGACCAACCTGAGAGTGCATTTTAGGTGGTTAGTGGGAACATTTCCTAGTTTGTCAATCAGAACCAGAGCTGTGCTCTCTCAGCTTTGGAATTTAAATTTCCTCCACTTAAAGTCCTGCAGTGGTTTGGGACTTGGGAAAAGGTTTTAGTGCCAAATTTCCACTCCACCAGACAAAATAAAACTGTGTTGGCGATTCAGACATGGTTGTCTGGCAAGCAGGCTTTATTTCAAGGCATCAGTCCTGACCTCACTAGATTTAAAGACCAGCCAGGACGACAGAATGTGCACCTCAGTGCCACAGGAAAGGTGGAGCTCAGCACATCGAGATTGTATTTCATTACTTCTTTTTTTTTTTTTTAATTTTAAGTATACTATTCATTTTAGAAAGCTTAAAAAAAAAATAATCGGGCTGAAGGGATTTCTTAGGCACAGTGCTGAGCATTCAAAATGCCGTGGGAGGGAGCGGGAGCAGGGAGCATGCACTGCCTTTTGGAAATGAAGCTCAGAGTAGATCACCACACCTACACCCACTACCCTGGTGCAGAAGAAAGTGCAGAGCCCAGGATTTCACCCAAATGCCCCTGTGGGAGTGCTCTGGGCTAAGGGATCTTCGGCAGGGCTGTCATGCTTGTGTCAGCGTTTGGAGGGGACGTGACCAGGGGACAGCACAGCTGCACGTCAGGGAGCTCTGGCAGGTGGTGAAGTTAAAGGAACCTTCTGGGTGATCTAATCCAGGCTGAGGCAAATCAGTCCTGAGACTCAGGGGGCTGGAACTGGCTCCCTGACAGCCCTTCCTCTTGCCAGGTGGAAAGAGTTCAGCAATCTGAGCCCGGGAACATCTTCCTGAAGAGAGCTGAATTTGTCAGATGTTAGAAATAGTGCAGCTGAGAGTTCCTTGAAAAGTCTGCCTTTAAACTAGATTGTTAGCTCAGTTAAGACAGCATCATTTCTGGTGGAAGTGAGGTTAAAAGGGACAATATCCTCTATTGCCCACCACCTGTATATTTTCAAAGGAAAGATGCATATTCTGCTTGTCACTTGTTGACATTTGAACATCACCCTTAAAATTCATAAATATCCCCAAAACACTTTCCCAAAGAGTCACAGGAGATTACAGTAAATCTTGCTGTCAGTTTTATTCTGGGAGAGCCATCAGTCTTTCCATTGTCATCTCTCTGTAAAAGCCCCTATGACAACTCTCAGGAAATGGTAGAGACTTGCAATTTGAACCTCAGTTTGGAGCGTGAGTTCTCTTTATGAGAACTGGATGAGCACCTCTGTGAATTTTCTTCTTCTTCCTTGGCTGGCTGCACTTTCCTTTTCTTTTTCTCCTTTTTCTGCTCTAGCTTGTGTCTACCTGCTCTCAAGAAATGTTTTAAGCTTAAGGTTTGGCTTGCTTGCAGCTGAACATGTGTGCAAAAATGGCACATGTGTGTTTGTCACAGGATGAGCCTCCTTGGGATAATTCAACCAGCTGCTCTCTTCCAGGTCCTGAAAAGAAAACAACTGTGGGTTTTAACCACCCTATCAGGAATCATGTGTTCTTATAACCCAAGTTCATTGTTTCAATGTCTGTGATTACTCCAGTCTCATTAAATTCACTTTGTTCCCAGGGCTTGGCTGGTTGGGGTTGAAATAGTTGAGAAGGGCTCAGGGAAAAGATACTTTCTGAAAACAGATGGTCTCTCACTGATTTCTATCAGCGGAAAAGGGATTATTTTGGATATTTGCTAGAGAAATGGGTTTCTCCTCAAGATGTGCGGCCTAAGTGGCCTCCAGCATTTCCTCATTAGCTGAAGGCGGAGAGTCACTGATAAAATTCACAGCTGAGTAAGACTCTCATTATGTTCTGGTACCTGTGTCAGTCGTTATTTCCTTTAAGCCTCTTCTGGAATTCCTTTAAAGACAATGGACCTATTGTCAGCAGCTATTGAAAAAGCAGTTTATGTATCCCTGTTTATGTATCAAACCTACAGAGAACTCTTTTTTTTAATTGCAGTGCTTGGGGATGTTGCACATGTTCAATTGCAGTTACAGAGAACAGAAGCTGTGAGAGTCCTTGCACACACCACTGAAAACCCCAGTAAACTGTCATAAACCCTAGATGAATTTTAAAACACCACAAATATGGTTTCAGTCTTTCCATCACATGCTGGAATGAGGTTACAGAAGTCTGTGGCTGGGAACACAATGAATGTGAAGCAGTGCATTCAATAAGCCCTTGCACCTACTCTGCTCCCTGTGGTTGGGTCAGAAAATTTACAGCCGCCTGCAGTTAGTGCCTACTGGTTCAGCAAAGGCACTAAAAATTTATACCTATACGGAGAATTTATACCCCTTTTACCTTTTTGTCACCCTTTCAGCTTTCTTCATGGAGTAACAGTTGCACACTGAGGACAAAACACAGAGACAAAACAGTCCCCCCAGTTTCACTTGCCTCTTTAGCATTTTTCATCCTCTACCATCTCAAATCTTCCTTTCCCTATTAGTTTTTTCCCTTTCTCATCAAGCTCCCCTCTAAAAAAAACCAAAACCAACCCTCAAAAATACCAACAACAAATACCAAAAGCAGTATGCCCCAAGAACAGACCCCAGAATCCCCAACCGCTCCCCCAATCCCAACCAAAAAAATCCTCTTTTGATTTTTTTTTTTT
>VXBU01006344.1:76147-94994 GCA_013400315.1 Bombycilla garrulus
TAGAAGAGAAACTGTTTTTTATAATTCATGCTCAGGCCTTTATAACTAACTCTGTAAACACAGTCCTCCCCTCCCAGTTTTGTGTTTTCAAGCTTCTTTGCCTTTCCAATGTGCCTTTCCGCAGATCTTCTCTCAAATCCTTCACATTTTCCCAGGGAAGGCTTGATTAGAATAGCCTGGAAATCTTCTCTGGACACGTTTTTCTCAGCTCCTTGTTATTATATGACTTGTTTCCTGTGGGACAAAGGAGTCCCTGAACAAGATAAATAATAAAATCTTTAGTGCCTTCACAAAGAAGGACACAGGTCTGTTAGTCAGCTTTGTGTGGTTAAAAAAATGTTCTAGAAAGCCCAGGGCAGACTAAACTTTAAAAATTACCTAGATGCCAGAGATTAAAGCTGTGTCTGCAGCCTGCACCTCACACAGAATACAAAGAGGGAAAAGACAAAAAAACCTAACAATTTGGTTATGTAGATTACATTCCTTTTTTCATAGCTGGGATGACTCAAGGCACAAACAGTTTTCTACAGTTCAGCTTCCTGGAACTAAGAGGGAGATAATCAGTGTAAGCTTTATTTTGCCTTTACATTTGGTACGTTTATGTCAATACTGGTGACTTTTGGGAAATTATTTTCGTATCAGACTCCTAAGACAATGACTACATTATTAGTGTTAGGGAAATTCTGATAAGCCTCTGGCATGATATGTTTGCATTTTGAAATCCATTTATGTACATGTAGGATCTAGTTTGTGTCACGGGGGATTTAAACCTTTTTTTTGACAAAACGGACAGTTTGGTGTGTCGGGACGGAAATGGCCTCTTCCTGCTGTGAATTAACAACCTGTGCTGTGAAAAACTGGTTTTTAGGTGGTAGCAGCTCAAACCTAAGCAATCCCTTAGTTAAGGTATTTGCAGCCATCTGCAATATTTGGCTGTTTCTGTACTCTGGCAAAAAAAGCCATTTTGGCCAAAGCAAGTTATTGACCACTGGCTGCATTGGCTTACTGAAAATGAGAAATCCAGTTTCCAGCCCAGAACATCTCCATAACTCTAGAAAGGCTAGAACAGTTGGCTTCAGACACCGTTTTTCTCGGGGGACTGATAAACTTTGGTGGGAAGTGGCCGATTCCTGGTGGGTGGGTGCGGAGGGGAGGCCAGGCCTTGTGTTTCTGCCCCTCAGCATCCTTGAGGCCCCTCAGGGTGAGCCATCCTGTGCTGAGATAGCTGGGGCCGAAACACGCTGTAATCTTGTGCTGAAATGTCCTTTATAATACCATTGCCTCTGTCATGGCTCGAAACTCTCTGACTTTCCCCTGCTGTTTCTCCCACCCCCTCCCAAAACTCCCTCTTATCACGGGCAAGGCCTTCACATCCTCAAGCACAGCTCGGACACATTCAGACATCACACTTGTTTTGCCCAGCTTATTAACACTGATTTTTTCCTGCGATTCATCCCCGCAGAAGCAAACTTGGAACTGAAACTCTTGTTTTTTTGCCATCTATTCTGTTTACAGCTGCCTAACCTTGACAGAATAATTAACATCAAATCCACGGGTTGTTCCTGTTCCAAGGCTTGTGCTTGTTTCTCTTTGAGCTGAAAGGATATAGCTTCTGGTGTGAATTCTCTCTTATCAGCACCATGCCTCGTGCAAGAACAGACAGTGTGCAGTTCCATTACTTTTTATTTCAGCTTTGCAAACCTCCTAACAAATCTATGCCCAAAGTTGACTCCACCAAGGAAGATGGGTTTTGGGGGAGGATTTGGAAGCGTGAGCTTGGAAGGGTAATATTGCAGCTTTGCTTCTGCGGACTGAACAATCACAATAATTTCCCTTCATGTAATTTTCAGTTATCAGTTGCTTTCAAACTTAAGTTTGTGCAGTCACTTGAACAACCATTTGTCCTTGCAAGTAAAAATTCCCATCCCCACGTACAGGCTCAGAAAAACTGATGGAATTTAGGTTCACTGCAGCCCAACATCCAGGCATTTCATCCATCCATGGTTATGGATGAAGACATCCTCCTGAAATTGCCCAGATTCAGCTTAATTCAATCAGCGAAAACCCACAAAGTTTCTAATTGCAATTGTATGCCTTAAATAAGTTATATTCTGGCAGTCTGTGCTGAAACTGAGTAAGCAGAACTACCAGAAAATGAGGTTACAACGATGATTTTGCATGCCTTTACAGATGGGTTTTTCTTGAAGCTTTGTCCCACAGAAAATCCAGTGGTGTAGATGAGATGTGCCTGGTGTTGGTGCACTGACCAAATGTGCCTGGTTTGGGGAACTGACCAAATGTTCCTGAGTTTGGTCCATGAGCAAATGTGCCTGGTTTTGGAGCATTTACGGAATGTGCCTGATTTTGGTGGATTGATCAGACATGCCTGGTTTTGGTGCACTGACCAAATGTGCTTTTCCTGTTCGCCGCAGACACGGAGACCTGTGACTACGGCTGGCACAAGTTCCAGGGGCAGTGCTACAAGTACTTCGCGCACCGGCGCACGTGGGACACAGCGGAGCGGGAATGCCGCCTGCAGGGAGCACACCTGACCAGCATCCTGTCCCACGAGGAGCAGATCTTCGTCAACCGTGCGTACCCGCGGTGCTCCTCCGCCTCACATCTCGGGTGCCACAGCGCCAGGGGGACCTGAGGGCGTCAGGGAGCGCCCAGAGGAGGGTGTGGAGATGGGGAAGGGCCTAGGCAGGAGCTGAAGTCACTTGGGGGGTCCAGCTGGACTGAGGTCAGACCTCACTGTGGTCTCCAGCATCCTCTGAGGGGCAGTTACTGCTGTTGCTACCAGTTCTCTATCACTATTAAGTTATTATTCATTAAGTAGAAAATACTTCTTGTGGGGATGGATGAAAATAGGAACTTTTGTTTTGGCATTGGATGCTTTTGAAATATTTTTTTTTCTGGGCACTTAAGGTACTTTATGCATATGACATTAAACCAATGCCACCATATATCATGTCAGTTAGACATAAAGAGGTAGCTACTGTGTTGTATTGTAAAATTTAGACAACACTGGTCACAGCCTAAGCAAAACTTGAAAAATGTGCATTAGAATATGTGATTTTAATTTTTTTTTCTTTTCTTCCACTCATATATTCTCAGGTAGGAAAATAATTCTTTTTGCCTTGGTAGACATCACTGGGAGTGAAGAGACTGGGTAGTTTAGAACTGTTAGATGCAAACCTGCATTTCTATCCCAACAGATTAAAACCAAAAACCTGAAAAATAGCACAAAGAGCAGAATAATCTGAGGAACAGGATGTCTGATTCATTCCGCATAAAATTATTTTCTTTGGTGGAATCTCTTCCATTTATGGGAAGGTTAATAAAAATACCCTTCTGGTTCCCTAGGTATTGGCCATGACTACCAGTGGATTGGCCTCAATGACAAGATGTTTGAGCGTGATTTCCGCTGGACTGATGGTAGCCCACTGGTAAGATGCCTTCGAGCTGAAATCACTCACCCATTTCTTTTTGTGGTGGGCTTATCAAATTCCCACTAGCAACGAGGGAGGCTGCATAAAAAAACCCAAAAAAAACCTCAAAAAAACCAGCCAAACCCCCCACCCCCGTCACTAAATATGGACCCAAGCAAACAGCCAGCAAATTCATTTTGGGACACCCAATATTTTGTGGTTTAGCTCTAAGGTCTTGTTCGTAGTTCCTGTTATTGTATGTGTGGGAACTCACGAAGGTTTCAAATAGAAATACTCAGAAAATCTGAGACTGTGGTAATTTGAGGGTCTCTGCTGGAGCTGGTCTGTGATCTTGCCTTGCGCAAGGCCGTGTGTGGGAATTCTCTTCACTCACCAGGATGCATTTTTGGGTGATGATCTGGCATTCAAGCTCCTGCCTCTGCTGGGTCTCTGGGGTGCACAGAGGAGCCTCACAACTATTTCTGGAGCCTGATTTCTGTGGCAGCTCTGCAGCTGCCATCCTTAGCTGGTTCAGGAGGCCTGTAACCCATAATTCACCCATAAAATTTTAAGATGCTGTTGATACCTCTTGCTGACTAAAAACATAAAGGAAAATCAGCAGAAGGAGAGGGAAAACGTCTTCACCCACCATCAACCAACCTATATCAAAGAGCTGATGGACATAGGAAATGATCAAATGCTTCCCCATTCAAAATAATCTCTTCTGTAGGAGGAACAGGTGGTTTATTTGCTGTTGAGCACCCAGTGAAGAGCATTACGTTAAGGAAAAGCCCAAACTGGTTATTATTTCCCCTTTCAGCTGTGAACTTTTAAATCAGAGAGCATCTGGACACACCTGTTGTTGCTGCAGACCATGTGGCTGCAGCTGCTGTAGAGACACCTGGGGCAAGGCAGGCTTCATTTATTGGCATTTCATGTAAATAACCAGAGCCCTTAAAGTGCTCTGGAACGGCTTAAAAATGAGACAAGCGCTGGGGACGTGGCTGTGTGTGGCAGGTGACAGCAAGGAGGGGTGGGAAATGGTGGCTGTTGTCTCGCTGGTGGCTCAGGGCATCAGGGGTGGTACAAAGAGACCCACTGGTGATTCCAGACACCGGTGTAAAATAGGTGTAAAATAGCATAAATTCTTATGTATTCCAAAGACAGAGCTGTTGTGCCACTGGTGAATCACTCTTGTCTAGTGGAAGGTGTCCCTGCCCATGGTCCCTCCCAGTCCAGGCCATTTTATGATTCTGTGATTTGAGGAGAATAAAATTGGAGCTGAGATCCTATTTTTTTTTAATTCAGGCTACTAATCACTATATTTTTACTGTAATTTTCAATTTTAAGAAATTAAGATATTCCAGGAGCAGAGTGGTACCATCTGTCCAACAGATTTCTGTTTTGATTGATCTTTCTTTCCACCTTATTTTTCTTTCTTTTTTAACAACTTCCCTCTGTCTCTCTTCCTTCGGAAACAATTTAGGTGTCTCTTGAAATCATTTATGCTCATTGCTTCAGTGGATTTTCCTCATAACTTATTCCATATGGTTTCTGGATCCCGTGCTTCTGAGCAGCTGCCTCATTTGTTCCTTTTTCCCTGGTTTTTAACTTATTTCTCATTCTTTCTAACCGCTCTTGTTACAGTGATTTAGTACTTCTCTAGTAATTAATAGGAATGATAACATAATTAAAAATAGGCATCCAATCTGTTTCCCTGATGATGTCCTAAAATTGCAGTGAATGTAAATACTATGCAGGTAGGAAATTTGCCTCTTTTATGGGTAGAAAGGTAAGCAGAATTCATAATGGCTTTAAATGCCTTAGCATAATTTATGATCACAAAAATCAACATTATTACACCAACACTGAGGTTCTCAATTGAATTTCTGAGTTTAGAGGTGACTCCTGCCTATAGCCAAAATTTAAATAGCCTTGACATGTTTTATGTATCAGGGTGCATCTGTATTCAGCTGGTTCCAAATTTGTTTCCCAACTCTATGCACTCTCCAAAAAAATGTTATCTATCCACAATTCAATTCAACACTTCTGGCATGGGGGAAAATTTGTGAAGCCTGCTGGGGATCTCCCCTGGTATCAGTTTTCTTGGAGATACTATCAGATTGTGCAGCTACAAGTGGTGCACATTCATCTTTATCTTGATACTTATTTGAATTTTCTCCAGTAACAGCTTGGTTCAATCCAAAAAAGCATGCTTGCATGCCTTTATGAGATTTTATGGATTAAAAATAAACCCTCAACTGTTCTGATGCTTCGTGGACTTAAAAGAAAAAGCAAATTAATAACAACAACAACATTAAGACATGTTGTCTGTGACAAGTTTCTTCTTCACATGAATTTTCTTCCTGAACCAAACTAAGCCCCTGGAATTGGGAACTGGGAACTCAAACACAGGCTCCACTGCTGGAAACACAGCGAACAGTTTCTATTACTTTGGTGCTCATGTCCCACCAACATAAGGAAACCGACAGAAATATCCAGCACACTGACAGCAACTCTTTTGCCAGATATTTTATTGGCAATTTAGGGAAAAGGGATAAAATGCCTTTTTTTTATTATTTATTTTTTCCTTTCTTTGCACCTAAAATGTTTTCCAACCAATGGGCTCAGTGGAAGGAAAACATTAATTTTTTGACATTTTCAGCCCCTGACAAGTTGTGTTTTTCCATATTTTTTAAACTGAGGCCAAGAGCCAGCCACCATTAAACGTGATATTTGGGCAAAGCATGTAAATGAGAATTTAAAATTAAGGCTCTTACTGGGAACCTTGATAGCTCTCAGCCCTTCTGAAAAACTTTTTAGGTGCCTAATACTGGACTTGGCCATTTTTGGTACCTTGGAATTCTTCCTTTTTCACCCCTATAGAAAACACTGTCTGCTAAAAATTCATCAAAAACAGCAGCAGCAGTCAGAAACTTCCCCCACTGAAAACCCTGTATTCCTGTGCACCACATTTTTTGTGGTTCGACTGGAATTTATGTTGAACTTGGGAAAATAATGCCAGTAAGCAAGTTTTGGAAAAGATGAAGACTGATCTTGTAAATCTGGCTCTCAGAAACCCTGGAGGAAAATGTTGGTGTCATGAATAATGAAGTGAGTATAATCAAATTCAGTGAGAAAGCAAGAAATAGTATTTAAATCTTCTTGGCCCACATGACTTTTGTCCATATTTCCCATAAAAAACCCACAAAAAAACACCACCAATCAAAAAACACCTTTTAGTACAAGAAAAATTGTCCGAATAAAATAGAAACAGGCCCACTCCTAAATCACAATATTAGGGGTTCTGCTCCTAAATAGAAAACTTGAGGAGGCTTTTTGATCTACCTCACTGAAAATGTCTGATGCACCACTTTCTGTGAGATTTCAGGGGAGTTTGGCAAGTTTGTTTCTTAACTGTAAAGTGGTTTTAATTCAAAACTAGTTAGCAGTTTCCTGCCTTTCAGGCAAAATGGCACAATCTTGTGCCAGATAAAGCCTCACCATCTGCTGGTAAAACACACATTTTCAGCTTGTTGTATGCACTGCAACCCAAACACAGACTGGGCTTGAGAAGAGCAAAATTTCTAGCATCAAGTGGTTGTGTCCCACCTCTCATGCCCTAAAGTTTAATTGTCAGCTCAGGTGGCTCTTTCCATAAAGAAAATGGTTTGCAGGTAACCGGTCTATCATTACCGGATGTTTTTTGGGGCTGATGAATTTGCTTATATTTGTCTTTCTTCCTAGAATTTTCTTTAAAAAACAAATTGGGATCTTCTTGGTTAAAGCCAGAACTTATCTTCAAAGTGTTCCTTGGCTAAGCTCAGCTTAGGGCACATTGTTCAATAAGCAGAATAAAATAGGCTGTAATTATAGTAAGCTGTGGGATCCAGTGGCTGCTCACATGTAGCTGTATTTTTCAGATTTGCTGTGCTGTATCTGGGTGGCAGGGAGAAATCTTTTCCCATCTGCATCATGTCCCTGCTCTCTCCATTTTTTGTTTTAATTTTTTATTCCTCTTATTAACTTATTTTTCTGTTATTGAAAGGAATAACTTTTTCAATGGTTCTGTTGGTTGGGAGAGGTGGAATTCACGTTCTGGAGCTGATGAGCCACACAACAAAACAAATTTTGGGCAAAACAGCAGCACCTTGTTTTACATGAAGGGCAAGGAGTTGTTGTCAGCGGTGTTAGTGCAGCACAAAAAGTGGGTGTCCTTTCAGGAAACCCAGATCCTCGCATGTGGGGCACGTTCAGTGAGAGCTGGGGGTGAGGGGCCACTGCCACAAGGCCGGTCTGGGACTGGGGCCACCACCTGAGGTCGTGTGGACCAGCAGGAAGCCGCAAACTTTGGCAAATCTGCCTGGTCCCTGGTTTCAGGTGATTTGTCCCAAAAGTGAGGGTAGCGAGAGCAGGCCCTGAGGTGTGTTCAGAGAAGTCGCAGCACCCCAGCTCCTTCAGAGCTTTGTTATTCATTACTTCCTGCAAATCAAGCCAATTTCTGCTCAAGACGTTTCAGGTGTGATTACATTGATAGATTCAAGAGGCAGGGGAGAGTAATATAGTGGTTTTCAGAGCGTGTTTCGCTGGCTCTGCTTTTCTTCTGTTCAGGGTTGTTATAGGGCTGTTCTGTTGGCTCTGGTGTGGGAGAGCATTATTTTCTCTCAGATTTACACTCTACAATTTCTGCAATGAAAATGGCTATATGTAGTCTTTAGTTGCATTTAGAAAATTACAGAATCTGAACTGCTCTTGCACTTTACTGTAGACTTTTCTCCCAGCATTTCTCTAACAGTGAACAACTCTTTTAAGTGTGTATCAAGGACAATTGTTATCCCACAATTATCTATGAGGCTCTAAGCAGTAAAAACAAACACATTTGGGAAAAAAGGACAGGGATGCAGGAGGAGGAAGCAAGGCCCAAACACTCACACACAACTGTGTGAGCAGAGGAATTTGCCTGCTTGGATCTTTTTATACTTTAAATGTGATGCAATACAAACTACAGAGCAACAAAACTTACATTATCAGCGGAGGCATTTAATAATTGATCAAAGGGAGAGAGGACACAACGGACGCTTGAAAACACGCCAGCGAAATCGAATTTAAATAATTCACTTAGCTCTGTGAATGGTAACTTTTACAGCTGTAAAGCACACCCATCCAAACAGAAAAAAAANCTACCCAAGTCTAACTGGAGTTTGAGTATTGCATTCCTTCCTAGTGGGTTGACTCTTTCTGAACAGAATACAATTGCTCACTATGAAGAGGCAAAGTATTCTTCCTTACAAAACTGGGTTCAAAGAAATGAGTAAATGAAAAAAAAAAAAAAAAAAAAAAAATTAAAAAAACCTGGTGTTGCTTTTGGCAGCTCCCCCTTTGTGTTTGCTAAGGACCCTTGTGAGCAGGCCCAGCAGACAAGGAGCCCTTTGGAGCTATTCATGTTATGGATTAAGCACATACAGCAACTTGGGGCCGTGCCCGGGGCCCCCCGCCCCACGAGGGGGGTTATTCACATCCCCTGGAAAACGCTGCTGATAATTAGTGCTTTGTGGGGCGGTGAGCTCACTGCCATTACATAAGATTAGTGCTGTAATAAGGAGCTGGCCAGCGTCTGTGGCCAGATTGTCTGTCACTGGGAGAATGCTGCCAGCCAGGAAAGGGACGGGGCATGCTGCCACTTTTTTAAAGCTGTCCAGAGACCCTGCCTCGGTTTTTCCTCCCCCTTCAGCGCAGGGGTGTTTATGCTTTGTGTTCTGCAAAGCTGGTTCCTCAGGTTGTCGGTGTTAGGTAGTTACATTAAAAAAGTAAAAAAAAGGAAAAAATTAAAAAAAAAAGAAGGAAAAACAACCCCGAAACTTAATTCTGGCCAAAGCCAAGCCAAAATCTTTTCTCTTTCCTTTATTGGTCGGTGAATCAGAAGACTTTAACTTGAGCAAATCTGTAACTGCACCCCTCTCAGAAAGAGTAACTTCATTGAACACAGACACACAAAAAAGCCCAAAACCTTCAAAAGGCGTGGAGTATTGTAGTGAAGGAGCCTGCTTCTGAGGGTTAAGTAAAGCAAACAAACTAAAAAAGTGCTGTAGTCAGCTGCAAACAAAAAGCTCATTGTGCCCATGTCCCACAGGGTCCTTGGAGAAGGAGATTTTAAACCTACCAAATGTTTTGGTTCTGTGCTGCAGTCAGTCATTACGGCCTCTTTTTAAGATGCTCATTTGACCCGCGTTTAACTGGGGGAGAACTATATAATGCTATTAATGACAGGTATATTTTTGGTTCAGGATGTCGTAACGAGGGCCCCTTGGACAAAGTGGGGTTTTGTCTCGTTTTTACCAGGGGGGTCAGCAGTTACTTCAGAGACTTGTTACTGCTGGGCTAAAATTACTCGTTTGTCTGGGCTAAAATTCTTGGCCAGCTTCAAACCTGTAGTAGTTGTTGACAAAGTNCTCTCCTGGTAGCTGTGCACAAAAAGATTAAATCACACCCCACACAATTTGCATCATGCTGCTAGTGTATATTCATGTCAATGTGACTCCAAAACAAATATGAATTACACCAAACCAGCACTTACCACCCTATTTTCTTTGCCACTCATTTTAACGTGATTTCTCAGCTGCTAAAGTGACTTCTGAGAGCCCATCAGACACGGCATGCCCTCAAAATTGATCTGCAGAGTGTGTGATGAATGCTATTATTCTGAAAACTAAACATGGTAAAGAGCAGGTAAAAGTCCATTTAGCTTTGAAAGAGTTAATAAAAGAAGTGTCTTTGAATAATTATAATTTTGGAGCAGCTCTGGAGCAAGTAGACAGCGTCACCTAGTGGGGTTTCATTGCCAAATTCACCGTTTTCTGCTTCTCGTGGAAAAATCGTCACTGTGTGGTACTGTTTTTAGTCATCTGCTCCACCATACAATAATTTCTTCCCAAAACTATAGCACTCATGGTGCTTTTATGTTTCAATTGCATCAGGTAGCCCTTTGTTTTCCCCACTGGTTGAATTTCAGCTGAGTAGATTTCTTTACCAAATTATTTCTTTTTGCAGAGCTCTTCCTGCTCATTCAATCTGCAGTCACTCCTTGTGGATACCCATAGACGCACATAAATGTATGTTTCCCAGAGTCCATTTCCTTTTTTGCAGGCTGCTGCACAGGACTCAAAAAGTTTTTCAGTACATTCCATCTCTCTGTAACCAAAAATCCCAAACCCTGCCAGTGAATTTTTTGCAGAAGTATTTAGCAAAGCTCCTCCTGGGAGTTTGTCTTGCTCACAGGCGTGACTCAGTCACGGGGAGCGTTGGGTTCCTGCCTGGTCCAAACCCTGCCAGTTTCCCAAATCCTATGCAAATAAAACTCAGATTAGGAGCTAAAGGCAAGGCATTCAACCAGAACCTAAAAAAAAAAAATATATCAGGTGATTTCTGTGTGTACTTATAGATAGGCTTAAATATAGGAGCTGTCTTCAAATTTATTTGAGTTTCTCCCCGCAAAGATTTATGCACACACTTGTTCCCTCCTTCAGGCAATTATTTTAGCATCTCCCTGAATCCTGCATGTGATCTTCCCTGGGACTGTCCCCCCTAAGGTATGACCCATGCCTTTAAGTCAAGGTGTGTTTGCCTAAGCTCTCACTGAATGGAGTTTTTAATCTCCAGAACGCTTTTGGCGAGTTCTGTCAGACTGCTTCCATTCATAAGACTAAACAGAAAAATCCTTTGCAGGACTGGAGGGAATTTTAGTGGAACAGAGTCTGCACTATAAGATAACTTACTGTCTTTCCCATGTAAAACTGCATTTAAATACTAGGTGACCTTAATGGAAGTATTTCAAACTTTGCCAAATCTCCACAGAAATCTGGTTGATGTTTTTTTTTCCATGGAAAGAAATGCAATCCTGTTTAAACTTTCCTGTAAGAGCACCAGTGCTGTACAGCAGCATGAGTCACAGATGAGGGTTTCCTGGACCGATGCATGTGCTCTCTGTAACCTCGTGCTGGTCTTGTTGAAGTTCATTCACCGAGTAATTCCCGAGACTCGCTGAAAGTGAGATGTAATTTTTACTTAAGCTGTCCAATTATAACAACCCCCACAGTGAGGGACTCATTCAGGGCTTATCCTCATAAAAATTTCCAAGACTTTGTCTGCTATTGTGTTGGGGGGGGGAAAGCATATTTCTATTCTTCTCTGCCTATCAGAGCTATGACAGGAGAAGAAAAGGGTGATAGTAAGGTTTGCAGTGGTGGTTTCAGCTCAGTGATAAATACCAGGTAGGAAATGTTGCTTCACTTTTGGATGAAATGGCACAGAAAGTATCCAGTCAGCCAGTCCCTACCTCTTCCATTGTTGTTTTTTCTTTCATTTGCCTCGTTAGTCTTGCATTAAGGAGGAATCAGATAGGGAATAGCCAGAGCGAAAGAAAACAAAAATCACAACTGCAAGCTCCAAAAAGTGCCAAGATAGATTTGTACAGACAGTTTCTTTAAACGTGCTGAAAATGTTTCCTTTCCCCAGAAGGAAAAGCCTTAACCTGTAAATCTAAACAGATGTATTTCAAGTAAATGATTTCCTAGATTCAGTAGTGTGCAGAAGATTACTGGCCTCTACACAATGCCGAGGTCAAGCAGTAAAGTTTTGTTGGCATCGGTGGTTTTTTATTGTGCTTCCTTAAACACAAGGCTTGTTGGCTGTTTTGGAATGTGAAATCCGAGTGACTGATCTCAGGCGCTTGATGAGCCTTTGGAGATAAAGGAAGGGCTGAATTTTCCAAAGGAGTGTCTGGAAGCTGGGATACTCCCGGATTCACCTGGGCAGTGCGAGCACCTGAAAGAGCTGAGTGGATTACCCATTAGAAAGGAAATGAGCCCATCGAGAATGGCCGCTTGTCTGAGAATTTAAATAACAAATCTCCCACGAGGTGGGATCTTGTCCGTGATGGGAAGATTGTGCTCCCTCTGTTTGATTAGCAGCCATCTGAAGGAGAACAGGTAGTGACTGGCTGATAGAGGTTTCTGTTTTTCAGCTCCTGCTATAGTCCTGGCTTTTTAGGCTCATTTTATGTGACAGGTCAGTCTGCCACCCAACACGACTGTGAGTTTATGCAGTACCATACAAAGAAATCCTCCCCAAAAATGTGGAACTTAACGTCCTCATGGGCTTTTGAAGCCATCATATCCGAACTCCTCCTGTGAGGCAAGAGAAGACATTTTCCCTGTAAAAATACACTTTTATGGGCCGTGAATGGCCAGCCAAATGCATTATCTAGTGCCACCTAGGAGGCCTGAAGAGCTGAGTCCCAACTTAGCTCCAGCTCTAAGTCATGGACCATCCACACACTGCAGGAAAAGTTTCAGGGCCTTTTAGCAGAGAAAGCCAGGACAAATAAATCCAGTGTGACAGAGAAGGCTTTGGTTTCAACAACAAAACCAAAAAGTACAAGAAAGATTAACTAATTACTACAGCATAATTAAAAGCATAAAGAGTATAAACTCCACTTTTCATCGTGAAATGATGGTAAGGCAGACTCCCCAGATGCAGGTACAGGAAACAAATCCCTGTCCCTGGGGCTAGGTCCTGCAGTCACCTGCAAACACAGAAACCTCGGGTTTTTGAGGAAATATCCCAGCCACCCTGCCACTGAGGGTGTTGAGAGCTTTGCAGAGTGGGTGGTGTCTGCCTGAGCCTGAGGTCTTGATGTGGTAAAAAGTACAGAGAATAAAAAAATTCAGCCAATTTTGGTACCAGCTGGACAGGGCTTGGAGCAACCTGGTCTGGTGGAAGGTGTCCCTGGCCTTGGCAGGGGGCAGGACTGGTTGATTTTAAAAAGTTGCTTTCTATCCAAACTATTCCGAGATTCTGTGATTGCTCTGGACCTCCCTCTCCACAGCCACCTCAGCTGGAGGAGAAGTGTGGTCAGCCTCTGAAGTACATTTTGAGTCTTGTAGTAATGAAGATTATATGTCCAGAAATGTACAACCTGGAAGTGCTTTGCATTTTAATACCGAGTAAAAATTAATGTCTGTTGTGGCAATGTTGCTTAAAAACCAGATTAGTGATGGTTTTTAGGTCGCTCAGTGCAATCACCCAGAGTCAATATTTCTGATAAGGACTAAAAACCTTACAGCAACTTTTCTGCCATGTATTCACTAAGTATTTGATTCTATTTAGGTTTTGTCTTATGAGTGATACAGCCAAGAGCATTGCCAAAGGTTTTTTCCCATCAATTTTTTGCTGATATGGGTTTACTGGAGATGGCGCAGCCGCCCAGATCTACCCTAGTGAAAACCAGATTCATGTCTATGTTCATGCAATGATCTAATCCATAAGAGAAAAGCAAAATATTAGTTTGTTTGTCTAGTAGCCTATTCCATTCAAACTGTGAGAATCTCCTTGTATCACTGTCCCATTATCAGTGTCTAAATAAGGAATTGAAAAACTACAGAGTGGCTGGGTGGAGACCTAAGAAAGCAATTCAGCAGTCTGGAACTTCCTCTGCTCAGCAATTCTGGCACCAGACCCAGGCAAAATCAGAGCTCCTCAGCCAAAATAAATCTGAGCAATGACGATATCAGATGTGAGGTAACAGCAAGTCATGCTGGAGGATATCAGACATTCTTGAACAAACCACAGGGCCTAGATGCAATACTTTGCCACTACGCTGCAGCCCTGCCAGCTAAGCAAACACAATTTTGGATTCATTTTGGCAAGGCAAGTAAGAGCATATGGAGTCTGTGTGCTGAGGGTGGGAGCTGGCAGGCTGCTGAGCACCTCCACGCCCCCAATAGCCACTAAATATCCTTCATTCCCACAGTCTCATCCCTGTGGAAGCAAGCAGCTCTGCAGTATCATTTCCACTAGAAACAGCTGCAAGGATTGTTGAAATCTTTCCTTGGCTCTCAGGACATTGGTGAAACTTTCTGCCATTAACCTCACAGTTTTCTTTAATTTTTGTGTGCGTCTATGCACACGTTCTTGAGAGCAAATGGATCCTAGATTGAGTAAGTGAGCTGGTGTACACTGTAATTTAGGACTGTTAAACACTGAAAAGTTGAGATGGAGTTAATTTACTTCCAGATGAAAAGGGGGATGTTTTATTAGAGGTCATAAATTCAGTGCAGAACAAATTTATTCAGACTGTGCTGGTTAAATTGCCTGGATAATTAAAACCTATGATGGGTAAGATGACACGTGGTAGGAAAAGGTTAAGTATTTAACTCATTTTCCTTTCATAGTTTGATTCATTGTAAGGTAAATACCACTTGTGTGGGGTATGTTAACTTTATTTCTAAAATGTGTTCACCCAGGCAGGGTGAATAGGGGTTATTTCACAAAGTTAAGAAAATAGAAAGCTAAACTTTTCTGACATTTATAGAGGCCAGCTCTAGTCAGAAAGATGTAAGCACTGAGGAAAATGTAAGCACTGTAGAAACTGTGTCATTTTGCCCATACAAGGGGCTAGCTGCCTGGTTAATGTCTGGCATTTATGTGAATTCCAGTTCTTGCAGATATCTATTTTTATCCTTCCTTAAATTCTTCCTGGAGTGACACAACAGAAATCCCAGCGAAAATCGTTAGGAGTGGCTCCCAAATATTCTCTCACTTTTCTTGACATAACATTATGCAAATCACAGATTCCTGTGGGGTTTTTTTGGGAACAAGGTGAGGGATTATCCCACCTCTGCTGGCTGCCAGGACAGGAGGCTGTATATCCCCAACAAGTACTACTGCACAAGTTTCAATCAGTCTGGCAAAAGTCAGCTCCTGTTGATTGATTGTAAAAACAGGCTGAATCCTCCCGAATTTTCATCCAAAAATGTGCTGGTATTTCACAGCCATTCGAAGGTTCTTTTGTGAGTTTTGTTTCTTTGTTTGTTTTGCACATACCAAAAAAAACCATATTTATACTTCTGAAAGTAGTGCATTTTGAAGAAGCACTTCTGCTTTTATTCATATATTTTCATAGATGTTTGAGACTTGTTTTTCAACAGAGGGCAGAATTTGAATCACCATTTCTACAGCTGAGAGGCTGCTGTCTGGGCTGAGTCTGCCACCTAGCATTTTTAGTGGAAACACCAGTCTCCAGTGATTTTTGGGGCCACATTCTGACTCTTTCGCTTATGCTGCACCTAATTCTGCACAGCATCCTGTGGAACAACTTCACTGACTGAATGAACCCTTCCAATGTCACAAATAATCCAAGTCTGGGAAGTTAGTCTGTAATTTCTCACTTAGTAGCTGTGCACTAATGAAGATCATTGGCTATTTATTTTCTTGCATCATACTTCATGACATTTATGTAGGAAAGAATGTTTTAGGATCCAGGTTTCCTTGTGTCTCTTTGTTTTGTTCACCTGGTATCAGTTTACAGTAAGTGAGAAGTTTGACCAGAATATTTTCCCCCTTGAGATCATCTGTGTTATAGTGGGAGGACATTGTAAATCTAGCAGCCTGAATCGAGCAGTTGAGATTGCTTTTCACCACAGGTGTTACCATGTGCTGTTTTGTTAATGTAAATATTCTCCAGCACTGGGAATGATGGTTTTGCTTCTCTTTTCTGCAGCAATATGAGAACTGGAGACCAAACCAGCCAGACAGCTTCTTTTCTGCTGGAGAAGACTGTGTTGTTATAATCTGGCATGAGAATGGGCAGTGGAATGATGTCCCGTGCAATTATCACCTCACTTACACCTGCAAGAAAGGAACAGGTACAAACTTTGCAGTGACAAAAGCAGAATTTGCTTAATTGCCATTCTATGTTTTTTACCATGTTCTCTGAGCCCCGATGGATCCATCAGTTTCCAGTCCTTTTGAACAGCCTGTCACAAAGAGTCCTGAAAAAAGGACTTTTTCCTTAAATGCTTGTAGTAATTTCACTGGTTTTCATGTTTCTGAGAAACAGCTTCTTTGTGTGAATATGCCAACTTTTTGGCTTGAATTTGCGTTTAGAACTTAAACCAAAAAGGCAATACTGACCACAGTATCTGCCATTTTCCAATTTTCACCGCTACTGGCTTTGGTTTACAAGACTGGAGATTTACAAGGCATACTTGTTGGATTAAATAAACCCAGCTCTTGCAGAGATGGGGCAACTGAGAGGTGTTTTAAAAGACTTTATTCCATTATCAGTGTCATAGATGGGTGAGACACAGAAGATGTTGCATGCAGAAGCCAAATTATTTCCTGATTCCAATACTTTATAATTGTTTTTCAGCCTATTAGCTTTTGCCACACAATGATGCTAATTCTTCTAGCACCAATCACTGTTGTTTTTACCCGACGTGCTCTTGCTGCAATGCATCTTTCACAGCTCTAACTCTCCCAAAAGTCTGCTCTGTTTGCAAGGCCATGTTCTGAAACTTGTTTCCAGTTCAATTTCTCTCTCAGCAATGTCTGTTCTATTCCATGGCCTCTCTAAGCCAGCGCACCTCGTCTCAGAGTTTGCACACACATGCACAGCACTGTGTGAGCTTTCACAGGCTTGGGGAATCCTCTGCAGATCCATTTCCCACACAGACTGATCCCCCTGTCCTTGTCTGGATGTTCCTCTTGGGAGTCCAGCTGAGGTCCCTTGTCACCTTCCTTTAGCCGAGGCCAGTCCCAGCTCAGTCTGGGCTCACCAGCTGCAGTTTTGTGTGATTCTCTCTCTTCCATTCCAGTGGCTTGTGGCCAGCCTCCTGTGGTGGAAAACGCCAAGACCTTTGGGAAGATGAAGCCTCGTTATGAGATCAACTCCCTCATCAGATACCACTGCAAGGATGGCTTCATCCAGCGCCACATCCCGACCATCCGCTGCCAGGGGAACGGACGATGGGACATGCCCAAAATTACTTGCATGAATCGTGAGTTCTCTCAGAGGAAACCAGTGGCAAATCAGAAGCAGAGGGCTGTTTGAATCAAATTAAATTGTGTAATTTAAGATTAGTAAGTAATGAGTGTGTATTTTAAGAGAGCAGCAAATCTGGTAGGACAGACTATGGCAGAAAATCACCAAGCCTGCAAAACCAGTGGAAATTTTCCTCTTCTGTTTCTGCTGATGCCTTGGGGTGGCTATTCCAAGAACAGAGGCTAGACAAGACTGAGAGAATAAAAGTGGGTATTTATTAAAGGCCTTCAAAAGTTAGATCTTGGGCATTCAAAAGGCTCTGAGAGGGGCTACACCCAAGATGGATGACGCTCAAAACTGAGCTTGGTCCATTCACATTTCAGGAGTTAATTCTCCAATTACAGCTTCAGGTAATGAAGTAATTTACCCCCTGGTTTCCCCACCTGTAACTCACTTTGTACTTTTGGGGCCTGAGGCTGTAGGGTGTGCTTGGATTTCAGGCCTAGATGAGTTGTTCAGTCTGACCAAAATGTGAAGAGTTAACTAATGCTCTACATGGAGCTTAGAGTTATGCACTAAAGCAGTGCAGGATTTGAGGAATATAAAGGCTAAAGTCTTAAGGCATCACTGCAGAAGACATTAAGATTGTTTTAAAGTTAGAAAATCCTGGAATCAGCAGGTTCCTAATGACAATAATGATTCTTTCTGCATCTGTATGTATGCCTGTAACACTGCCACAGCTCCTGCCAGTAATTAGTTAACCCTCTAATTAACCAAGAATAAATGCAGCTGTGTTGTGAAGTGCAACCAGCCCATTCACCATTAAATTTTAAACTGATTTCCCCTTTTTTTCCCCCCATTCTCCCTTCTCTCTGCAGCCTCCACATACCAAAGGACTTACTCTAAGAAATACTACTACAAACACTCCTCATCAGGCAAGGGGACGTCGTTAAACTCGTCCAAGCACTACCACCGCTGGATCAGGACGTGGCAGGACTCGAGGCGCTGAGAGCTAAATGGTGAAATTGGGGATTTCCACCATTTCAGCCAAAGTCGTAACTTTCTGTGCCTTTTTCTATCACTTTTAGGAGTATTATCGAATCGTTTCGGAAACTATGGACTGCAGTATTCACGGCGCGTTTTGCAAAAAAAAAAAAAATGGAAAAAATAAAAAATTACGGTGTTTATCAGAAAATTTTAGAAATAAGTAAAAAAAAAAGAGGAGAAGTGCTTATGGGGATAAAAGGAAACCATTTCCAGCCTATAAAGATTATTAGTTTTCTATATGCCATCGGTGTGGACCATTTTATGATATGTACCAGCCTTCTGCAATATTTAAACAGCTCAATTTTAGCACCAATGAAAATGTAAATAAGATGATTTTAATGTTGTTTGACTGTGTGTTGTTTTTAAAATCCTGTATATAAAATGAAAAGTCACACTAATTTCAGGCATATTTATGGTTAGAACGGCCTCAGAGGTCTTCAGTCATTTATGACGTTGTTTCTGTGTTGTTTACCTAGGCTGGAAATGGTTGAAATAAAGACTTCACTGACTGAAATTTGCAATTATCAGGTGAAGATAAACACACAAGTGA
>VXBU01006344.1:96479-112207 GCA_013400315.1 Bombycilla garrulus
GAAAGTCTAAAATCTTTGTAACTTTTATATCTGCTTCTGTTTCACCAAAGAAACAAGGTTTTGCTATACTGTGACTTGTCTTGTTATTGCATGTCTTCCTGTTTAAATCTATGCAATGTGATTTTTTCATATGAATACAACTAGACTGTCAGGTACTTCACAATTACCACGGGCTTGGTCAAGTGCCCACTGGAGTCAAAGAGTCAGCTGGCTGAACTTTAGTAGGTGCTGGATTTGACTTTATATGAGCAGCTTTAGGGGATATTTTAAGATATACATTGTATGTTTTGAAGTCGATTATTGCTTGTAAAAGTCAAGGCTCTGTTCATAAATATACACTAATCTACACATCACTTCCTTGTACCAGAAACACACAGAACAGAAGATATATTTTAACACTTTGCAAACTTTCTCACCATATGTATAAAAAACCCTGCATAGATTTGTTGTTTTTTTGTCTACTTGTTGGATTTAAACAATGTTGTAAGACATTCAGATAACATTGTGATTGTAGTTTTAATTAGGTTAGATGCAGTGCTTATATTGATTTTTTTTCACCTCCTTCTATTACGCATAATAAAATAGGACTGACAACATTCCTTATTAAAAAAAAAAAAAAAAAAACTACAAAAAAACCCTAAAAAAACCTGTCACCCATGCTTGTTTATTTAGACAAGGAATGGCAAGTTATTCAGCTCTGGAGAATTTTTCTGATATTGACGTAAACCCCAAAATGTTGGATGTACTGACACCCTGCAAAATGCTCGCACTCTGTTGTGTCACAGGGTTGGCTCAGCTGTGAGGCCACTCCCATGACAAGTGGCATCATTCCTTCCCCTGGAGCACCCCTGAACTCCAGCCTGTGCAACAGCAGATGTTGGGGCTGGACTGGAGGGATAGGACACAAAACCAGAGATGTCACAAGGGTCTGGAGCGCCAAAGGGGAATGGCTCCCGGTGCCGGAGGGCAGGGCTGGGTGGGATTTTGGGCAGGAATTGTTCCTGTGAGGGTGGGCAGCCCTGGCACGGGGTGCCCAGAGCAGCTGTGGCTGCCCCTGGATCCCTGGCAGTGCCCAAGGCCAGGCTGGACACTGGGGCTGGGAGCAGCTGGGACAGTGGGAGGGGTCCCTGCCGTGGCAGGGGGGCACTGGGGGGGATTTAAGGCCCCTCCCAACCCAAACCATTCTATGGTTCTATGATCTGAATACATACTGCTTTCTATTTTTTTTCTTGTGCCCATGACTGTCTCTGCAGAGCACCCACTGCTGCCCATCCTCCTGCCCCTTCCGCTGCCGACAGTGTTTGAATTTGGAGTGCACCCCAGAGGCTGGCACCACACAGGGCAGAGATCAGCCAGGACAACTCGCTCTTTCGGGAGACCTTCTCAAACAGCGAGAGAAGGTGCTGCTTGGGGCACCCACTCTCGTTTTCCAGCTACACCTTAATAGATGCACAGCGTCATGAAATTGAACAGAGACATCTCTGTGATGGCAGAACTCCTTTGGTTCAATGAGATCTCCTGCCTGAGACATCAAACTCGTCAGAGGCGGGGGATGGAGGAACCCTGTAGGAGAGCAGTCTCCACAAGGCTCTGGAATGGCAGCAGTGGGGCCAGCAGGATGCAGGCAGGCTGGCAGGGGGCTCCAGTGGGAAGGATTTGCTGCCCAGAGGGCTTTGGCATCAGAAATTTCTTGGCCAGAGTAGTGGCTGGAGGAACACTGAGGCTCACCCCGTGGGTATTGTTCAGGTCACTGTGATTCCTTTTCCAAGGGAAAATTGTTCATTTCTGTAGGTGACATCTCTGCTCTGAGCACAAGCAGAGATGACCCCTGGGCCATGGGAGTTGAAATAGCTGGTGCAAAAAGGCAAATCCATTATTTTCCAGAGAAAACACACAACTTGCGTTATTGATTTTAGCAGTGACGTGTGCAGGACTCCATGAGCACCTTGTTCTTCCTGATGAATGTCGAAAAAGATAAAAACAGGGCTTGGAGGAAATGTGGACAGAAGCTTGGAGGCCACACCAATCTGTCAGAACAGCAGAGACAAGAACTAAGAACAGAAACATCATCAGAAAAAGGTGTATCATTTCAGCCCTCCAGCACCCGGCCTGGAAGGAAGCTTAGGGCTTGTACAGTGCAATTCTATGTCAAATTTTTCCATAGCAAATAAATATTTCCAGGTGGGGAAGCCATCAGCTGTTAGGGCTGTAGGGGCTCAGTCACTGTCTAAATGCTGATAAAACAGAGAAGCAGAACCTTGAGCTCTATGAGTGAAGGACAGATTCATGACAGTACCAAAATGCCTCCAGGTTTCCAGTGCCAAAAGCTGGGAGAAAGGAAATGAAGCTGAAAATGGCCCAGCAGCCATTTCTTCAGCCAACTTCTGAGGTGGCTGGAGGAGAAAGTAAAAGGAAGACAAACACTCTTGGTGGTCCTGCATGGATGCAGCAGCGTAAGGAGCAAGGCTGCTGGGTTTAAAAGTTTCATCATGCAGTGGTGAGCAGCCCCGTGGCAGTAAAAGTCCTTTTTGAGAGGAGAGGGCAATCTGTTTAGGGAGGGGAATAAATGGTGTGGTTGTCTCTGGTAGCAGGAGATTGGCAGGAATTTGGGTCCTGCGTTTCTTACACCCTTCGAGGTGATAATTGCACGTAATGTTCCTACTTGGTAGGGAAAAGGAGCAAAGCAGAGGTTTGGCACGGGCCACACAAAAAGATCTGTGGCGGACCTGAGTGTTCAGTAAAGGCCCTGTTCTTTCGCAGGCTTGAAAAAATAAAAAGAGGAAAAAGAAATTGGCTTTTCTAAGCAGGTGATGGAAGATTTAATTGCAAAAGGCAGCAGGATCCCAGTTTACTCTTTTCAGAATTAGGACAAACATTGAGCTCACCCAAGTACCACGACTTTATCAAAATAAGTATTCTTAATAAGCTTGGGAAAGGAGGAAGGGGCACCAGGTATTGCTAATGGCGCTGTTTGCTTGCAGAATGAGGGGTCCCTTTGGTTCCCGCTGAAGAGAACTTCTTCCACCTCTGCTTAAACCAGGGCAGCTTCAGATGGGCTAAAATCCTTAGCAGGGATCCAAAATCCAGGAATTGAAAGGATCTTGGTTTATCAGCGATTAAAAATTCTTTACCAAGGATCAAAAATTCCAAAATACGTGTATTTTAGTACATAGCAGTGTTACATCCCCTGTGCCTCCTGAAAGTGCATTTCCACAGGAACACGTGCTCTGTTAACAAAACTTGTGGGTTTTGGTGAATTTCAAACCTTGCTGCAGCCAGGCTGATATTTGCAGCTTGAAAACAGCTGATGGCAAAAGGCTGGAATGCCACATCTTCCCCTTTACTTTTGGGGGAAATAAAGACGTTTTCCTCTCAGCAGCCTGAGCAGGTCATGTGGGTTTTCTCATCCTCTCAGGTTATGAAGAGAATCCTGAATCCAGGACAGAAGCACCGATGGTCCCAAAGGCGTTAGGGTCCCTCAAACCTGTCAGAACCCATCTTCCTTATCCCTGCAAGGGCACCTGGAGCAAAGTTCTGTCCCCTTGCACTCTGCCATCACCCACGGATCAGTGGGTGAGGCTTTAGGGGAAAATTTATGGTTTGGAATATGTTTTGATCTCTTCTCCCCCATGTTCTTCCCATGCCCTCAGTCTGGCTCACTCCCTGTGGAAAAGCTCTCCAGGCTGACATTTTCAAAGGCAGAGAAAGAAGGGTGGAAATCATCAGAAAATAATGTTTTGAAGTGGAGTTCTGATGGCAGAGATGAAAATGCAGGAAGAGCGATGGAAGGAATAGTTTGTGGGTATTGATTTGAAAACAGAAAATCAATCTGGGCTAGCTTTGTATTAGGCTAGAATTTGAATTTATACCAACAGATTTAGACCAACCAGACAGTAGAACAGGTATATATGATAAAAAGCATATGCTATTTTAGTTTTTGATAAACTGGCCTAAATGTGTTTGTGCCTTAATGCTAGTTTTTGTTTGTTGCACTCTATAATGACAGGTGGTGGGTTTTTTTGTTTTGTTTTTGTTTTTGTTTTGGTTTTAAAGCTACTTCAATCCTTCAGCACCTTTTTTTTCAAGACAAGACCTATTATCCCATGTTTGCACAAGTGGGCTACATTTCCTGTAGATCTCTTGTCCTTGAAAATAGTTACAAACAGGTGTTTGCACTTGTAAACCCAAACATTTGAATTTAAAATGACAGGCTGTGTGGACACAGGGATTTTTCAAGTTGAAGTGACAATAGCATACTACTGGGGTGAGATGTCTTTTAAAAGAGCTTTGGAAGTCCAGCATCACTTAACACTGCTCTTGGGAGTGGAGTGGGAGATTCTTCCTGAAGAAGAGATCGCAGATGTGAAAGTTAATGAAAAATTTGGCGTTTAGACTACAGAAGTCTTTTGACATTGGCAATATGCTGGATACTGGCAATCTAGATTGGCCCCAATCCAAGGGACAGCGACCCACTTGATTTTGGATGTGAAATGCCCAGTTTCACACCTCTGAGAGCACAGCTGAGAGTCTGACCTACCTGCACAGCTTGTTGAGTGTTTTGGAGTCACCTTGGGAGCTGTTCCTGTGTTCATCTGATGCCTGGGAAGGCTGACCTGGAAAAAGAGATCAGGTAGAATAAAAGGATAAAAGGGATTCATTGAAAGGATCCAGCTTGGGCAGTGCAGGAACCCCTTGGGGCTGCACCCAAGGCAAACCCACAAATGGGCACAAAATGGATCCCGGGCACCAGGCCTCACACTTTGATAGGTTTGGGTCCATCAGCACATTGGAGTTCATTGTCCAATTCCAGCTCCAGGTGATGAAGCTCCATCCTCCTTGTTCCCTCTCTTCCTTCACTGCTGTTTCCACTCTTGGGCCTCAAATTTGTCCTTGGTCCCCAGCTGGAAAGGAATTGTTTTGTGTCCCTGCTCTGTGCAGAGAGCTCAGCAACCCTGAATATGAAACCCAGAACTGCACACTGAACCAGCACAGAATATGAAAAATATGAAAGCTAAAATTTTAGGCATCACATTAACCTTGGGGCGCTCCAGCACTGAGGCCTAGTGCAAAAAGCATAAAATTTTGCACAAACTTTAGAAACAGATTGTACAAATCTATTAATATATTGCGTACCTGATTCATGAATGGGTGAGGGGGAACTGTAGAGTAGAGAAATATTATGTGAAGCTCATTTTCTGGGGTTAAGTTTTAGTGGATGTTAGTAAGTGTCCCTCCAAGATCAGCCTCTAGACTCCAGAGTGAGATAAACCTCTGGAAGGATTGAACTACATGGATTTTATTCATAATTAACAACATCTTCGACTTCACACATGTGGAAAAGTTAAACCCATATAAATGTGCCCAAGGGCAAAATATCTCTGGGTGAAACAACCAGTGGGGTGACAGCAGCAGAATGGAAATTTTTGCTTTTTAAGGGGCTCCATCTCTCTGTTTTTTAGCCTTCCTAACAGCTGGATACCTGCAGCTGCCTAACATCTGAGATATCCTCACTCACGCAGTTGAATGTGAAAAATCTTTATTTGCTTCCCTGGTTTATTTATTTAAAAAATAAAATTACTTACCAAAAGTTCAGAAGTGAGACAAAAAACTCAGTAAAAACGGAAAACTAATCAGGATTTATTTTTTCCCCCAATACCTCAAGAGGAAGGAAAATACCTGAACAAAAAAAAAAAATATTTGATATCTTTACAGAGAGTTCACTGCCTCAAATATTATTTTTGTTGATGATAGATTCCCAGGTGACTAAGAGACTTAATTCCTGGGAGGTTATCAAGATGTTGAATTTTGAGATGTCTTGCAAATCTGTAGCATATATTTTTGTTCACTGATAATTAATATTGCTATTCAGCAATTTAAAGGATTGTTTTGGCTGGCTACAATGCCAGTTTTATATCATTACCAGTTTTATGCAATCTGATCTGACATGGCTCAGGGCCAGGAAGGAAAAAAACCCAATATATTAAAGAATGACTGTACTAATTGCTAATCACTGTACAAGCAATGCCAAAAAACCCCATATTTTTTGTAGCATCATGCTGCAGGTAAATACCTACACCCGAGGGTCCTGAGGGAATACATTAACATAAAGAACTTGGTCTTACAAGATTTTAAACCTCCACACCCCTTGTTCTTCATTTAGAGCTGGGCTTGTGCAAACAAATTTCCAACACAGAATGTTTCAGCCCACCTGAGATTTCAGGCTTTGCTCCAGCACTCGTTGTTGTCATACAGTGTGTGATTTTGCAGGGTGATTAACATTAGGCCCAGAGGTAGTGTTTACCAATACAATGAAAAAAAAAGTTGAAGCATAAGTTTGCACCAGCAACTATTGTGTGCATTTTATTAATAATTTTATTTTGAACTGACTTGGGAAATTCCAGTGTCTTTTAATATGTTGGTTTTTTGGTTGTTTTTTTTTATTTATTGTGGCACCTGTTAGAATTCCTTGAACTGAAAGGAAAAAGAGATGTATTATTTGCCTGCACTATTTGAATCTTCATGGTGGCACTGCGTATCCTTTATCAAAGCTGAAAACACTGATGAGAGTGTTAAAAAGTGTGTTTTCAGAGAAAATGCTGCTTAGGTTTTTACCATCTTCATACATTTGTTACCTCAAGAGAAAATTGGGTTTTCTGACCAGATCAGGATCAGCTTTCATATTTAACCTTGAAGCAGGAGGGTAAAATGTTTTTGCCTCCTCTTCAGCAACCTCATGTAAAGCTCTCAGCTCCCAATCTGTCCTCACACAACACCAGCCCTGAAATATCAGGTTATTTTTCCTTCCTCTCTGTGTAATTTGCTGAAGTTGCACAAGGCCCATTTAAGGACCAGCTGGTCAAGCTCAAGCACAGATAGAGAACACACAAAACTTTTCCGCTTCAGCCTAAAAATGTAGGTGTGGTTAAGGATTTGTGCAGGTGAGCTAAGGGAAAAGAAGGAAAACCAAATTTCTGAGATGTGTCAACTGAGAGAGATTTACAGGGGTTTGCAATTTAAGAGATTCTACCTAAAGATTAGTGTCCACAGACTTTGAGGCTAATATATTAGCTTTTAAAAAAATCCTATACAACCAACTAAGCACTGTGATAGGGCTTTTGAGTTAAATATCAGTTTTTTATAAGCCAAGATTTTCTAAATTAGTTTCCCAGGCATCTGATTCCCTGCTGCTCCTCTGGAGATTTATTTCCTGCTAGTAGCTGAGCGTGGGCAGGGTTATTTTTATTAGCTCTGTGATTAGCCCCCTGCAATGTGAGGGGTCTCTCTCAGAACCTGATTTGGCTTCTGGCAGGGACAGGCCGAACCAAAAGCCTCAACTTCTCCATCTGTTGATGCTCCCAGCTCATGAGAAAAAGTGACCTCATGTTGCCTGTGAATTCATGGTCCTTTCTGCTTTTTCTCTGCGGGGAAAATGTGCCACGTGTTTTGTGTTTTGTCCTGCCCGCAGGAGGAATATCCTCGGATCTTATGGCAGACATCTGCAGCCACAGTGGACCACAAGATACTCTTTGTGTATGGGTGGGCCACAAAAATTTGGTGATATGCAGATTCAAATCAAAGCTCTGCAGTTTAACTTAAATATTTTCTGCACTGAGGGAGGAAAAAAGAAAGTACTGCGCTCCCAGGAGCTCTTTGTTTTTTTGTTGAAACGGAGGATTGAAAGGGTTTCATTTCCCCCTGCCCTGTAAAAATGTCTTTTTATAAATTAGATCAGTTAAAGGAATGAAAAATCCTCTACTTTCCTACAACCTTTCCCTTTTTTTTTATATCCCTAGACAGCCTTGGCTAAAATAGCAAATTTAATCTTAAGCCAGAAATACTGTTTCAAATGGAAACTAAAAACCACATGATTACAAGTGGATTTCTTCCTCCTATCAGCTGGTCAACAGGAAAGGCTCCTGAGGATTTTGTGTTTTCTCCTGGCAATAACTGATAAAGGTGGGATTCCGCAGAAGGTGCAGAGCTGAGGGCAGGTTTTCAGTAGTATCCAGAGGATTGAGGGACACAGGAATTGGGGTTTTTCTTTCCGTTCAGCTTCTTTAACTTAGACCTCTTTTAGGATCTTCTGAAAAAAATCTCACCTCTGCGCTTTATTTATTGGACCTGCCAAATGATGAGGGCTGCAATTGCAAATGTCACCGTGGCAGTGGTCATTAGACTCGAGTCCAATTACGGGTCTGAAATACAACTCAGGCGTTCCTGGCATTTTGTATGGAAATTAAGAGCACTAAAGCTCCCTCAGTGAAGTTTCTTTCCTTAAATAATTTCTGGTTATGAACCCACCTCGTGCACTACCCAGAGAACACCTGTGAACCCTCCTTTTATTCACTCTGTAAGTGAAATAAACTCTGCTAATTCGTTTCAGGTTCATTACTACTAATAGCCTTGCTCGATGGGATAAAGGCGATTTCACGCCTGTTATCAAATAATTACATCATCATCATAATGCACTTTTCCCCCTCACCGTGCGGCACGGGAGAGAAGCTGGGGTGACCTGGATGGACCCGGACACTCCAGGTTCTTTTCCCTTCTTTTCTTTAGAGAGCGTGGCAGGGTCAGTGCCCTCAGCGCCCCTGGGGTGACCCAGGGGTGGCACTGGCGGGGGACAGCCGTGCCATCACCTCCCCTGCCCGGGTGTCCCCTCCTGCCTCCTCTCCTCTGCAGAGCAGCGGCACCGGGCTCTGGGAGCCCTGTCCTTTGAGCAAGCCAACGCTAGATGTCACACACAGGAGGGTTATTGCAGGGGGAAGCAGCCTGCCAGGAGAGACTTTTTTTTAGTTTTTTAATTTTTTTTTCCCCGTTTTTGCTTTATTTTCGCTTCTTTCAGCCGTACCTTTGGGTTAACTCGTGATACACCAGCGGATCCACGCACCTCGGTTGCTACAAAAAGTAAAACCGACGCATTCCATGAGTTACCCAAAGGAGAAAATAATCCTTTACTCCTGTCACAGGGCCAGCAGCTGAGGCCTGGGCTCTTTGTCTCCAGACCTCCAGACTTCAGCACAACTCTGTTCTAATTAAACATTGCTTAATTTCTCTTGAAGAGGGTCAAGAGAACTTGACAGACTGCCACTGGAAAGTGAATATTACTTAGAATTGTGTTTTCAGATACTGGAGATTGTTGGTGGAAGCTGCTATAGAAATTCCAGCTCTTGCTGCAATCACAATGAAAATGTGGGAAATTCAAATGAGGCCAAATCTGCACTAGGTGCTTCAGATAAACCACAAAAATCCTCTGCACACAGGAGTGTTTCCCTGACTAACTTTGGATAGTTCATCTTTTCATTAATATTCTCTCCTTTTAGTCTTATGCAATGACTAGAAGAGTGAAATGTTGTCTTTATACTGAACTTTTGGCAAGTTGTGTTATTTTTGTTGTTTTTTTTTCTTTTCTGGTTGTAAAATTCAGCAGTGTTATTAGTTAAAGTCTGAGCTTTAAAGCATGAGCCTCAAATTTTCCCCAAATTATGCAGAATTCCACAAATCATATTTGCAACCCTTTCATTACTTCATCTTGGAGACTCTGGGGCAGGGGAGCAGTTATGCCTTATCATGTCCATCAAGAGAGTCTCTTATTTCTATTAAAATCACCACTCTTGCCCAGTGCTCCCTACAGTTTCATTTGCAGTCTGGTGGCTTTTATGACTTTAATAATTTTAAATGATTGGTTGATGACTGCAACACAGGAACCCTAACTTGAATTTTTGTACACTTTGTTACTTGGATTGTCAATAGAGAGATAGATCTGTGGTGTGGAAGAATCATATTTAAAAAAAAAAAAAAAGTAAAAAGTGTATTTGCTGGTTTAAATGTGCTAACTTGATGCTGTAAGGGAAGAGATGCTATGGTGTAAAAATCAACAAGTCATCTCCATTTTCAGACTTCTAAAATCTTGGTGGCTTCCTCCAGGGAGTTAAACCTTCTTTATTCTGTTTCTCAGACCCCCTGCAGTACCTCGTGCTTTTTCCCTGCCACTCTCCCCAGTCCAGGTCTGTGAAAACTGAAAAATGCAAGTTTACGGTATTTTTGGAAATGGTGAAACAAGCCAGCAAAGGGGAAAAAACTCCAGGTGTTCTAGTTTGGTCACTGTGAGAAGGAATGGGCAACCACCGGTGCTGGAGTAAGACAAAGAATAAAGAAAACAAGTTTTCCTTTGTCTCCGCAATCACCACTGGGAACTTTTGGTCTTTCAGTGGCTTGTTATGATCAAGGTAAAACTGGGCACCCTTCTGGAAGAGCAGTACTGGTCAGGAGTCTGTGGCTCCTGGTGAAGACTGGATGTCTCAGGGTAGCAGAATGTCAGTTTCCACAAGGAAAATCTCCCAGATAACATCATCTGGTCATGAATTATGCAGAAAATGGTGAGCGGAACAGTTGAAACCTTAAATTACTGTGACTTTTTGCAATTAGTTGGTTGCTGGGGGAAGAGGGAGGTGCTGACTTACAGAGAGCATGGTTTAATTTAATCGTGTTTGACCCCCCGTCACTGTTAAATGGCTTTTTTCTTGCAGTGAGTTTGTGCCCATTGCTTCCCCTCCTGTTCTGAGCATCACTGGGAGGAGCTGGGCTCTGCCTCCTTTGCTCCAGGAGTGACCAGGCATTGCAAAGGTCACTCCTAAGTGATGATGTCTTGTGGAAGGGCCCGGCAGTAATGCAGATGCATTTATCTGCCAGGTAATGTCAGCCTTTTCATCAAATTAATAATTCATGGCCGGCGCGTGATGATACCAGCGCCTGGGAATTGTGCACTGTGAGCGGAGTGAAATAAAGCTGTCAGCGTGAAAGGGCAGCGCTGCAGCCCAGGATGGATCAGTGCAAGCAGAAGAACACTTCTATTTGGTTTATAACTTTTTTTGGAAGGCCTCATTTTTCATAGCTGGGCTCCGGTTATTGCCTTCTTCCGTGATCAGCCAAGGTGTTTTGAGAAACCTGAGCATCATCTTTATCTTAGTTTAATGACCAAATTTGCTGTTTTTAGTGAATCCAGTGGCGTTTTAAGTGGATTTGATTCTGGACACACAGCAATGAAACAACTCACACACAACCAGAGCTCGCCCAACACTTGTTGGGAAACGCCCTTGCGGGAAAACGGCCCCTGCGGCTACTCACGACTTTCTGCAGGTTTAGCCAATTATTCCGCACTCAAATACTGGGTTTAGACCTAGCTGGTGCCCTGAGCTGCTCCTCCTGAGGCAGCTGGGGGTGAGCATCTTCCCTCCTGGAACAAAACATCCCGCAGAGCCGTCGGCAGCGGCGCTGTGGGCGAACACCGGCCAGGCCAGGGCTGTTTTCACTTGTGGTCCCAACGGGAACCTGAGCACGGTCGTGGAATGAGGGGACGTTGCTGAGTGAGGAGAGAAACAGCCTTTTCATGAGCTGCTGGGAGCTGGCCAGAGCTCCGATTAGTTTTGGGTGGTTTTTTTTGTGTTTGTGCGCAAGTGGCCGCGTTCCTGTGGGATCACCTGAGGATCAGTTTGAAAATCCATGGCTCAGCAAATCTAACTCTCAGTGATAATAAAGGCTTGGTTGTGCTTTGTTTTTTCCATCTTAAGCTGAAGGAATGAAATGAATCTTCTCACTTACTCATCTTCGTAGAAACTCTTTCCTTGTATCTAGGATTTACAAAAAAAACCCCAAACAACTGAATGCTCTCATTGGTTTGGTGAATTGTCTGGTAACGTGATTGAAAACCCATTGCAGCTTGAATGCAACCTACTACTAATGAGTAACAAAAAATTGCCTAACATTAGGGAAAAAAAAAGNTGGCACTGACCCAGCCAAGCCGGACACGAACCCTAAATTTAGAAATAGTGCAATATTTTACCCAAGTAAAGTGGCATGCAGGCAGATTAGGGCAAAAATTGTCAACAACGGCATCTGTACAGTTTCTTCTGTCAGTGACACAGACCTCTGCAACTTTCACATGGGTTCTTATTTCTTCTAAAAATACGTCTCCAAAAAAATCTCCAAAGGCAGCTCTTGTGTTGGACAAAGGATTTGCATGGAAGGTGATTCGGTGTTCTTCCCTTAATGTTGGGCCTGATGTTATAACTGTCTTTTTGGAGTTTTAACTTGCAAGAGAAATAAAATTGTGAATTTGTGCTACATTCCCACAGTGCAGCATCCTCGTAATCTCCACTCGAAATCTGTCAGATAGACAAGGAGTGGGAAATATACAATTATTTTCACGTTGCCTGCAAGAGGAATGTCTTTAGTGCAACCCAAGTCAGCTTTGCATCTACTTTTCCTTGAGTGAAGGGTTGGAATAGAGCTGAGGATCCAACCCAACATCTGGGCATGCCAAACACATCAGTCTCTCCCAGAGACAAAGGTTACTTTTTGCTAGCTCAAATCTCTTCCAGAGTGAAACTTGTTTATCTAAACTTTGTTTACTGTGAAATGCCTGGAAGCTATTTTCATAAGATTCTTGCCTTTTATTTTTATTTTTTTTTTTATCTTGTGTATGTGTGTTCATTGCTGGTTGTTTGTGTTTTCTTTTGTAATTTGATTAATATGAGCTCAATTTCTTATTCAGCCACAGAAACTGTGGGTGAAACAGGCAAACTTCATCAGGGTTTGAACAGCAAAGAGGTGCATTTATGATTGCTCAAAATGAATATTACTGTGCAGGTACAAGCAAAAGAAAATCAGAGTAATGAGGAGCACTGCATATTTCTCATGAAAAAGTGGGGGAGGGCAGTGATGAGGGGTGGGTTTCTCTGTCTGAGGAGATCCTGATCCTCACAGACCTGGCATTGGTTCTGTGTTGGACGCAGCAGCTCTCACCATCAGTGAGGAGAGCTCCGGCCACAGCACAGGCTGTCAGACATTTCCAAAACCTCTTAGGGCTGGCTCTGGAAAAACCCAGCTGCCCCTGAAGGTCAACAGTGTTTCCCAGACCCTGACCAGCAGATCTCAGCACCCTGCTGCGACCACAGCAAAAATGCTGCGGGCCACGGCTGCTTCCAGTCCCACCGGGCGGCAGAGCACAATCTGAAACGCACTGGTGGGTCGAAGGGTTGAACAAGCAGAGAATTTTCTGGAAGAAAACCCCTGGACACTGCATGGCAATGGTGTGAGGCAGAGCAGCCGTGGCTGCAGAGGCTTGGCAGCGAAGGGGACCATCAAGCGCTGCACAAAGTGCTAAATTATGAGACAAGAATTTGGATAAGACATTTCCGTGACTCCTGTGACCACAGCTGTGAACTCCAGCTGAGATGCAGACAAAACTTGCCGATTTCTTGGCAAGAAGCAGTAAGCAGCAGGACTGTCTCTTCAAAAAGATGCCTGGCAGTTTATCTTGAGGTGTCCAGTCAATGAGGCTAAGTCAACATTCAAGATGAAGGGGTTAGTGATCTCTCTTTTCTCCCCTCTGCGGGCCCAAAGTCCTCTCCTGCCTGATTTATGAGTTCCTGCTGGTTTCCAAATGGCCCCCGATCCGCCCTCTGAAATCTGAGATCCAAAGAGCCCTCCAGAAGTTTCTCCTTCACACTCAAGTGAAAAAAAAACCCCAAAAAAAAACCCCCCAAAAAAACCTTAAAAAAAAAAAATCAGTCTCCAAAGTTCCTCGGGGGTATTTTGAGACCACCACCCTTCCCATGCGGGCAGGGGAGAGAGGTTATGGATTATCACCTGTGTGATAACAGCCCGCGTGGAGCAAGGCAAAGTCATCTCCGTTCAACGTGGCACGCACGAAAGCCGCAGGGACGAGTTGTGCAAGATGACACAGCGTTTTTGTGGCCTGCAAGAATGCCAGAATCCAGGCTGCACAGAATCCAGCCGGCACTAATCCCTTCCCTGCATCCTAGGAGAGACCTCATCGCAAGAGGGAGGAGGATTTGCTGGTCGAGAGCGAGAGGCAATCACAGAAACATCAATCCACAGCAAAGCGCTCATTCTGTGGCTTCCAGGGAAATTTACTGCTTGTCATCTTCCTGACAGGTTTCTTCAGAATGTTCAAAGCTTGAGGGAAACTGGCAGTGTTTGAAATCTGTTTTGGGGGTATTTGCTGTGTTTTTGTCACACTTTGGTCCTCATTATTTCTGCCGCTATCTTCGTGCGGATCAGAGCACGATGCTGTGAGCTAACACTTGGCAGCTGGGCAGTGGAGGCCGGTGCTTGTGGCAGGGGGGAAATAGATGCCACAGCAGTGTTGAGATATCTCTCAGCTTCCTGAAGGGATCTTTTTCCCTGGGTTTTGAGTGCAGTGTTTGCAGGGGAAATATTCTTTAAGTAAATTCTACGTGAGGAGCCTTTCTGGGTCCCTGTGTCTTCCCCATGTGCCAGGTGAGGTGTCTGACTGGGGCAGGACCCAGATCCTCTAAAATCCAAGGCCATAAAATACCAAACAAACCCAGGACTGTGTGGCTTTCAGCAAGTCCTTGGCCGAACGCCATTGAGTCTTGGGGATATTTGTAATTAACACAGCAGCCTTGCTGGAAACTCTGAGTTGTGGCTCCTTAAGAGTTTAAGGGACTTAGGCAAAAAAAAAATCTTTGTTTTTGTCCACCAGGACAAATTTAGGGGATGTGACAGGAGCCTGGTGTCCCTTGTCCTCTGCACTGAACCTCACTGACTGGACCAGCTGGACGCGTCCATTTTGGCGCTGTTACTGTGGAAAAAGAGCGGGTGACACCTGAAGGCTGGAGATTTGTTCAAAACAAACACTCTGCCCCAGAGGTCTTGAATTTAGTTTGCTGGAGTAAATTTGTCAGTGCCAACAGAGCATAAAGCAGAAACATTCAGAAAGCAGATCCCACCCTTGCCGTGATGGTGGTTGCTTTATCTCCCAAACCCTTGGCTCTGTGGTGATCAGAAGGAGAGCGCTGATTTCTTTGTTTTGTTCTGCAGTCTGCTGACACAAGATAGGATACCTGCAGGCACCAGCTTTGATGGTGTGAGCAATGGGAATTTGCTGCCTTTCCAAGTTTTCTCCCACCAACGGGTGGCCTTTGCTATCTCCCTTGGAATGAACCCCTTCCTGAACGCTGCCACGCTTTTTGTGGGTGGCATCTCAGCAGCTGCTCCTTCAGCATGGAGATCTCTGCGGCTTTTAACAAAAAGATGTGAGAAGTGCTGCACTCCTTGGCTTCCCTCCTCGTTTTCTTCGTCCCAATCAGCCTGCGAGGTGGCTTGCCACTGTTCTTTTTCATGAAATAATCTGCCGAGCCAAAACATTGTTGAGCCAGGCAGAGGTGCCAATGAAAACTGAGTCACACACACACACACAGAGAGCAATGAATCATTTGGGGCTCAGCTGAGACCTTGGCACACGCGTGGCTGTCCCACACAGTGACGTGCTTTTGCTGTTGATTGTGCTCAGGGCTCCTCGCACTCTGTGTCAGGTATCTGACAGGGATACGCGCCGCACTCCACGTCTAAATAAAAATATAAATATATTTTTATATTAGTATGATATAAATATCAATAAAAATATAAAAATAAAGCCATTTAGAGGACTCTCACTGCTCTGTAGGAGGGAAACCCAAAACTAGCAGAGGTTTCATAGTCTGAGTCTGCTGGGTGTAGTTGGAGGCTTCACAAGTCTGCCCTGGCAGTACAGACAGGTTAAAATACAAGCATGTGCTGCCAGCAGCTCCATCTGGAGCATTTAAGGCAACTGGCTTTGAGGGTGCAGGCACTCAGGAAAGGATGTGGGATGCAGGAGGTGCACCCCCAAACCACAGCAGAGATCCCAACCAACCAGGAAC
>VXBU01006344.1:144480-154829 GCA_013400315.1 Bombycilla garrulus
TTTTTGGTGGAGTTTTTGTTTGTTTGTTTGGTTTGTTTCGTTTTCCTCATCTCTTCTGCTTTGCTCAAATACATGAAATGGCAGCTAATGCCAGAACCACATAAAGCTGCAGGGGTCTTGAAAAAATGAGCACCGGGCCATGCAAACAGAGGAATATATTCTGTCAGCTATATATCTCCACTCTAATATTTCTGTATTTTAATACTTATCTTTTTATTAGGAAACTTCAGCACACCACAGACCCAGAATTACTGGATTTAGTCAACACAAGCAGGGCTGACACCAGCACTCTCACCACTCTTATCTTACTTGAAAGGTTACATTTTACCGTGAGGTTTTGCAAAGAAAATGTTCCTGCCAGCTTAAGAAACACCACTCCACAATGCCAGAAATGAACTGCCTTACACCTGGTCCCATGTGTGACAAAAATCACTGAAAAAACATTGTTCCTGACGCTGGTTAAAGTACATAAACTTTTCTCACTGCACAGATGGGAACATACTTGGCTGAAGAAATATGATTTCTCCTCTACTTATGAATTTTCTTATTTTGGGGGAGGGACCCTGACCTTGTCTCCAGTGCTGGTGCTATATTACAAAACAGTGGCAGTAAAAAAGGTAGAAAAATCTCTCTTTTTTGAAACAAATCTCCCTTGTGTTATGGCAAGCAGTAAATAAATGATTTCTCACTGCAGTTTCAATCCAATAGTGAATTTCAGGTATGGATTTCTGCACGTGCACAAGCCTTTGTACCAAGCTTCAGCCAAACCTGCTCTGCTCTCACGTCCATCAGCATCTCCCCTTCCCAGGCACACCAGGAAGCATCCACAGCACAGTTGCCTTGCTTTTAACAGCAGAAAAATAATGAACTTTTGCTTCAAAACCCTGGGCAGGTGAGGAGAGCCTTGTTTCGCCCAGGTGAAACCCAGGAATTGTTCTCCTGCCAATGGCTGAGCAGCCCCTGCAGAGCCTGGCCAGTGGAGGGGAGGCTGAACACACGAGAGGTTTTGGCCAGCAGAGGAGAATAAAGAGCTTTCTCCTCCAGCTCATTTCTGTCTTCGCTCATGACTGCTTTAGAGAACTTAAGCTAAACGTGCAAATAAATGTCCATGTTTTCCTTTATCTCGTAAGTTTGAAAAGAACAGGGTGCATTCTTGTTGGAGATGAATTGTGTGGGGTGGAACAACCTAAACGCACTACCCCGCTGGCATGGAAACTGGGCAGGGCTTTTCTGCAATCCAAAATGGGAAATTTCTGTGGCCTCCAGCCAGGAATGGAAGAACGGATGTAAAGAAGTAAACTAAGCCCATTATGTCCATTTGGTTCCAAGAACCACTCAGATATTCTTATTGTGTAGGGTAGCTGTATCCTTTTCCTTTTTTCCCCTTATTTTTAAATTTTTTCTTTATTTCGCTTTTTTCCTTTTTTCTTTTTTTCTTTTTTTTCCTTTTTTCCTTTTCCTTTTCCTTCTCTCTTTCCTTCCCCCCCCTTTTCCTTCCCCCTTTTCCTTTGCTCCTTTCCTCTTTTCCTCCTTTTCTCTTTCTCCCTTTTCCTTTCCTCCTTTCCTCCTTTTCCCTTTCCTTTTTCTTTTCCCCTTTTCCTTTCTCATTTTCCTTTCCTCCTTTTCTCCTTCTCTCCTCTTTTCCCCCTTTCCCATTTTTCCTCTTTCCCCACTTTCCCCTTTTTTTTTTCTTTTTTCCTCTTTTTTGTTCTTTTTCCTCTCCTTCTCTCAGGATCCCTCTGGCATACACTTGCTGGTAGCTGTAAGAGTATGTGATATGGCTTCACAAAACTTTTAGTTTACCTCTGTGTTCAGTGCAGCGCTTTTGGGAAAAAAAAAAAAAAAAAGCCAAACATCCTTTTACANCCTTTTACATGCATTGAAACTCATAAAATGTATCTGGATTGCATAAGAAGTAAGGGAAGCTGAAATTTTGTCCTCTTTAAACCCGTTTAATTACTTTTTCACTCTGCTGTTTTCAAGAAAAATGCTGAGGAAAATGACTGGACATTACATGGAGGAGATGTCCTGGCAGGCAATACAAAGATCTAATTTATCAAATTCTAAGGCTGGAAAAATGCAAACCCACTCTCTCTGGATAACTGCTGTAACATTTCTCATCTTTAAAAGAAGATTCGCATTTGCCTGATAATCTAGAATTTCCAGAAGCTTCTTAGAATTACTGATGGGGGTGGGAATTTGATATAATTTCACCCAGGTAAAAAGATGCAGCGGCTTCTGCAAAATGACAGGAGCAAGTCAAAAACATGTGGAGCTCCTGAAACTGCATTTGCTCATCCTTTCTTGGCTGCTCTCACACCAGGTCTGGCTGGAATTTGGATACGCCGTAGGCTAGCCTAAGTTATAGTAGCCCTAATGCTCTTCTAATTTATGGTGGTTGTCGTGGGCTGCCAGGCCAAGATTCCCCAGGGCAAAATGAACTCTGCTCTCCTCAGCTTGCTGTTATCACTGATAACACAGCATCACTGATAACACCTCAGTGATAACGCAGTATCTGATAGCACACTGTCAGCAGTACCAGGAGGAGAAAAAAGCGGGAATTCCCTGATGTGGGAAATCCAGGATACAGGAAATATTCCTTTGCCCGTCCTGGGAGGTTTTGTTTCACCGGAGAACACAGTTTTCAACGTTAGCCATGGGAAAAGCTTCCAGGACTTTGTGAGGAGCTGAGTTTTGTTAATGTATATAGCAGATGATATTGTAGAATATCACAGGGTGAAAAAGTAGATTTTGGGTTTTAGTATGGAAAGTAGATGAAAGACAAGATGGAGCATTTGGGGTGTCAACTTAGCCTACTTTCTTCTTCATCTGCTCCATTTTCTGCAGTTTTGGTAGCACAGTGATTGGTTAGACAAAACCACAATGCAGATGTAATGTGACTGAAAAATAATTAGGAATTGGTAGAAAAATAAAGACATACTCTGTGTTAGGTATGTTGTGAAACTTAATTGGATGAGGGATCTGTATAAGAACCCTTGGAATCGTCCCTTTTGTGTTTTTCTGGCACATGTCACTGAAGAGCTGAGCCTGTTGTCATCTAAGGCTCTGAATTGTGATAAAGAAATAACAAACAACTTCAGACCGAAGCCAGTGAGTCCCACTTGTCTCATTCCTGGTTCCTGACCCCTACACAGACTTTTCACAGGGGATTCCCGGTAAAGGGACCCCGAGGCAGAGACACAAAGACTCCGACACCCCAACACCACGCCAGCCCGACCCAAGGCGCGACTCAGGCGTCACCTACCTTCCAAATTGAGGGTCACCACGGCCGTGTCATCCTCCAGCCCTTCGATCACCTCGCACTTGTACCTGCCGTAGTCCTCCAGCTTGATGTTGGTGATGACGAGCGAGGCGTCGTTCTCGCTGCTCTCCCGCAGGGACACCCTGCCCTGGTAGCTCCCGTAGCTCTTCCTGTGGTGCCCCATGGCCACGAACACGTCCACCTCCTTGAGGTAATCGTAGGTGAGTTTGGTCCACTTGACGCGGATTTTGTGCGTTCCTGAGCTGGCGGAGGACGTGTGCTCGTGGTAGAATTTGCATGGCAGTGTCACGTTGCCGCCGCGGTGAGAGAAGATTTTGGCTTGCTCTGCTACCACCAGGAGACGGGGCCCATTTTCTGCAGGATTGAAGGAAAAAAAAAAAAAATAAAACAACCCCCCTCCCAACAAGAATTAGTTGGTAGTCTTCCCTTTAGAAAATGGCCGTAACGACACCTGCAGGATTGCCACCCTGCAATCATTTTGGAGCTGTGCAGTAATAAGTAAATTAAGTAATAAAAGTAACAAGGGTTATAAACCAGTTATAAATAATTATTTGCTCAGCTGAAAGCATCTCAGTGCCCCTCGCACAGGCAGAGACCATCCTATGTTCATGAAGACCAAGTTGTGTAAATAGATTTACAGAGTAGTGTTGGTGATGGATGAATGCCATCACCCATAAAAGGCTCCAAAAAACCTTTTATTCCATCCCATATTTTCCTAGTTCAAGGGCTGTCTATCAAGGCTTTATTTTCTTATTTCCATAATTCAATTTTTCTGGAGGGATTTGGCTTATACAGGCAGCAGCATGCAAAGCTCCTCACAGTCTGGGATGCAGAGAATCCCACTCACAAAGCAGAAAACCCATTCATGTATCAAGCAGCATTATTTATACTGACATGAAAAGAGTCAGCAAAATTCTAAAATAGACATTTTAGGCATTTGTATTTGTATTTTATTCCAACTTTTGAGTACAAGCTCCTCTCCTGACCAGAACAAGGAAGTCCAGTTGATCGTCAAATGTAAAATCTGATCCTCTGCTGCCCACTCTCCTCATCATCCCAATGTGGTTTTCCTCATATTTTTTTCTGATCTCCTTAAAACTTGTCACTGTTTTGTCTTTTATATTTTCATCTCCCTTTTCATGCAATGTGACTGTCTGTCTCCTCTCCTCCTCACCCCAGGTTTCCTGCTTTCCTTCCCTCTAGCAGAGGTCACCACAGCAGACGTTGCCCTGTGAAATAATTTTGCTTAGGACAGTTGGCTGGGGCAGGTGCTCGCTTCCAGCCCTGAGTCTCTGGGGCTTTTCCAGGCTTGGGAAAATCCTGGAAAATGCAGATATCATGTGCTAGTCAGCAGATGTACCCAAAAGTGAGAATTTTCCCTCCTTTCAGTATCTCTTGCCCTGTTCCTCGTGCGAAGTTTGCAAAGTGGATTGAGCGAGCTGAGCTCTCCGCTTGGGTTTGCTGTCCTTGACCACTGAGGGAGTGACCAAAACCCCCAAAAAATCACCACCTTTCTGGGAAAGCTCCACCTACCTCCCTCTGCACCCACAGGCTGTGAAGAAAGACTTTGCAACCCCCGGTGCGTGTTCAGCAAGGCGATGTGGCTGCCTAGAAATGATTCCCCACTCCGAGGCTCAGCCTGGCTCTCTCTAAATCCAGCTGGATTTTTGGAGTAAACTCCCAGAAAACAGAGGCTGCTGAGAGGATGGCCTCGTGAAGGCTAGCAGCAATTTTCTGCTGGGGATTAAAAAAATGTCATGAGCCGGGGAGATGTGGGTGGCTGAAGGAGGGAAGGACTGGGATGGATGCTGGCTGACAGGGCTTAGGTGATGAGCTTTCTGTGGAATTTCTATCCCACCCCTCCGGCTGTCTGTCCACAGCACTGCAGGAACCTGCGGTGTGCCCACAGCATGAGGGGTTTGCAGGGAGACTTTTGGGTCATAAATGTCCCCCGACAGAGCCAGGCTTCAGAGTCCTGGTGACAGGTCTGTGGCTAAATGGAATATCTGCCTAAGCTGCAGCCTCAGATGGATTTCCCTCTCTGCCCACTGCTGTGCGCCAGGGAATGCAGCATTTTGTGTTTATGCAGACACATCTGAGGGTGGTAATTGCAAAGGCGAGCTGGCTGAGTGCCGAGGTGCATCTGCTTGAGGAGAACAGATATCCCAAAGGCACAGTTCTTGGTTGGGAGGTGCTGCGTCCACAGCACTGCTGCTCCTGCACAGGTCAGGGCTCCAGCTTCCTCAAGAATGAGCAAATTCGAGCTCTGCAAGCTGCTTTGCCAGGGTGAGGGACCTTCCTGCCTGGTGAAAAGCCAAAGCTGCAGAGCAGATCAGCTACAGCCCTGTTTAAATGATGTTCTGTTTCACTGCCCTCCTTTCCACAGGCTCAGGGATGCTCCAGTAATCCATCTTCCCCTTTCCAAGGAGAGCATCCAAGGAGAGAGGTGATCTGAGGCAAGGCACCATGGAGAGAGTTACCAGCAGTTTCCACAGGAGGAGGAGAAGGAAGAAAGTGAAGACAGCTTGTCTGCAAATTTTCCTGTTTCCTTTGGGGACAAAGACGTTCCACAGTGCTCTGTCCACCTTGGGAGGGGAAATGTTATGCTTTGGGGTGGTTATTACCAAGAAATCTGATTCAGAGCTCAGCTATGCTGGGTCCTTAACACTGAAATAGTGAAGTTAATAAATATTAGCAGAAAGGACTGGGGCAGGAGGGAGGCTCTGACTCAGGCTGTTAATGCTCACTCTTTCTAACAACGGTGCCTGTGCCAGCAAGGCCTGGAGGCTTGCCCAGAGCACTGTCACCTCCGACTCCAGCGTCAGCATCCTAATTTGGGGATGTTCCTCCCCAGATTGCTGGCTGCCTCGCACTCCTCCGGCCCTCTGCAGCAGCCACGGCCTGAGTCTCGGTAGCTGTGAAGAGCAGAGGGGATGGTAAGCTGAGAAAGGAAAGGAAAAAGTGGCTGTTCTCATCCTGGAATATCTTCTTTGGCCCTGGAGGTTCCAAGAGAGATGTGACACCTGGAATGTGCCCCCAGCCACAAGTTTTGTAAAGGCCAGTTCTTTTTTTTTTTTTTTTACAGAAAATGGGATGATGTGCCCTTCTCACTGGAAAGACAGAGAAGCAGAAAATAACATCGCTGCTGCTGCTGCTGCTGCTTCTCCCAGATCCGGGAGAGGAGGAAGGATCTCTGGCTTTCAAGGAAAAGCAGATGTCAGGCTGGGGAATGAGGCACAGTTTGGGCTAGAAGACATGAAGGCAGCAGGGACTCAGGATTAAAAATGAGATGACAGGGGTTTGGCAAGAGGCCTAGAGGTCTTTATTATCCAGTAGTCAATGAGAGCCAGGGCCAAATCCACCTAAACTGCACATTTTTGGGAGTATGGCAAAATGAATGGTCTTGCTCTTCCTGGAGCAGACAAATTAAAAAAAAACAACAACTCAAATCCCCCAGAAACCAAACACAGAGCAAACTAGAATCCCTTAATTTAAAATATGCAATTGGGTCTGGTTTTACTGTTGTGAAACTGAGCTCAAATGAGCAATGCATTCTGTTCCTGGGTTATCTTAGTGAAACACGGACTGATCTGTTGTGAAATAGTGGTGGGAGATGGAGGAAACACTGATTTGAAGGGTGGCAGCTCCCTGGCTTCCCCCTTCATGGGCATTCTGACAAAGTTAATCCTTCTAAACAAAATTATTTTTGTCTCTAAATGGCAGGAATATCTGAAAGCAAGAAGGAAAAGGATGGGACACCCAGGTGTGGTCACGGAGCTCAGGATGTCACTTGAGGAGGAAAGAACTTCCCCAGAGCTGCTTCCTCCAGAAATGCCATAAAATAATCTGTGAGGTGAACAGCCAGACTCTGAAAGCCCTGGATTGGAGAGGGTCTAACCCTTGCTGAGGAGCTGTCCTCGCAAGCAGGACAATTTGGATCTTTGCTGGGGACAAGGCAGGCCACGTGTGCCCTTCCTGAGCTTCAGACGGGGCACGAGCAGTGCTCCTTCTCTTGGGGACAGAGGTGACAACACCCTTGTGACTGAGGCGGAATTGGGATGAGAAATCTTTCCCAGGTGGGGCTTTTCACCCTTCCAGGCACATTTTTCACGGTCAGAGAGGCAGCAGCCAAGCTGTTAGCACAGAACCAGGCCCCACTGGTGACTAATCTGCAGTATTTTTCCCACTCCTACTTCCCTACTTCCCTGCTATTGGCTCTGACAGACTGTGGCCTTTTGCTAATCCTCTTGGTGCAGTTAGATGGATGACAAAGGCAGCAGAGAGCCGGAGCAGCCGAGCTGGCTGAAGCAGGGTTTGTCCAGGACGCAGAAGATGTCCAGCTGCGCAGGACAGCACATGACTCTGCGAGCTGACAAGAATTAAAACTCACTTAAAAAGTTGATTTTTGGCTGGCTTCGCTGTACCTCTGCAGTGCCAAATCCGGTATGAAGTGCAAGGGAAAGGTTATTTTGCTGCCTTAAATGATAAGGCACGGACTGGGCACCTGTTCTGTCCTCCCTCCTGCTCCTCTCTGCCTCCCCAGCCTGAAAGCTGCACAGTGGGCACTCCTGCTCTGGTGGTCACTGCTTTGTCCATTTCTAACCTTGGTGCTGGTCACTGTGGAGCCCTTTTCAAGGACAGTGAGGTGGACGTGCCCTGTTGGAGCTCTCACTTCAGGCTCACCTGCTGCCTAATTGGTTTAGCTCCAAATGTTATGGCTGGACATTTTTTTTTGTGTTTGTTTTAGGGTTTGTTTGTTTGTTTTGTTGTGTGTGCATTTTGTTTGTTTGTTTGTTATTAATGTGTGTGCGTATGTTTTAATTATACACCTCTGTGTTTACTTTCTGGCTTCCTTTTTTTATTTTTCTCCCTTAACTGGGTTCTGCACACGGCAAGCCAGGTTTGGAGGGCCAAGAACGCAGTGTGGGGCAGAGAGGATGAGTCACACCACAGCCCTTGGCAAACAGCTTTATCTGCTTTATCCACCAGGAGTATCCACAATCTTATGCTGAGCTGGCCACAGAAATTGATTATTCCAACATTTTCATGGAGTGCCTTACACAATGACAGTGGAGGAAAAGGTATGCATTTTTACAGACAGAAAAGAAAAATAATTATAAGCCAGGGATGGCATCACAGAAGAGTTTTGTCAGATAAATTCATGTATTCCCTAAATGTTCCACACTGTTAGCAAGCCCCTAGCTTAACAATATCCTGTGCCATTCTGCTTTAAATAAACAGAGTTGTTTCTGCCTTTCCTGTAGTGTTACCAGGGACTTGAGCTTGTGCTAAAATAGCCTCACTCTTCCCACAGCAGTGGCAAGCGTTGAAATCCTCAATTTTTTCTAATTTTTTTTTTATTTAAAATGTTTACTTAAAATTCATAAATAATCTCTGTGACAACAATGGTTCCCATTTGCTGTAACATGTAGGAAGTGCATTATTGATGCACTAACATATGGGTGTCTCACTCAAAGAATACTGAGGAAAAACATGAGGGAGAATTACACACACTTTTTGCACATAGTGCACATTTTTTCTATATGCATTTTAACTAATTACCTTTTTACTCCTGCTTTTGAAAAAAAAAAATCTAAAATCTTTTATATGTCATGTGTAAGACTGGTAAAAGTTGTTCTTTTTTGGCTCAAGCAATAATGCAGTTCTGCTGTGTCATGAGAAGGAAAAGGCAAGGATCCAACTCTTGTGCTCCTCCCTCTGAACAGACAGGATAGAACACCCCCAACACATTAAGTTTTGATGTAAAACTGGTAAGAGAAATGCCAGATAAATCTCAGTTCAAAGCTTCAGTTTCCAAATAATAGTACAGCTAAAAATACCCGGTTTATATATGTCAGAAAAGAAATCTGTCTTCGTAACAGAGACATTGCAAGGCTGAGATAAAACATTTTTCAGCTGATTGCATCTCCTCAACTTGAGCAACACTTTGAGGGAGAGTTGTTAAAGAGGACATATTAACTCAGGTTTAGGTTTCTAGGAGACCTAAGAGCACATAAAACCATCAGGGAAATAACAAACTTCACCTCTTCTAAATTATTGCCTTAAATAACTTCTAAGTGTGTTTTGCTTGGGTATAGATAAATTTCATGGAGATCAGGTGTCACAGAGAGGAGCAGAAATCAAGGCAATGTCTCTGCTCTCCTTCCTCATAGAAGTAAATCTTCATGGGTGGCATGAGGACTGTTTGACAGAACCAAAACATTACACAGAAACCGCGAGTGGCCCTTCCATCCCTTAATCACCCCTAAATGCCATTTATAAACACGTAATTCCACTGATGTAACCAGCAAAGGCAAACTAATGATTTAAATTTGTGCTCCGTGTGAATCCTTGTGTTTCTGTAATAATATATATTTTTTTAATACCCTAAATGTCCTGGCACCTATCACTTAAGGTGAATGCAGTCCGGGGTGCCTCCAATGGGAGCACACTCCAACAGGAGGTGGAATTTCTGCTCTCTGCTGACTTTTCTATCCCCTGCTGCTGCAACAGGCCACGATCTGGAGAGGAAAGCAGGTTGTGTGGGAATCAAAGAAACTGCTCAATTGCAACAAGAGACAGCAAAATGCACCGTGGCATCATCAAAATTGTTCTGAATGGCAAAATAAAAATGCAAGGAAAAAGAAAAACAACAAACCCAGACATAAAGCAGAAAACACAAAGGCAAGAAAATGGCAAGAAATGTCACTGTCATGGAAAACGGGAAAAATGCAGAAAGGTGGGAAGAAGGAAAGAAGCCAAAAATAAAGTGGAAAAGCATGAGGATAATCAAGAGTATCTTGAGCAGATAGGAATTAGTGTAAAAGGTCAGATGAGTAGTGCATTTAATCTCTTATCATGTTTTTTGGCTGGTCCAGAAACTGTTCAGATTCTTGCTCTCTGTTGGTGCTGACTTGATTTGAAGGAAAAGAAGTGGACTGTAAATAAAACTCATTATACTGGAGAATAAGTTGGTCAAAGCTTTCCTCTGCTTTTGTTATTGGTTAATTGATTTAACTTATTTGTTAAATTTTTGTGTCCTTAATGTTGGTTTTTTTGTTTTTTT
>VXBU01006344.1:154876-172962 GCA_013400315.1 Bombycilla garrulus
TTTGTCTCAACTGAGCAGCATTAAAAAGTTTTCTGTTCATGCCATGTTGAAATACTTTTTGGATATGCAAAAATAAATCTGTGCAGGGATCCTGATGGTGGGCAAAGGGGTGCATACTTGCAACCCAAACATAGCAAAATGCTGTACAATATGAATTTCTTTAATTCAGAGGAAAGGCACAGAAGGCATAAAATGCAGTTTTACATATTTTATAAATTTTGTGTATTGATACTGGAATAAAATCAAAGGAGAAAAAGAATATATATAGAAAAAGCAATTGGGACAGAGGAAATAATCTGAAAGCACTGTGAAAAGTAGGGAGGTAAAACTGCCTTGCAGATGAGAAATTTTGCTCAAGTCCAAATTAACTGTATTAACCAACAAGGAGAGAACCAGGAGCTAGAACTGACACCGTCAGCAGGAACAGAGCTGAAATGAAACCAGCAGATCATTTCTAGAGAAAAACTGAAATACTGCAAAGAGAACACAGACATAGAACTATGTCTACTGCAGTGTTAGAGTTTGGGAAAGTGTTTAGTATAAATAAAGAAAACTCTTTTCCAGAGAGCTGACAGAGCAGAAAGGCAGAGCTCTGTGCCCATGAAAGCAAAGTATGATTGCACCACGATGACAGTTTATGAAACAAACAATTTATGTTTGTTCTGGTTGACAAATATTGAGTTTGAGAGGGGTGTCAGGAGATTTTACACTGATGGAGGGGCAGAAAATTGGGGTACCCAGACCTACTGGCACTGGGTGGGGCAAACCTGATGGTGAAGGTGTGACTGCACCTTAGGACAGTTCCAGGTGTTTCTGGACAGCAGCAACATAACAAATGTAAAGAAAGTAATTCAGCCATTAGCCAGCTAACTGGTCTGACCTCAGCAGCAAACAGGACTTTAGAACAAATTCTGAAGGAACGTTTTTGGCAAACAGGAATAGAGTCACTACTAGAAGGAGGGATAAGATGGAGCAGATATTTGCCAGAGAAAGTCAGAGTAATCTGATACCAGGTATATAATAAAAACTTTTGTATAAGGCTGAGGAATGTGATGTATCATTTGCTTGGAGCTTAGGGAATTGAGTGACTTTGAAAAAATATATGAAAAAGACTGGTGAACTGCCTTCAGTACAATTCCTCTAATATCCCCACTAATTTTACCTTATAAAGTAATTGTGACTGTTGGATAAATAAAATTATCACATGGCTTATTAAGCAGCACTGAAGGGAGGAGAGAGGGTATTTGAAATATTTGAAGAAAGAAAGGTGGAGAAAGTAGGATAACATTTAATGCTGCGTGCAAAACCCAGCTTTTTGAGGTCGAGTATGAAGAATTATTGATATAAACCTTGTAGTTGTTAATTTCAAGTGGCAGTGAGGGGGACTGACTGCTAAATGCTGTCTGTCACCACAGACTATTGATCAGCACTGCAGCACAGCTGGGAACAGCAAATCTGGTCCAAGGTCTGAAGAATAAAGCATTGTTAACTGGAAAACAGAAATACTAAGGCCAAACGAGGATTTTTTCTGGAAGGAAGTCCTGGCTAGGTGCACTCAAGGAGCAAGATGAGAACCAAGGTAAAGAAGAATTCCTGATATTATCAGGTTGCAGCATCCAATTAGTACAGTAATCAGGAGGTGATACGCTTTGAGAAGAATTTGAAAAAGTACACTCAAATGATAGCTGTGGGGATATGGTGTTATCTCATTGAAGCCTTAAAGTGATCTTCAAAGAACAAAAAATATTATCGGAAGCCAAAGAACAACAGCAGGAGAAGAATAAGACCATAAAATAAACGTGGAGAATTAGGAGGGTGCTTTCTAGATCAGAAAAGTAGGGGGCAGAACACTTTTGCAGTAAGAAGACATGAAACTCAACTTTTTAACAAATTAAACTCAGCCTACAGGAGATCATATGATGTAAAGAACAGGGAACATAACACAGTATCCTTCTCTGCCTCAGGAAAATCCCTTTCACCTCTGTGTCAGCACCTAAATACACAACATTCACACACCTTTTGCAATTCCAAGGCATTCCCAGGCTTGCTACCCTGGCAGGGTTTAGCTACACATCTCCTGGATTTCAGCTGTGGAGAGGGATGCTCGATTTGTTCATGTGATTAAAAACAAAACAAAGCAAAAACCACTTTTACATCTTCTACAGTGTTCCCTGATCTCCATCCCATCTCCAGGTGTAGATTGTTTTTTTTTTTTAATCTTTTTATGCAGCATTGAGCAGAGAGGGATACCAGCCCCGGTGGGATTCCACAATGCAGGGAGGAACGCCAAAAATCAGGAGCAAAAATGCCACGTCCCAGGCAGTTCCAGTCTCTTTGATTTGTGGTCTGCTTGTGCATTTCAGAGCCTAAAACCAGCTGGTGGTCAGGGCTTGTGGTAGAGCTCAGATTTAAATCTTTATGCAGCTCTCCTTCCAGGAATAAACTCTTGAGGTACAGGTGAGTTTTTGTAGGGAGGGAGAAGGGTTCACCTGGAAACTTCTGCTGGCTCTGAACTGTTTGGATTAGTAGCAAGTTACTGCATTACTTTAGTGAATATGATTAAATAATATGACTGAACTGCTGACTACTACACCAATTTAATTTTCCAAAAAAGGTAAAGCTCAGAGACAAAAAGCTGCATCACACACAGAAAGGCAAAATATATGTTTATTAGACATCGATGTCTGATTTGAAATTGGGGAAACGAGCGCTCATCATCTCAGAGCAGTGACAGACCTTCACTTTGAAATAACACATGAATTTGACCTTCATCCTGTGAGTCTCCTCAGAGGGAGAGCAGCCCTCTGTTGCTCCTTGCCTGACCTTGACAATCCCTGTTTTAAAAGGTGCAGGGTGCCTTTAACTTCTGTGGATTTCCTGTGAACTCCTGCGAATGTTCAGCCCTTCCTGGTGCCCTGCTCTGGCTTGGTAATTCGTATTTACACAAACGCTCAAACAGCACAATTTTCTGGCTGCTGAGAGAAAGAAATCAAACTTTAAAGAGAGGAAGAGAGACAGAGAGTGAGAGAGAGAGAGATGGAGATAGAGAAGGGAGAGCAATTCTGCATTTCCCAATTTTGCCAAATTAATTTTAGCCAGGCTCAAGCAGGTAGGAGTGAGAGCAGGAAAATCCCTGTTCTTTCTGCCTGTCCTCACTGCACAAACCCCCTGACTTTCCTCATGCAGGATAACCCTCCACGACTGAAGCTGGGACTGAAAAAAACAGCTGCATTGTGCTGCAGGCTCAAATCCTGCCACAGCTATAATCTCTGGGACTCAAACGTGAACCAAACAGGATTATTTGGAAGGCCAGGATAATATTTAGTGTGAATTAAAGGTGTGAGGAAAGGCACGTTTCTTTCAGGGTAAGTTACATTTTTTTTTTCTGGTTTACGTTGCCCAATTATGATCTCTGATGTGCTGAGCCTTTTTAAATAAACCACAGCAATAAATTTCTGTGCTGTGGGGAACAGTCTGTGGCAGACCTCTTAAAATCAAATCTATTCTACAATAAACTGAAGTATTTCAAACCACTGCAGTTGTTTATTACTTTAGCATGCATGCTTTTTCTCTTTGTCTTAAGTCATGCTGTACTTTACTCACTAACCTTTGCAAGGCTGTGATGAAGTGCTATTAAAGAGTGCAACTCTCTTGTTTTTGACTTTTCTTAGGAGAAATAATAATGAATAATGTAACAAAACCAGAAAAGAAAACATTTGGTCACCAGTAATACAAGTATTTAAACAACTGTGTGACAACATTAAAAAAAAAAAAGTAAATAAGGATCATTAAGTACATTATCCTGCTTCCTCAGCAATATGAAGATATTGGTATTTTCTCACTTATTTCCTTACCTTGAATGTGAACAATTCTTTCATGCTCCAGACTTGAGTTGCCAGGGTGAGGTTCAGCCCAGCAGACAGAGACCAGCACCAGGAAAAGCAGACTCTTCATCTTTATAGCCAAAAGAATCTTCTTCACTGTAAGGGCATCACATATGAAGAGGATTGTGAGTTTTTGGAAACCTTTTACAGTGTTGCACTGCACAGCTCGCTAGAGAAGTGATCTTAGGAGGGTTTTTTTTAATGTGTTGAACCCACTCAGCTGACAGAAGCTACAACAGCTGCTAATTTTTTAGGCACGGATATTGGACCATTTTATTCTGGACTTTAACTAAGTGAAACAGGCAATTCATATCTAACTCTGCCTATGCAGAAATGCAACAAGAAAAAAAAAAAACAAACTAGAAAAAGTGCAGACAAATATTCCTGAGCCTTACTCCTTGAAAGACCACACATAAGCAGTACCTGTGTTTCAAAAGAGGTTCTGGTGTACTTCTGATTTTCCAGACCTACTCTAGATCTGGTCTGCAAATGCAATTAAAAGAATCAAAGCTCTATCACTGTATCTACATCCACGGCATGATGCAATCTGCTGGTGATAGGTTTTCAAGATTAAAACAGCCTTCTTGTAGGTTTTGGCATTTCAATCAAGTCTGCAGCTTAACTTAGCAGTCAGGGTGGCAAATTTGCTCGAGCTAAGCAGTAAAGATGACAAAACATTTATTAGGCTGACTAGGAAGATCAATTTTTACTTCAGATCCACTTACCATTTTAAAAGACGCCTAAACACACAATGAAATGTTTGAAACCATGCACAAAGTGGGTTAGAGTTGAATATGCTACCACTGCAGTTGCCCTGATTGATTTTTCATTCATTTCCACCTAGAATGCTGACGCACTGACTGAGTGTGCCAGGTAGGGTCTCTGCAGTCAGCAGAGCTCAGCGCTGCAGGGAAAATCTCTGCCAGCCTCTGAGAAGTAATTAGGCAAATGAGGACCCGAAATAGAAAAGGAGGCATAAAACACAAGGGGTTTTATGTGGAGGGTTTGGGCTGCTGTGGTGTTTTACGGCTGTAATGTTTATGAATCTGATTCCTTGAAACAAAAGGTAGCTACTTCCCAACTTTGCCTTTCAAGAGAGTAGGATTCTCCCCCCACTCCAATCACCAAATAGTGGTGGCATTATTAATATGATTTTTTCTCAAATGCAGAAAGATAATTCTTTCCTCCTTTATTTTTCTCTAGCTGAGCTAGAAACACATAAAACTTGCAGAGTACTCAGTCAAAACCAGGATCTAGGGGTGAGTTTTGACAGCAGTCCCCTGCCCCCAAACAGACACAAACCCTGGAAAGTGCTTCAAGTCCAGATCTAAACACTGTAACCTGAACCAACCTCTGCTGCAGACCGAAATGCAGAAATGCTATTGCCATTTTTCCATATCAGAACATGCACGTTTACTTGCCTGCCCTTCCATTTCCTCACAGCCAGCCTGCCAGGGAGTTCAAAACCAATTCAGCATCCCCTTAATCCTTCCTGTGGAGTGCCTAGAGGTAGGACAAGTGCTGGCTGCTCTCTCTTTCCCAGGTGGTCCACACTCAGTAACTCAAGATCTGCGGCCACTCCCTCTTTCCTGGAAAGCTTGGGATGCTGGTGACCTCCATCTGGGACAGCAAGGACAGACGTGGCTCCCTCTAGAGCACATCAGCCCGAGCCTGGCCTCAGGGAGGGTCACTCCAGGGCAGCTGGGTGCTCCTTCTGATGCATTAAGATTTTAGCCTTCATATTTTTCAAATCCTGCACTGCATTAGTGCATAACTCTAAGCTCCATACAGAGTGTTAGCTACTGCCTTCACATTTTTGGTCAGACAGAACAATCCCTCCAGGCCTGAAATCGAAAATTTCAGCCTCAGGCCCTGAAAAGTATAAACAAAAGTGAATTGTGGGGAGCAAACTGGGGGTAAATGACTTCATTACCTGAAGGAGGATTGGAGGATTAACCCCTGATGTGTAAATGGACCCAAATTATAATTGTGCGAAAAACTTGTGCCCATCGTCCATGTTGGGTGCAGCCTCTGGGAGGCTTCTGACAGCCCAAGGCGCATTTATTGAAGGCCTTTAATAAACACCCACTTTATTCTGTTAATCTTGGCTGGTCTCTGTTCCAGGTAGCCAAGGCATCACTCCTGCAGGGTGGCACAGCAGGGCACACTCGTGTGACACCACCCTGCCCTAAAGCTAAAGGTTCCCTGCTCTGTCCCTCACAAACCCCACACCTTGTGTTTCCTCCCACAGTGCAAAATGCTGCAGGTTTGGGGTCTGGGGTGGTTTTTTTTTCTTTTTGGCTACCATCTGACAATTCTTTTCTTATGAATGATTTTTATTCATTTAGACATAGCCTGTCTAACAAAGGAGCTCTGGTTTGGAAGGCAAGGTCTGTGGAAGTATTCCCACCTCCATCTGCAGCTTGGAGCCTGCTCTGGAGGAAAAACCTCTGGGCTCTGAGTGAGGAAAAGCCCGCAGGAGCTCTGCAGATCAGCCTGAACAGCTCACTGACACTTCAACTTTAATTCTTGCCCAAAATCCGCCCTTTTCTGTGACACTAGTGACCAGGAACAGTCACAGGGCCTTTCCTGGGGACAGCCACCCCATCCAGACCAAGCACTGTGTGCACAGGGAGTGGGGCTCTGCTGAGGAGGGAGGGAGATTTCCAGAACAAAACCTTTCAGGGTGAGGGATCCACCTTTCAGGGCTGGTCACCTGTACCTCCAGGCAGACAGGATTTACCCTGGAGTGTTCATGTGATAGCACCACACAAGCAGGGTGAGAGGCAGGCCAGTGCTGACTCGGGAGTCTGTTTTTCCTTCTCCTCAGTGCCCAGCTGAACAATCCCACATGCCACAGACACGGCAGCCTTGTGGCTACGGATCATCACCGTTTCTTTTGTGGGGAGGGGGGATTTACCCAGGATGGTGGCATTTTAGGTTTGTCAAAAGGCAGGGACTGTGCCGCGCGTAGCAGCAGCTGAGGAAACACGGTGAGGAACGGCCTGGTGCCACTCTCCTCCTGGGATTCCCCACGATGGGAGCGGGGGCACCGAGCCAAGGCAGCGTTACCAGGCCAAGAACCTGACCCCTGGTGCTTTGTAGGTTATCCAAAAAGCAATTAACCAGAGGAATTCACATCCTCAGCCTCCAGCCAAAGCAATAGAAGTCAGACTCCATTTCTGCAGCAGCCTGGGAGGACCTTCAGGGGAGACATGATAGGTGTGGATGTTTTCATATTAAAATTAATAAAATCTTGGCTGGGACTAGGTGGGTTTNCACACTGGTTTCAATTACTGCAGTTTATGATTCTGTTATCTCCCTGGAAAGGCACACAAAGAAGGTGGGAAGCTGTTTTAAAGGGAGAACCTCAAGGCTCAGCTCAAGGTCACTGTACATTCAGTGTCTAAATTCTCAAGAACTGCTCCTTCCCAGATACATTTTGAAGTTCTGACATTAATCACCACTTTTTAATACTTATGTGGCCTTAATTCATCTACTAGGGCATATCTAAAAGGCTGTAAGGCACCTATTTTTGTATTTTAACATAATGTTCCGAGAGTTTACAGAATGCTTTCAAGCAATTCAGCTGCATAAGTGACAACATCCTTCTGCAGGGCAGAGCAATGAGAAACAGCATTACCTACCAATGTCTGTTTTGAACAGAATAACATGTTTCTTATTTACTTTTGCAACTGCTGTCTAGCTGCAGAACATGCAAACATCCACTGTGTGAGGACAAGGGCCACCCACCTCAATGTTCTCTCTCTGGCAGTAGTTGGAAGCCTTTAAAGAGGAAAGATTTTTGTTCACAGGAGTCAATTTTTGTCTTATGTGAAGAGGTGATGATGTCTTATATCAAAATGTTTGTTTCCCCGAGTTGGGTGGAAGCTTGAACTGAAAATGGCACAAGAAAAACCCAAACTCCTTGCGTCTTTCATTGGCTTCCTAACAAAACTTTCTGCTTTTCTGGGGAGTGTTCTAAATCAAATACACTGAGGCTCAGCAAGTAAAGGAATCAGTGGCACCTAAAACAGGCAACAGAGTCAATAAAATCAGTCTTGATAACTGGGGGCTGAAAACACCCCCAAATCTGTGGGCTGTTCACACCCCTGCCCAAACCTGCTGTGCAGTGTAAGCCTTCAAGGCTCCTCTCGTGGAGCTCAGATCCATCTGGGAGCTGGTGTTAGGCAGAGAGAAAAATCTACTAACAGAAAAAAATACGTGTGTTTTCAGGGAGATGGTGCCAGCAGCAGTAATGAAGAGTCCCTCATCTTCAGACACTTCTGGTGGACAATAGAATAAGAGGAGTCCAAGCAGGGTTCACACAGCAGCTTTTCTTAAAGCAGGAAACTTGGAGCAGAACACTTCAATCCAGCTGATTAAACAGATTTCTGCTCCGTCCCAAGGCCCCTAAAGATCAAATCTTATCTGTCTGTGTAAACCCCTGGGTTTTGGCAGCTGAGCCAAACCACGAGAATGGAATTCAGCCCCAGACTGTGGGCACCTGAGCTGTTTTGGCTGCGTGAAAAATCTTTGCATCCCACTGAGAAGCCCAGACTCTTGTCACAGTCTGTTTGTACCTGATCAGCATGGTCAGTGGAAGGGAGGTCTGTGTTTGACTGACACAGGGTGCCTTTTGTCCATCCATTTTTGGTTTTTTTATAGCCTCCACCTCCTCCATAAATATTCCATTCTCCAAAGACAAAAGTAAAATATCAATTTCCAGCTACAGACTTGAGACCTCAGTTCACCAAATCTGATGAAAATCCACTTCCTGCTATGACTACAGTTACAATGCCTGCTCTGGATTCTGCTTTTCACTTATTTTGCTAAGACAACCTTTTCTCCTTGAAAAGGTGCCCCAGGATGATGGAATCAAGGCAGGACAGATTCAGCAGGACGGTCCCCAAGCTAAATTGCTCTTGCAAAATGAAATTTGCCGTGGTAAAAAGAAAGAACAATTGGTGGCAGAGGAATGACAATGTTTTTACATCCTCTATTAGGATGGATTAGAGGTTGCATTACAAGGCTTCCTTCTTCCTTGGTACTTCAGTTTTTAAGGCAGTCTGTGAGGCTGGGTGAGATTTGGGGCCATCTGAGGTGGCAGACAGTCGCTGTCTGGAGAACAGGTGGTCACAGCAGATCTCCAGCCACGGGCAAGAGCAGCTCAGTGCTAAAGCAGCATGACACCCCAAACACATCTGGAATCCCCTGAAGCCCGATAATTTCCCAGGAGGGAAATTGCTGATAAATTGCTTGCAGAGAGAAAGGAAACGTGTTTACAGTCCTTGAAGTGCCTGCCTTGCACCAGGAATGGATTTTTTTCCCAGAATTTATTCAAGAAGCACAGGGTAACAGCATTACCTGTCACTATTTGTAGGGTAGAGTCAAGGTCATCCGGTCTAGAAAATTTGGTACTCTAGATTTTAAATACAATCAGGGATGAAGCAAGTGTTCTTTAAGATCTATCCTGGAAGGAATGCTGCTCACTAAGTGCCTCCTTTGCTTTTATTTCTTTAGTTTTTTTGGAGTTTCTGTTTGTTTTTGGTTTTTTTTTTTTTTTGCTTTGTTTTTTGGTTGGTTAGTTGGTTTTCTCTTTCCTGTTTTTTTTTTGTTTGTTTTGTTTGGTTTGTTTATTTGTTTGTTTGAATTTTAATAATGCTCTGAATAAACACGTTTTCAGCTCAGGAATTTGAATGCTTTTGCTTGAAGTTTGGCAGTGGGATGTTCTTTGCTAGCACAGAAAGGCTAATTTGCTTAATGTATTACAAGTTGGACATATATTTTTGCATATATTCCCTCAGAGAGAGCTTTTACTTCAATCCCCACTTATCATTGGTCTTCTAAAAATTGGGAGCTGTTTTTCCAGACAGATTGTGTTTGTATCCTGACCTCTTCTTCAGCAAAAAGCTCTTCTTGAGCATGCAAGCATGGAGGTCCGTGGGAGTCAGTAGAAAACCTGATCTCTCCCCCTCATTTTCTTTGCTTTCTGGTTGTATTTGCAAAACTGGCTTTTCACCAGGGCTTTTCTGCTCCCCAGGTTCTGTACCACGACTCACACCTTTTCCTCGAGGTGATTTCTTGGTGGCAGGAATATTTCCCACCGCCCTGCAAAACTTTTGCCAGGCCACTGTCTTTGGGAATTTCTGGCAGGGTTTTTATTATTAATTGCTGCCTTCGGGAGCTTGAGCTGCCCTTCTGTACCTAAACTAGTTGTGCCAGATTTCATGCTCTAAATTGAATGATTAGTCCAGTCCACCCGCTTTTTCTAATTGGCCAGAGAGAATTTTTGAGGTTTTTGTGTGCAGTGAAAAGGGAAACAATTTACTCAAAGCCCCTTTCAAGCTGGTGGACATGTAGGAATTTAATTAATTAGGATGAGACTGGTATATTTGAGTAGGGAGGCTCTAGGATTGATAGCTCCCACTGTCCATTGTCAGGTAACTGAGCACCAAAGCAGCACCACTCTCCAAATTCTGCCAGGCACAGTGCCCAGGACAACAAAAAATGGGTTTTTCTGACTTGCAGCCCGATTTCATAGTTTTCTGTGGCGAGTGGTTGCTCATCCCTCCCTCAACCCATGCCTTGAGAACCCATGCCAACCCACCCCAGAGACCTCCCATGCCCTCCCAGCCACTGAAATTATGATGGGGCTTGCAAGCAGACCTGAAAGATCAATCTACACAATCTCAACCTTCTCCAGTTCCCACCAAGCACGTGCACATCCTTGGTGGAAAAACTGTTACTTCATGTGGAAAAGAAAATGAGCCTCAAACACCGACAAGGCTCAACCGCCCCCCTGAAAGGACAGAAAAAAGTTCGTTTTCTGGAAATACGGCAAAAATTGTTTAACTCAAAGGCAGGCAGGTAAACCAGCTACTGATACTCTTTGTATAAATTCCGTGTCACTGCAGGCAGCTGGTTTCCAAACTCAGACAAATTTTTTTGACCTCTCAAACCAAGTGATCTGGTCATCTCCTCAAATTCAGCCTTAGACTTTTTGGTTAGGGAATTTTGTAAAAGTCACGGGAATGTTATGGAACTGTTCTAAAGAGATCTGGAAATGGGCCAGATACTCTGTTTTGCCTCCAGGGGAGGTGCAGCATCTCCTTTCTGACTGCCCTGCATTTAATGCGGTAGAGTCCCAGCTCCTTTTCCCCAGCCAAGCTGACCGTACCAAGCAAAATAAAAATTAAAAAAATTAACAGTGCTTCCACACCCTTCAAGGATACCACTCTGTGAGGGAACAGATGCCCTGCCAGACTTCCTGGGCAGGAGCTGGTGCCAGCCCGCTGTAAGGAATTACTAGCACTGTAACATTTTTGTCATGGGTCCTGGTGCAGAGCATAAACCAGGACTCCTTGTCCAGCCAACCATAGGAACTCAGCCTTGTCCTCACTCTATTTTTCTTTTTTTTTTTTTTTGTCTTGAGGTCTGAGAAGTGCACTGTCTGCACTCCCAGTGTCATTGAGAATGACTTTAAGAAGCCACTCGCTTTAATAAGGAAATAATACCAGTGATACAATGCCCTGCACGTTTTCAAACTGAAGCTCCACGTTGCCAGTGCAAGTCCCCATTGAATCATTGTTTCTGAGTAGAGGTAAACACTTTAATTTTACAACAGCACTGTTTTCATCAAACATCTGCTCCTTACTGCAAATATACGTGAGTTTTCTTTGGATATTTGGTGGTGAAGAATTGGCTGCGGGTGCAGCCAGATCAAAGCCATATGGGGATCACTTGTGAAAGCACAACTCTTTCAGCTTTTTTTTTTTTAAATGGAATTAATCTGCAATCGGTGGCAAAACATACTTTCTACTGGGATCAGTTGTTCCAAAGAGCAGGGAAGGTCTCGGGGTCAGGCCACGGGTTCAGGCTTTGGGGGGACACGAGTTCAACCCCTCACGTTGGGGAAGGTGGAGCTGGTGGGGAGGATTAGTGTCCTACTTCTATGAAACAGAAAAAAAAAAACCACCCCAGTTTCTCCCTTTTTGACGATGCTTTTTGCTGGTCAAAGGGTGTTGTGACAATGAGTATTTTTTTAGAGTTGGGAGGAGCTGCAGCATGGCTGCAATGAGACTTTATCAGCACCTAGAACAGATCCGGACTTCTTGATGAGCCCCCCGCTGAAAAACACCTCACGTTTCCACAGGCTGAGGCTGTGTGACAGCTGGCCATGTGTTCACATTCAGATCCCCCCTTCCTTGCTTTTTTAAAGTATCTTTTCATTGCAGAACCCTAGGCCTGAGAACACTGGAAAAACACATGAGTCATATGATTGTTTAGCTAAAGTCTTCTTAGCTAAATTCAATTGAAAACAAATAATAAACACCCGTATGACTGTGGATGGTTGTAAGGAAATATTTCCAGATAAAGACAACCCTTTCAAACTTTTAAAGTAAACATAGTGTCACCTCAGCATTATGCATACACCTTTTTTTGTTTGTTTGTTTTTTCTTTTTTGATTTACAGAAGAATCAACAATAGCAAGAATACACCACATTCAAGCTATTGTCAGAAAACCAGTTTTTGTTTTGGGTCCAAAGACGCATGACTCATTTATTTAAAAGGGAAAAAAAAAGTTCTTTGCTGGTTTACAGCAATGATAACAGAGAGTTACACAACCATCCTTGGCCAGTCAGATGTGAGAAAGATGATAGAAATTAGTATTTCTTCAAAGGTACAGACTCTCTACATCTGCAGCTGCAGATACTGACAAGAAAGACTGCAATTCTGCACTTTGAAATAAGCAAGTGAGCAGCAACACTGGAAAGAAAAAGGAAAAGGATTTACTGGGCTCAAGAGGAAAGGGCAATAATTTGAAAATTGATGCTGCAAACTGACAGTGCTGCAGAAATACCTCTGTGAGGGAATGGCTGCTCGTGACAAGGTGAGCATTAAATGTGCCAGCAGTGGAGAAAAGCTTCACAAAGGCAGATCACGCCAGAAAAGTTCTGGTAAGGTGGAGAAGCATCTAGAAAAGTGTCCAGATAAGGACTTGAAAGGGAAGGCATCAGAACATTGGCTGTGACTCAGCACCTGGAATTATCACTGGATAGAGAAGACAGAGAGACTGGGTTTAAGGAGCAAAAGTATTAAAAAAAAACCCAAAAAACAAAAAGGTGATTTAGGTGTGCTAAACCTCAGAAGTTTGCCCCAGGGCATCACCAGAGGAGTTCAGGGAAGGGGACCAGCAGCGTGGCACCAGAATTAGAGGGTGGCTGGCTGCCTGGCCTTGAAACAGAAGATGGAATTTTCGGGAGCACCGAAGACCTGGAGTGGCCACTGCATTTCCCCACCACCCTGGCAATCCCTCCTCCCTGTCCCTGCCACGGGCAGCACCTTCAGGCAGCCGGCCCGTGCTCCTGGCTGAGAGCAGGACAAGGCAAGGGTTTGTTGCTGCAGCCAGGGGAAAGGAAAAACCCGCTTGTTAAAGGGGGCCAAAAGAGCTTCTCTTGGTCAGTCTGGCAAAACACACCTCAGTAAGGATGGAACTGCTCCCTAGAAATGTATCAGAGAGAAGCTAAAGAATATTTCAGCTAAGGCTTGTGAACAGAACTAGTGGGGCCAGAAATAAATAAGCTTAAGCTGGAAATGGTATAATCTTAAGCTGAGAAAAACCTCACAGTCTTCATAAAGATATTTTAGGGGGAAGGAAAGAAACACAGCTAGTTTTAAATCAGAACTTGCTTGCTCTATGAGAAACTGTCTCGGATGAAGGGGAATGCGGATGGGAGAGGACCAGGTTATGACACAGAGGATCCCATTTGTTTGTTCTTGCACACCTGATTTTTGAAAAAAACCTCAATATAAGCAGGTCAGTCGATTCCTATTTCAAGCAGAACCTTTTTTTTTCCTTCTCCCACATGGCAGGTCCAGGCTCTGCTGGCTGATGCTCTAAATGCCACAACCCAACCCATTCAGGTGGAGTTTCCTACTGACCCACAGAGAGCTGCAAACCTGCCCCCAGTGACTCTCAGCTCTGCCAGCAAAGCACCTTTCCCATCGCTGGGCTTCTCTCACGGTGTCTGACTGCAGTAATTTCCTAAGCAGACTCTCTGCTCCCCTGATAAGGATCATTAAATATCGGCAAATGAAGTGGAGGCACTTGTGGCTGGTTTAAATGGCTTGGCTGCTGAAGTGCTTGGTCATGCAGGAGGTTTCTGCCTGCCTGCTGCAGCGGTTATGTGCAAAATGTAGAAATAGTAGAAAATAGTGAGTACAGCCCTCTGCATCCCAGAGGTGTGGCAGGGAGAAAGGAAAAGGGCAGCTCTGTTTCCACCCTGGAACTTCTGAGAGTGACTCAGGGAGTTAAGTTGTGAAAATAAAGATAATTTCAGCACATGCTTGCAAATCAAAGGTGTAACATGAAAAAAAAACACCAAAATGCAGGAACTCCCCTCAACAAACCACCTTGGTTTGACATCCTCAAAGTGGAAAACCACAGTGCTCTGAGCAAATCTGAGAAAATGCAAAGCAGGGGATTAACTGGACAATTTGCAGCTGCTTGATGAAATCATGTTGCAGAACATATCTTTGCAAATAAAAACCTCTTAAGCTTTGGAAGCAGAAAGGCTCGCAGAGCAGGCAGTTTAGTGCACCTTGTACAATTACAGAAGCACACTGTATTTTAGGTCAGATGCAGGAAGATGTAACTGAAGTGTCTATGCCTAGGAAACCCATTCTGAAGCAGAAAAGTGACATGCATTTGGAAAAATAATGTGTGGAAATCCACAAACAGGAGAGAACTGAGTTTAGCACACACAGAGTTTGAGAGAACCAAAATCCAAGGGGTTGTGATATGAAGCAGGTGGCATTTAAAAAAAAACATTGATGTAATTGGCAAATGAACTGGCTTGAGACTTATTTTTGTCTGCCAGCAATATCTGCTGGCTTGTGGTCAGTCCTGAAGATAAAGTAAAATAAACCTGTGCAGAATTCAGAAAAAAAACCCCAAACAACAAAGCAAGCCAAACCAAAACATTAACCCGACAGCAGGTTTTCTTGACAATCTCTGAACTGGGAAACTCAATTAAGAAGGAAATTGTATTGATTTGGTTTAAGCCAGACAAGGCCATGTGCTTGCTTAGTCAACAAGAATAACCACGTTAGTAGGCTGAAAATGAGTTGTCTTTCAAAGACTAAATTAATGGCAAGTGGACAGGATTCACTTACTTTTTCTGCAAGTTCCTCCAAACTTAGTTAATTACAGGGATCAGCAGCTCTACACTCATCCAGAATAAACTCCAGGCTTTTTTCTGGGCTTTCATGTCCTCAGGACTATGCAGGCTGTTTTTCAGCTTCACAGACTTCATTTCTGGTTCTCCAAAAGCACCTGCCAGGGCTCTACACACCCCCCAGTCCACACCCTGAGGGGAAGCTGTGCTCCTGAGGCAGGGATTGTCACACTGAGCAGGGTGACATCCCTACAAAAGACACAGATCTCTCACAAGACAGAAAGTCTGCACTCCTCCTGCCTAATTTTTTTTTGAATATTCTTCCCTTAAGCAATTACAGGTGATTAGGGCAAGGGTGATTTTTGTCTTGATGCATTAAAGCCATTCTCTATATTTACTTTTTTTTTCCAGTTACCGAACTTCACTGAGCTTTTACACCAAATACCTACCCCAGACACAACGGGAAAAGTTTCCAGAATAAGCTGCACTCACTGCAAACAGGGCTGCTAAAACTGTGGCCTGGGGTGAAGAAGCAAAAAGCAGTAGAAACAACGCATCTCCAAAACCGCCTGAGAGGAGAATCCCTGCCCCAAAGTGCTGCTTTTGGGAAAAGGATTGGGTTCTCCTTTGGTGTGGTGCTGGCAGGGGCTGTAACCACTTGTCCCAGAAGAAAGGGGAGAGCAGGAGGATCTGCTGAGGATTTCCCTGAAAAGCTGGTATTTCTGCTCATTTCTTCCCCACAGCCAGCATTTGTGGAAAACTTGTCATTTTTCTCCACACCCCATGTAGCATCCCCTACCTCGGGTATTTGTCAGACCGTGAGGGATCTGTGCACCATCAAGACTTATCATCCCCTCATTGCTATTACAAGTTAGGGTTGTGATTTCCTACCAGGACCATAAATTACCAAATAAATTAACTGAGATACCGACTCCGGCTTGGGCCAGCTTTTATCTCAGTGGCACGTATAAATTTCCCAGGCTACAAAAAGTGCGGAGCACGTGGGGCACGGGACGCTGCTCTAGGATCTCTCACTTACCAGGAGCTTAAATCTTGTGGGGTCAGCTCAGTTTCCCTTCTTCCTCAGAGGCCAAAGGCACAGATTCCCTCACATCCAAATGTCAGGTTTTGCACTCTAAATGCTGCTCCCCGGGCTGTTTTGCCAGGGTTTTTAAAGAGTCAAATAGGAGGGGTTAAAGAAAAGAGCCCCAAAGGCCCAAACCCATCCCCGTGCAGGCCTCCATGAACCAACCCCAGCACAGCTCCACCTCCCCGCCCGAGGGCTGCCCAACAGAACTGGGAGCGGTGCTAATCCCTAATTAAGTTTAATCGACACTAGAGAGGGTTTGTTGATGTAGCTAGATAGGTAGGGAGATGCTGACAGGTTAGTCCTGGTGTAGGCAGAGGTGTAAGAGGGGAAAAAAAGCCTCCACGAGCATAACTGGTAGCGGCCGGTGAGCAAAATGAATGCTCATTGTAGAAAGAACGTGTTTATTTGTATATTACACCACGGATGTAATTTGTATATTACATTATGGACAGCCATCCCAGTTTTAGTTGTTGATAATACCCTGATAAAGCAAGATAACGTTCTTGACTGACATGACTGCACCAGCAAAAGCTGTATAAATTAAGAATAACAAAATAACAAAACTGTTCAGGAATTTGTTCTTCCTCTCCCTAGAGACGCCCACTGGGGACAAGGAGGGAAATTACCAAACACAAAACCTGCAACAAAATAATTTCCCTCTGTTTTTCACTCTTGAAGCATCAATATATGTTATTATCTGCTCTGAAGAAAGCATGACTACTTGTGAAGCCACTGTGGGTCCCAGGCAGAAAGTGAATATTTATTTATAAGCTATTAACCTTCTGTTCTCTGGGACTGGAACCTCACAGGATGGGCTTGAGCAGACTCCAGATGGAATTGTCCACCCCTCCTTCAAACCTGTGTGATGGTTAATCTGTTCCTAAAATGGGTTACTCATGTAGAAACAGCTATTTCAACATTCTCACAGGAACTGCACATTCCAAGGGGAGAATATCTCCTCACTTTAGGGGCCATAGCTGTTAACACAGCAAGAAGTAGCAAAGAAAAGCTTGCTGACAACAGGAGATTAGAAAATATGAGTCCATTAGCTGATACATGGAGGCCATCTTAGAAAATAATCTTATTTTTTGGTCAATTTGGGGAATGGATACTATTTAAAAAGCAGTTTCCTAGAATCACAACTGTGAGACATAATCTGGAAAGGCTGTAGACAGTAGAAATATCTTCCCCAAAAAATCAGGTCATTGCTCTAATTAGTTCTGACACAGACATAAAAACAAGCATATTCAGTGAAGATAAATTTCTCACCTCCAATGTGCCTCTAAAAGATTACACCACATAGAATGAATGCCTTTGAAACTGGCTGTTCTAATCCCAAATTTGCCCCACTCATCTTGTGAGATGCAGCCATGGGTGTGTTTTGTATAAATGCAGAGCGGGCACCATTTTCCTGGTGCTTCCAGGCTAACTGGGGGCATGTGGCTTTGATCTGTGCTGGTGTCAGGATGGAACAATCCCTGCCTTTGGACACCAGAGGCATTTCAGTCTCAGGGAGCCACTGTGTCTCAGATGTGCTGCAGGGAAAATCAATTAAAGAAATGCGATACCTTCTCTGCCACGGGGAGGGGACAGCAATTGTGGCAACAAAACAAGGTTGGGGTTTTTTTGTTTTTTTTTTTCCTTCAAGAATGTGGGTGAGGAGCTGGGGGGGTGGAGTGGAGAAAAAAAATTTTTGAGCATCTGACTGGGACCTCAGTTCTCATTATGGAGTGAGAGCAAGAGGGGGAAGCCCAAATCAGAGGAGGAACTGAGGATGTGCTGGGTCTGTGCTCCTTCCATCACAGTGATCCCTGAGGTACTGGGTGAAATTATTTCAAAGGCTCTAAAGTCAGATGCTATTTAAAAGCTCAGAAATTCCCTCCTTTGTTATTACTATAAAAGGACTGGCACAGGTATTTTGTGAAGGATTTC
>VXBU01006344.1:190733-204738 GCA_013400315.1 Bombycilla garrulus
TTAGCCCCTCTTTTATTTCCAGTTGTTCCTCAAATTTCCCCGCTGTTCTTCCTGCTCGGATCTGGCTGCTCCCCAGGGCAGCCCAGACACTTCTTCCTTCACTCCTTTCCTGTGGCCACTCACCCCAAATTTCATTTCTGGGGAGGTGCTCACTCTGAACCCAGGAAAAGGGAAGGACTCAGGCAGGAAGAAGTGAAGCACACTTGATCCCACTGATGAAGATGTAAGGTAAAAGGTAGTAACGTGAAGAAAAATGTGAGTTATGCACTTCCTCTGCTTGGAAAAGTCAGCAGGGTGGACGCTATGAGTCAGTGGTATAAAGCTACTGAAATCTGCAGGAAAAAAAAAAAGGCAGCAGAGCATACTCTTGTTATCTTTATATTTTTTTTTCTGGAAACAACCCTACACATTCATGCAAAATTTTTTACTGAAAACGAATGAAAAACACTGAAGAGAAGTACAAATATGGTGACAAATAAAGTAAGACACGTTAAAAAATATTTAATTGAAAGAAAATACAGCAAAAGCCCTGGTTTTCCAAACTGACTGAAAATAAAGGAAATTATTTTGTGCCAGCTGAACAGTCAGCTTTCCATTTGAGATTATTTATAGATTCTCAGTCTGCAGAGTTTTCTCTTTCTTTTTTACAAGTTGGGCTTTTTACACTATGAGGTTGTTTTCTTCAGACTAGTTGTCAGGTTTCAGTGAGATATTTGTAGCTCCTCAATACTCCTGTCTACATAATCTTTTCCTTTTTCACAGTATTCTCATTTCTACTGCTTAAAAAATGTAATTAAAAAACAAACAAACAAAAAAGAAACAAAAACAAAAACAAAAAAAGGAATAAAATGCAGATTATCTCTCTTCTAGCATCACTTTCTCTGGAGATAGATGGATGGGCCCTGTGAAAGGAATTTGCATGGTCTCCATCTTGCCTGATTGTATCAGGAGAATGATTTTCATATAAACACACTTTTGACTTAGCACCTCATCACGCAATCTTTGCACAGCCCTCTCCAGAATATTCATCGGTTTTCGCCTTCTGATCCATGTTATCTCTGCCTTGCCTCGGAATCTGATTTGACTTATTAGCAAGTTGGGCCGTGTCCAGGCTTTTCGGAGAATTCTTTTGCTGCGTCTCACAAGCAGTTGGGCCTCTTCCACGTGCCAGGCCAGGAATGCCTTCTCAGCCTCTGCAAGCTCAAAAATACTTTGCTCTTAGTGACAATTCCCGTTCTCCTGGTGGAATTGGTGGGGCAGAAGTGGAGCGTGATCAAGAAGCCAAGAAGGAGGGAAAGAAGGAAGGTGAGGAGCAAGACTTTGTGGTGAATAGTGTACGAGCTAAAGAAGGAGGGTTTCTGCCACCCGCACTCAGGTTGGTGAAATACTTTGCATTTTCACCATACCTTCTGCAGCTCTTACAGGTGTCATGAGTGTTCGTGCTCTGCACACCCCAGAAACGAGCGAGTTTTATTCCATTAGAGGGCAGAAATCTGGTTTAGGAAGTGATAAAAAGAAAACACTGAGGGCAATCTTTGAACTGAAGAGGTTCAATAGTGAACAAGATACTTTTGAAGGTAAACTACCAGCTTCTGTTGTCTTAAATGCTGATTTTTCAGGTAAGTTGAAAGAAAGCCATCAGTTCCTGTAAATTTGCTTTTACCACTCTCATTTTTTTAAAGTTACACATACGACTGCAGTGCCAGCTGAGTCTCAGAAGCAGTCAGTGAACATCCGCTGCGAAACTGTTGGAAACTGTTTTCACTGTTAGAAAATCAGTGATTTCTCCATCTGTGGGGACTGTATCATCCCACAAAGATCACAGGTACCCTCCCACATGGATTAGGTGGCATTTTTCAATCTGTGTGCACATGACTGATTTTTGGTGTTTAATGCCACAAACCACAAAATTTCAGGCAATTCTGGCACTCCCAAAACATTTTGACATGGAAAACTAAGCCAGGTTTTACTCAGTGTTGGACCATCATCAACAAAATGCTGCTAAACTGACTGTGCTACCATCTTCCAAGCCATTCAGACAGAAAAAAGACACTTTTTATGACTGAACTACCAGGCAGCCCAAGCCACTAGAAATAAGTTCTTTTGCTTGCCGCTGCATGTCCCCCCGGGCAGCACCGAAACTCTGAAGATTCTGGCCAGTCTTTAAAACTGGCCACTGAGCAAAATCTGAGTGCAGCTTCCAGCCAGCTGCTTGTCCCAGTAAAAAGAGGCAGCTCCGCTTTCCAGTGGCACATTCCCAAGTGCCTGCTTTGCAGCAGAGACCGTGCCAGTGGCCTTGGATAACTGCTCCGGGCCTCCTGGGAGGGTGCTGCAGGGCTTTTCTCCTGAGCCGGGGGGTGATTTCTGAGGGGCTGTGGAAATGTGGGGGCTCGTGGTTGTTCTCCAGTTGTTGCGCCTCTAAGGGTCTCAGCTTTGGAGGGGCTTGGATCACGGAGCCCGCGCAGGAGCCAGAAGCCACTTGGCTGTCGGGAAGGGCACAGAACCAGCTGCTATCCAGAGGCAGAGCCCTCAAGGCTCACGGTCTGAGGCCAGCTGGCCCAGGAATGTGGGGACTGGCACTGTGTCACACACGTCAGGGTCACTTTCTGTCGGCCAGCGGGGTCGCCTGGGTTTGCGGATGCAGTCCGAGGTTTGGATGAGTGAATATTTTTGGCTTTTCCACTGCATCCAAAAGGCTCAGAGCGTCTGCATTCACAACCTGCTGTCAGGAGCTGATCCAGAGGCTTCTTTAAAGAGTTACTGGCCCACCCTACCTTGTTTTACAGCTTCCACACTCTGTAAGGGGTCCTTGTATTACACTTAACAACACACAAACCCCGTTCCTTCTGCATCTGACGGCAACAAGAGACAGGCCCGGTGTCCCACTCATTCTGGGGAAATTCCTAACCCTTGCTCAGGCCCAGGGAAGCAGGATTCCCGGCGTGAGTGAAGGAGCACACCACTCAGTCCCAATTATCTGCTCTTTCAGCTGAACGCTGCGTGTAGGTGGAGGAGGTAACACGAACTGCAATGCTGTCAGTGCGAGGCGAGGACACCTCTTACATCTCCGAGCAAGGCACTTCATTATTTCTGCTTCCCAGGGGTGGTGAGCAAAATTAAAATTTCTGTAAGAACAGATTCCCTGAAGGCCTAGGGTGACCTCTTTTCTCGTTTTGCATGATAGGGCCTTAAATCAAATCAAATGCAACAGTTTTCAGTTAATAGATTTCATTTGCTGACAGCGTGACATTGTTGGTATTTAGGCTCAAATTCATATTCTGTCAAATCTCATTAGTTTATTTTAATAAGGATCATCTTGATTGTAGCTCCCTGGCTTCAATTAGAGCTAGGATATCTTTTAATAAGCATGAGAAGCTCTGATATCAGTTCCTTATCTGAGCACTGCTTCGTGGTTTCTTATGGGACGTGCCTCAAATCAGAGGTGTTAATATTCAAAAAACATTTTATGAGAGACACCTTGTGAAAGGTATCTTGTGAAAGGTATCTTGGAGGTTTTCCCATTTGTATAGCTTAAAAGGTGCTTCTGATTGTTGTCTTGAAGTCTACGGAGGTTTTTGTGTCCTGGACATCCAGGAATATTTTTTTCCGAGGAGTTTGATGGGACGTCATGAGCTGTCCTGGCAATTCCATATCTATGGGTGGAATTTGCTGCGCTGCTGCTTGGGAGTGATGGATAGCCTGGCTCCCTGCAAAGGAAGCAGTCGCTTTGTCTTTGGAGCCTATTGACACACTGTCTGCAGGGAGGTTTCTGAGGCAATAGAATTCTCCTTTTTTGACAGCAGTATTTCCACCTGCGGGTGTGGCTTCTGTGTTGCTTTTTTTTTTTTGGGATTTGCTAGAATTAATACTCATTATTTATGCACTTACATCTATATGCATATATGCAGGTCAACACAAACAATTTTGCTCATCCTCTGCGCAGGGTCTCTGAGGGAAAGCTGGATGTAGTTATTCTCATTTCCTGTTTACTTGTTCTTGGGGAAAAAGTTGTCAAAAGGGACGAAAACCTTGTCCAACTTGTGACAAGACCCAGTGAATCACTTTTGATACCATCTCGTGATCCCTATCTGGTGGAGTATTTTGAAGTGGAGTCTCTGTCAGTACAAATATATTAAACATATGCACACATAAGATGTGGCTGCCAAGAACTTAATGAATTTAAATGTTTAGGAGCGCAGCATTTGTACACCGGGGTGTGTTCGCACCATGGTTTTAAATGCTGTAGACTGTTGGTTTTAATTTCTTGAATGATTCAGTGTGGAAAATATTCATCAGGTTATAAAAATGTGTTGACTTTGATCCTCCTTTATTTTCTTTTTAGGAAGACTGAAAATCTTTGCTGTCACAGTAAGTGGAAAATCAATATAATAAGAAAATGATGATTTACCTTTTCATATGGAACTACGTCTTCTGACCACAGTTAGAAAAAGAGTCTTAAAGAGACCAAGTTCAGAGAATTTTTCCTTTTTAAATGAGGATGGTTATTTAAGAAAAACAATTTAAAGGGGAGAAAAAAATCCTATTCACGGGTGCTGAAATTAACTTCACCTGCATAAATTCCGAGTTATAATCTATGAAACCTTTCATATGAGGAGAACCAAATGCTGTTGGAATGCTGAAGTTTTACAGTTGTAGAGCTATGCCACATTACTAAAAATCAAGTCCTACATAGTAAAAGCCTTTCAGCTCTAGCCCAGCCTTCCTCATGCTTTTGCAATAAACGCAAAAGGAATATCCTTGGCAACATGAGAATTTATCTGTTTTAAAAGGCACATTACTTCTCTGCAGAGAATCTAGAAGACTTGAAGCAGAGTTAAACACATCAAAAATGGTAAAATAAATTNAAAAAAAAGAAAAGGTGATGAAGCCTTGCTGGCCAAAACACTGAATGAACAGAGGGGTTCTGTCATCTGTAGAGGATAGAAACTAAAACAGCAGTTCAGGATATAACCCTACAGAGCTCCAGCCACAGGGACCCTCGCCCTCACCTATAAAGAGGATGGGAGTGTTTAAAAAAGGGTTTCCTATCTTCAGAACCTCTGCTCCTTTTCACGCTGCACCACGAACCATTCACCACAAGCAGTGGGCAAACAACTGGCTGAGCTGGGGATGAACTGTAAAAAAAAATCTACTTAGATTTAAAAAAAGCCCACCCAAGCCAAACAAGCAAACAAACTAAAAGTTGCCCTTACGCTATTTTGCGTCAGCGAATAATCACAGCGATGTTTTCATAGCATCACAAATAAATACCTAAACGCCTTCCTAAAATACCTAAAAAGCCATTTTTAAAATTTTTGTTTCGCCTGTGCTTTTAAAAATAATTGCTATGTATATATATATGTGTGTGTGTGCATGTCTTTTTTTGAACCTGACAGTATTTCTGTCCCCATCAATGAAGCATTCTGTGGAAAAATGCCACAGTCAATAAAAAACTCCTTCTTTAGTTCTTTCCTGCATCATATACTGATTTTCAGGTGGACCTAATATTACCTTTTTTGTCCAATTATTCATGCATTGTTGGATAACACTGAGAGAGGTTAAACAATTTGTTTTCCAGTCTTCATTTTCTGAGGGGGCCTTTGTGACAAAGAGAGCACCTCCAAAGGAATTGGTGAAAAGAATTGTCCTTCTTTCCAGCAGTGAAAAAATTTTATGGTCACAGCAAACTCTTAGAATAGGGATGAACAATGAGGGCAACACTGTTGTGTTTTTAAGTATTTAGTGAATAGTTTAACTATTACATTATTTTCTTCATGGCAGGAGATTTTTGGGCCCTGCAGCTGTGCAATGCGCTGGACGGAAACCCAGAGTGAAAGAAGAAGGTTTCTGGATATTGAATTTTATATTCTCCACATTCCTTTAGTGTAACAATAAAAATTCTTCTGCCAAAACCAAAATTCCTCTGCCTCTTTTAGTCAGAATACTTGCTGATCTTGGTTGCAGCTTTCCAGCATTAGGGACAACAAAGGAAGAGCCTTAATTAAAAAAAAAAAATAAAAAAAATCCTAGGTTACTAAGGAAGTTTGTGACTAATTTCCATTTTAGGGAACCAGAAAATTTTGTTGTTTAAAGAAGAAGTGTTTATGAGGCATTGGGTGCTGCAGGAGTATTGAATTTTATAGGTAGATCCGATCCAGAATGGTGAAGGAATTCACTGTTTTTTGCACACATAATCTAAGATTTCCATGTTTTCTGTAGATTTACCTAATTACTTCTTCATCAAAACCCAGATTTTTACTTCTGAAGCCACTTAACTCCTTGTAGAGCACCCTGAAACATCAAACACAGAGGAAGGTACACCTACCTGTGCACAGTTTGATGCTGATTCACAGTAAAGTGAGAGGCAGCTGTTTCTGCTGCCAGGTGAAAAACTGAGAGTGCACAACCAGTGAAATGCGCCCTGAACAGATTCAGTGGTAAATTCTGTGATGTGATCCAGAGAAAGATAATTCATGCCTGAACTAGGAAACAGAAAGTTGGAACAAGGGCACTGGCTTGAGCAAGTAGAGAAGGTAGAATTTGCCATTTAACGGGCATCTGATTTCGAATTTAACCTATATTTCATTTTTGGACCTGCAACATTGACTTGGAACTTGCTTTATCACATCATCTTGTATCAAATATCCCCTGCTCATATAGTGGGTGGGTTTTTTTTCTTTTCAAGGTGATGAGCAAATTGCTGTTGCCATCTTTAAAAGTATGCAATAAAATAAAATGCTGTAAATTTGGTGCCACAATTTCAAGGCAAAAAGAGCAATTGGTATGGGCTGGCGAAGGTTGGATTGGTGTTCCCATGTTTTTTGTGAGACCTGCCTTTCTTGATGGCTGCATAGTAAAGGGTATTGGTGCCAATTGAACTGTTTTTAACAAGAAAAATAACGTAGTGCTTTAACAGAACAAGGCAAATTTAGTCTGAATAAAATTTCCAAAGTATAACCTTCAATGCACTTAAAAAAAAAATCTAACAAATACGCAGCTTAGTTAAAAAAACGAATTTAGTTAAACGTGATATCTAATATCTTTGTGCATGAGAAAATACTCACCCTACCAGAATCAGTTGGTCTTGAGTATGTGCTAAGGGAAATTTATGGTCTGTAGGTGAAAAATTAGTGGTCTACAGGTGAGAAATTTATGGTCTATAGGCGAGAAATTAAGGTGAGAAATTAAGAGGAACTTGATTTGAAAATGGAAAGGTGAAAGAGGTCCGGATGGTGCAGCTGAAAACCAGCAGAGTGCTCTTTTCCCAGTGGATAAACAGCCAGAAGGTGATTTTTCTTAGAACGGTGACGGGCACTTGCTGCTGAGCGGAATTGCCTGCTCCGTTTCAGCTGCGTGGCTCTCCTCTGAGGGAGAGGACTCTCAGGGAACAGCGCACTGCCAGAAGCTCCAGGGGAGGCAGGAAGCAAACGCACATCTCTGTCTGGAGTTTTGGGGTCTGTGTTTGCGCGAGCCAGGACTGGTGAGCGCGGGAGGGGGCGAAGGTGCAGCCACCCTGCAGAATGTGCTGGGGAGGCCGCTGAGCCAAGTCCTGCCAAGGACTCATCTTTTTGCTGAGCTGAGTGTGCTAACCAGCAAAAAAAAATATCCCAAAAACCAACCAAACAAAAAAAAAGATGTGTGTGCCATAGTGGGGGCAGTTCTAGTTTGGAGGGAAGCCTGTGATCAAACTTCTCCCAGCGCCTGGAGGATCTCATGTCGCTGTCTAGCTGGGTGGACGTCCTTGCCCTTCAGCAAGTGCCTGGAACACTCCTGCTGGAAATTCCGAGCTGCACTTGAAGACCCTGCTTTATGTCAAACAGCGAACCTCAGACAGTGACGTCTGAAGCTTTGCCAAATTTGGGTGCTGACTCAGGTTCACCCAGGAGGGCGTGCTGGAAACTAATAACGAGCAACATAATGAATTTTGGTATCAGTCAGAGAGATTTTCCTACCCTTTCCTTCCCTCTGCTTTGTTCCCCTGAGCAGTTACTCCCTCTCAGGTCAGATGTTCACTTCAAATATATGTGGGCTTTTCTGGATCACCAATCTTAATCCTTCCCAGTCACTTTCCTGGCTCATTTCTCTTCTCTGCTGATTTCCCTTGAAAATATCAAGTCCTGTCCTGTTACAGTGCTGACGTTACCCCTTTTCCTCCCTGCCTTCCTCTTCCCTCACACACTTCACCAAGGTTTTGTGTCCCTGTTGAACAGAGGGAGCACTTCTGGTATACTGCAGTTTAAAAATGGTGTTTAATGTTTGCATGCATTGAGGCTTTTCACAGGCATCGTTCACGACCTTTCCTGCAGCTCCTGGGATTGTGCTTTGTAATTATTCAGAATATTTTCCACACCAGGTCCATTTTTCTTCCCCCCATACTTTCACAGCTGAATTTACAAAAACCGCTGATTGCCCTGTATTGTTCATCTGCTCCATGGAGATAACACAGAGTTTACAAAGAGTCATTTTTTGACAACCTTGTATCAGTTAGAAATTATTTTTGATTGTAAATTCCATAGCAGATATGTCAGATCTTAATTTTGATTAATAAATCTGCAGCCAGTTCTGTTAGCTTAAAGGAACAGGGTGGAAAAAGAATGAGCAGTGTCAGGGTTAAATTTGACTTCTGAGATGGCTATTTGACCAAAAAGTAAGTCATGGTGAAAGAAGCAATAATTTGTTACATTTTCCCTGGAGGAAAAGGCTCCATTCTCCCACAACGACTTTATCCAGTGCAAGCATTACTTACAGAAACAAGGAAGAGATGTGGGTTAAAGTCAACAGGTGGAGGTGACAAGTGCTGCTGGGCTGCTGGGGTAGAGCAACTGCTCAGATGGAGTTCTGTGATTTCCTGAAGGATGAGAACCTGCACTTTGCTGATGAACACTCTGGAAGAGCAGGAGGAGAGCCTGCTCAGGTCTCCCACTGAAGCCCTACTGCTTTGAATAAATAATTAAGCTTTCACACCTCTCAGGCGTGTTCTCACCGCAGCTGACACAATCCCATGCCTGCTCTCACCAAATGTTTAAGTCTTTTTTTGGGGAAAGAGAAGCATTACGGTGTCTGAACCATCACAAGCGCAGTGATAGAAACAGTTGCACCCGTGCGCGAGGCAGGTGCAGACGTGGATCTGCCCCCGTTCTCCAGTTTCATTGGTTATTACTGGAAGGCACAAAATTTTCCTGACTCTTAGGTGTCTGGGTGAAACCTCTGAGGGCTGGTGCTTGTCCTGGTGGGTGTTTGGTCATTTGTGCAGCGTGGGATGGTGATGAGAGGAAGGGCAGAGCTCCAGCTGGGGCACAGTGGTTTGTCCCCACAGTCACAGGAGGAAGAATCCTGCACCACAACACATGGCCCATGCTACAATCTCCAATATTCTTCTTGGTAGCTGTGACTCTTCAATATAGCTGTGGTTTAACAGATATTAAATACTCCGATTTCGTTCCTTGGAACAACCTGAAAGCCAGCTACAGCACTTTAAATGGCTTGGTTTTAGTTTTCCGCTGTAGGTAGGCGCTGAAGTGACATCAGTTTAGTAATAGACTGAACAGATCCTATGGGAGAATGACCCTGGAATATTAAAAAATCAAAATATAAAGCCTGTGTAATTAGACCAGAAAAGTGTAAGCCTGATGCTCTAGTGAGGGCAAATGGCATATATGAAAATATTAAACAGCTGCTGGGAACGTGGCACTGAAATATCAGATAATGCCAGTTCTGTTCTCGGATGAATTCCAGAGGCATTTTCTTCTTGGAAGCTCACTTAACACTGGTAGGAGCCATCTGAATTTTTCATATACCTTGATGGGTTATAAATTAGCTGTGATCACTCTGGAGGAAGACCTGTGCCTCACAGGAGGAAAAATGGAGTGAGAACATCTGCTCAGCTGTGCCGTGGTGGTCAAAGACCTCTGTGGGTTGTATCAGGGAAAATGTGTGGAACAAAACTGAAATTTCAGTATCGCTGTTACACGTACAGAAGCGTCATCTTTATTTCTGTGCTTAACGCTCCAGGAATTCCAGAACGTCAGGGAAGATGCCACAAGTGTGCCAGCTTGGTGTCTGACTACCCTTTGTTTTGTTTTAAGGTGAGAAATGACAGCTCGTTTTATTTTTATTTATAGCCTTGTTTTCATTACATAAAAATAGTGCTTAAAGCTTGAACAAGTATTAACTCTCGTAGCCCTATCATAAATAAAAGTGAGAGAAAATCTTTATATTAAGGTCATCCTGTCTTAAATAAAGATTCAAGTACAAAGCACATCATTTGAGATGTCAGAGGATTTTTCACATGAAGAGAGCTTGAAACAATGGGAAAAGTTTGAATTATTGAGTGTGTAGAGGAATTGTGGCTATAGTAGAAAAAAAAGCCCGGAAGATGGAGCAGCAGAGGGAGCTGAGACCCTTTTCTTTCCTCACAGGAGAACTGAGGGATGCTCAATGAAGTGAAAAGATGGCAAAGAGCTTTCAAGAAGGCTGAAGGTGTTGATGCCACTACCCCGGTCAGGACTCTGCAATTCCCTCCTGAGTTTCTGTTGTTCTCAGGAGATCTCAATGTCCAAAATGGCATCTGCTCATGAGTCTCTCCTTTTAAATTTTTTTTTTAATTTATAAGAAGAAAAAATAATACAAACACACGAAAATATATATTTGTGCAAACCAAAACAGATGTTTGCCTAAAATCAAAGTAGAGCTTTTGGTAAATGGTAAATATCTTGGTAAACATCTTAATTTCCTCTGGAGCAGGGAAATCAGGATGATCTGAGTTTGACTGATGACATGGTGGGCTACGCTCTCTGCTGTCTCCCATTTCCTGTAAACTCTCCACACCCTGCTTGGATTTTCATGAAATGCAGTTCGCCTCTTGCTGTTTGTTTGTTTTTCTGTTGTTTTTTTTTTTTTTACAGTGGAGTCTCAGAAAAACCAGGGGACATTCAGCTTAACAAGGCTCTTGCCACTATTAAAAAATGATGTCAGATCTAGAGACAATGGGGAACATTTATACTGCGTTTCAGAATATTTGTGAGGATTATCCATCCTCAGCCATCAGAAAGCTGAGCCTTACAGTATTTCGGTGCGAGGTGCATGACATTTTTCCATTAATTAACCCTTGTTTTGGGGCTATTTCTTATGATTAAGTTTATAACTTAATAATGTTTTATTTTTAGCATGCTACCTGGAATATTGGCAAGGTACAGAAGGGACTGATCTGAGCAAAGACCCTTCTGCTCCAACCTTCCACATCACACTTAAAGATGTGTTTCTACACACAATTAATTCTTTGGTAAAAATTACAGGATAAAATCATACAATCTTTTAGGCTGGAAGAGATCTTTAAGCTCATCCAGTCCCACCCGTGTTATTAAGAGCTGGTCACTGAAAGGCAGTAAATATTTCAGTCTGGGGCCTGTGTCAGCAAGGTGGGAAGAATAATTTTGCAGAGAACAGGTGCGGCAGAATTATTTCCTTATATATTGAGGACAAAAGCAAAATTTGTGAATCATTGTTATTTAGTACAGAGAGACAGGAGATTGAACTGTTCCCTTCTGTATAATTCAGGAGCATCCCATCACGGTGGGGATGGCTGCCGAAAACCACAAGAATTTTTCACCTGGCAAGGGAGAACTTTGTTCTTGCCCTGAAATCTGTGCATCTTTGCTCTCCCAGGAGATAGGGGCAAGGATGAGAGATGGAAGCTGCACGCCCCACGGGAGCTAAGTCCTACTCCTCAGCTGGTTGTGGCTTTGGAGTCGCTTCATTGCAGGAGGTGATGCTTTAGGATTTTGGCTTTTATATTTGTCATGTATTTGTAATCCTGCAGTTCTTTAGTGTGTAACTCCAAACTCCATATTCAGTGTGAGCTGCTGCTTCCCCATTTGGTCAGACACAACAATTCCTCTGCAGGCCTGGAATCAAGGACCCCTCACTGCCTGAGGCCCTGAGAGATGTGAACAAAAGTGATTTTGGGGGAGCAAACTTGGGGTAAATGACCTCATTGCCTGAAGCTGTAATTGGAGAATTAACTCTCAGTATGCAAATGGACCAAACTTATAAAAGTGTGAAAACCTGTGACCTGGGGTCCATTTTGGGTGTAGCCCCTGAGGGGCTTTGTCTGCCCTAAATGTACCTGAAGGCCCTTCAGTAAATATAACCCTTTTTTATTTCCTTAATTTGGTCTGGCCTCTGATTTTAGGTAGCCCCAGAAAAGGCCATCAGTGAAATCAAAAGGCCAGACATCCAGTGCTGTTCTCATTTCTGGGACGCCTCACCTTACACAATTCCTCTATTTGCACCCATTTTGGCGGGGTGGAGGGGAAAAGCAGGTTTCTTTCTGCTGCCTGCCCTGTGATTTTGGTGACTTGTTGAGAAGTGAGTGTACCTTCTTTCTGGAAGAGCTCTGACTACGCTCAGCTGGAATTCCTCCACGGCCTCGGTTTCCCCAGCCAAAATGGAAATCAATCAGAAGCTGGCTGGAGGCTTCCCGGTTTTGCCTTGTGCCATGGCAATGTGCTCGGTACTCCTGAAATCCCTCACAGAGCAGGGCCAGAGCGTCTTTCGCTGTCAGAAACCAAAGAGACCCCAAGGAAGATAACAGATAAAGACCCGGGGGCAGAGAGGAGGTCAGCAAGGGACAAAAACGCCGCTCTCACAGAAACAAATGGCAAAGGCTGGAGGCAAAAAACGACCCTTTGCGACCCTTTGATGTTTCAAAATGACCAAAGAAATCAGGGCTCAGCAATCAACCTTGAGACAAGTTTGTTAATGCCTTTTTTTTGTGCTTCAAGCAAGCAGTTTTGCACCTTCCACAAAGGAAGGGTGGAGACAGTATTTACAAATGATTGTACGTGGTAGGAAATGGTATCAGCTGCGAGAAGGGCCTGCTGTAATCTGGAGACCAGCAGCTCTCTCAGGCAGATAAGGTAGTTCTGACACATGCGTGGTATCACTATTGCTATTTGCTGCCCCAAATTCAATTATCTTGAATTTGTCATGTCAGGATGATGTTAAAAGTACTGCCAGGCCCTAAGTCTGAACAGATTTACAGCATTGAAAGATGTGTGTTCAAAAAAAAGTCAATCAAGTGACCTAAAATGAAGCAGCTGTACTTCATACACATATGAAGGCTGATTATCTGTGATAAGAAAATAAAGTAAAAAAATAAAGGTAAAAAAAATATAGTAAAAAAAAATTTCCAGTTTGTAACAGGGACATTGATTAGTGGGGTTTAAGAGTTGGAATGGAGGAAACCTATTGAGAATAGAGACAAAAAGGGGAAAAAATGTATATTTTGAAGTGGAATCAATGAGAAAAACCACTTATGTAGATGAACTGTGCCATACTACCATGCAGTAGAAAAACTATGATATTAATATCATCTCACTTGGGGTGAAAGTTAAAACTTGCTCTTGATCCACGAATTACAAAAAAAAAAAAAAAAATGAAAGGTTGTAGAGTGTGGGCTTTTAAAGAAAAAAAATTGTTGATGAAACCTAAGTAACAATGATGAATGCTGCTGGTAGTAGCCCTGGCCCAGCTGTTCTGAAGGCAGACATTAACACAGTTATTCCTGGAGCAGTACCCAGGCAGGTTTTCTTAGCAGTAGTTGTGGAACAATTCCCAAACTAATGCAAAATACAGTAAATTAAAGATAAAAAACATCCAGCATTTATTCAGATCTGTGTCTTCTCCATTTAATGGTTTTAGTGGGTATGTTTGTACAGTTCCTGTACATCTGTTTCTGATAAGAAGACTAACACCCTTCCATCCCCAGCTCACTGTCCCCTTAATCAAGAAACATTTTAATTATTATTAATTTCCATTTCTGAGGGGGAAATAAACATGCTGTGGTCTCATTTGCTCTGTAGCTAAGCTATTGATGCCGTGATTAAGATGCTAATTGATCTGGTGTGACAGCAGGCACAGAAGGCAGAGGTGCTCAATCATGGAACCACAGAGCCATGGAACATTTAGGGGCTGGAAGGGACCTGGAGGAGCATCCAGCCCCAAT
>VXBU01006344.1:206520-222809 GCA_013400315.1 Bombycilla garrulus
CTGACACCTCTGGCAAGGCTGAAAAGCCTCCTGAGCAGGGTTTGGGTCGGCCAAAGGCATCACAGGAACCCCCTAGGTTCCAACAACAAGTGATACAGATTCCCTAACAGAAAAAACAAGCTTTCAACTGGGAAGTCTTTCCTCCCCTTTTTTTCTAACTCTGCTGGTATAACTGGGATATTTAATACACTGGACTTGATGTGAATTTTTTTTTTCCCTGGGAGAAGATACTTCAGTTTATTTACAGGTCATCTACCAATAATTCCAAATGAAATCTGAGATGAAAAAAAAGCCCTCTCTGGGTTGTTCTTCAGAGAAAGCTTAGGAGGAAGCTTAATCCTTATTTGCACTTTGAAATTCTTAATTTAAAAAAAAAAAATCAAAGCAAAGCTGTCTTTTGTAGTTGATAATTTGTTCTTTCAGCAGGACCTCAATGCTCCAACATGATGGCAAATGACCCTGTGTCATTACAAATATCATATTTTTCTTATTACCATGCCGGTTCCAATATGAATAGAGGGAAATCTTAATTTCATGCATATGTTTCACTATACATGTGCACTTTCAAGAGCTTTGCTGTGGGCTTCCACAGAGTGTTGGATTGCATTTTCTGATTTAAAGGGTGCTTTCTGTTTTCCAGAGATTTCTACCCTGTGTTCAGGGTGGCACAATTAAGAGACAGGTGACAGAGGCAAAATCTGGAGTCTGATCAGCCTGAGAGGAGCAGACTTTGTGGACTTAGGTGCACTGGGACCAAAAGTTTAAAGTCTTAATCTGTACTGAAGATGTAACATTTTAATGAATTTGTTGGCGTTTGCAGGATCTCATTACTTTTTTATTCTGCCTTTTACTCTGGAGTAGTTTAATTGTGCATAACTTCATCCCTGAGAAATTTGTGGGACTCTGCATTTTCTCTTTACCTTCCTCTTGCCCCTTTAATCTCTGAAGATGTGTGCAGATCTCGGTATCTGCGATACCGAAGGCAAACTCAGTTTGTTAAAATGCCAGTGAAGGCTGATTAAAATGCCTGTAGGTTGCAGAGAGCGCCATAAATGGGGCAATCTCTTGGATGCCCTAGCACTGAAAAATCTTGGATGGGCTATTCATCTGTCAAAACCAAAACCTTGCAAATAGATCCTCATTTGGCAAATCATCCAGAGCTGGTACCAGCTCCTGACTGGGACCACGGATGTCGTATTTCACCCTGACCTAAACACCTGTCAAACTGCACCGAGCTGGCCTCTCAGGCACCAACAAATCATGACCCAGCTACGAGCATGCTGGGACATTTTAATGTACTTTTTATAGCTGTAAAACAGATAATAACTTCAGTATATAACAGATAAGGGTTGGAGGTTTTTTTTTTTTGTTTTTTTTGGTTTTTTTTTGTTGTGGTTATTTTTTTCTTTTTTTTTAAATCCAGCTGGCAGATTTCCATCTTACCCTCTCCCCTTTGGCGCTGTGATTCTGCAATGGAAGCATGTTGCTCTCAGAACAGATATCCTATCAAAAAGTGAGTGGGCATCTCGCTGATCACAGCACGAAGGGTCACAGTAATGAGGAGACTGAGATTCATCTCGCATCATTGTTTGTAAAAATTTAATTTGACAGTCGCAGCACGTAACTGAGGAAACTGAGAGGAACATTTCGAGGCTCGCATCAAGGCAGCGTTTCATTTTAAAGACAGGGAAGTCCACTGGCTCTGTTGGGGGGTTGGGATTGGGGAGGTTAATTTCAAGTCCTCTCTCTAAAACAGGCTGCACACCTGAGCTTGGGCAGTTCACTCAGGTCAGGATTTTCAAAGGGCACAACACAACTGAAAACACTGGGAGTTGAGCTCCAGCACAGCTGAGGATTTGGGTGCAAAGGCTCCAAAATCACAAGTGCTTTGTTCATTTCTTTCATTGATGTGATGGGAAGAACAGGGAATTGAATTAATGTCTTGGGAAATTCTCCGCTTGAGAAACGTCTCCATCCTTGCCTAGGAGCTTAAGCGTGGTCAGCAAGGCAGGGGACAGCAAGGCCAGGCCTTGTGCCACCTGCCAAGGACGCACCTTACCCAGGGCCACACTGGCTCCTGGTGGCCTGTGGCCACTTGGGAGCCCCAGGGGTGTGAGGCAGAAAGGCTGGGCACCAGGCTGCCAGCACCAGCAAGGGCCACGCACGCAGGGCCTGGGCTGAAGCGCAGCTCCGGCCGAGGGGGGCAGCCCCGGGTGGGGTGACCCAGAGGCATTTATTTCTGTCAGCACAGCTGTTTTCACAGCAGGCTGGTCCCAGGTTATGCAGCTGTGCCACATCAGAGCTGTTTGAACACAGCTGAGATCCTCAGGAGAGGGTGTGGGTGAGGAGTTTGCTCTCAGACCCTTAATTAAAGCACAGGTCTTCATCTTCCTCCAGCTCTAACCCTTGAGTGGAAGATGCTGCACCTGGGTCAGGGCAATGCCCAGTCCCGGTTCAGACAGGAGAAGGAATTGAGAACAGTCCCACAAAGAAGAACCACTGGTGGATGAAAAATCTGTCATGACTCATTTTGCCCGGCTGCAGTAGACACAGAACTGTGAATCTGAAGCCAAGCCAGTCACAGACTCCGTGAGGCTTCCTCTGCCAGGCATGGGTAGATCCACTCAGACTAGGATTGCATTAATGCCTGGGCTATCTCCACAGCAATTCAGAGTCATTAGAGTTGAAAAAGACCTATTTGTACGTTTTTGTCCTCCTTCTCCATAAAGGCAGGGTTAAACCCTTTGCTCAGCCACTCCAGCTTTGTCTCTCCAGCTCTATTTGTCTCAGCCCATAGGTTTTCCATCATACCCGAGGGAGTGCTCCATGGCTTGATGCATTCCACTTCTAGGAGCTTATCCAGACACTTGGCTAAGACTATTCCTTGTTTAATTTTCATCTCATTAGTTTTGGTTATTCTCCTTTGTGGTACCTGAGATATATCTTTTCTCTGCTTAGTTTTCATATCCTTCAGCTATTTGTTAATGGTTATCTTGATGCCTTTAAAGCATTCCACAGCCAGACCATGTTTATTTAGATCTTTTCATCTTCCTTCATAAGTCAGTGCCTCCAGCCCACTTTAATCATATCAGTGGCTTTGCACTGACCTCTCTCAAATTTACAACTCTTCTCAATAATGAGAGTCTCAGGGCTAAACACAATTTTCTGAGAACAGCCATACACTGCAGGGAAATGATTTTACCTGTGATTTCAAGTGTGATGTATTTGCAGCTGCAAACTATATTTTTCCCCCTGTAGTTTTGCATCGAAAGGTCTGTTTGCTGTCAAGATTACCTAATTTTCTATAAGATGTTCACTTTTTTTTTCCTCCCTCAGATCCATACGCATCATGAATGAGAAAAATGTTTCAGAGGAATGTGGAGATCAAGGGCACATGGAGCTCTCACCCAAATGGTGTGGAAATATATGGAGGGTTTTCTGTATTTTCACTTGAGAAGTCAGAAAAATGGGCATAGCTGCTATATCTAAGCATCAGACTCAATGAACTGCCACTGCATATAGGAGAGCTGAGGATGTGTAATTGCTGCTTTCCTGGCAGCTTTTAGGTTTCAGAATTTTTGCCCAAACATGGTGATCTGGATAAAAGTCCTTGTCCATGCCAGTGGAGATGGAAGAACTTAGTGAACCTTGTAAGCCACTCTTATGGAAGGCTTGCACAGTGAAAATCAGCAGCTTCAATTCAATGTGACAAAGGAAAAAAGCCAGCAGAGGGTAGCAAACAATAAAATTATCACAGTGAGAGCAACAGAAGGTTCATTTTAAGTTTGCTTTTGCTAGGGGCATATCCTGAGCATGAACTTGAAGGAGTTTTGTTATGTAGGAAAATGCTTGCTGCAGCTGAGAGCATCAGCGATGCACATTTTTTATTTAGAAAGACACCCACACCAGCAGAGGGGCGAATGAAGTGGAGATCTGGTTTGTCACTTCATTAAGTGATTTGTTGTTATTGTGAGCTCAACTTTTCTATTATTTCTGCCTTTCCTCATGGTACAGATTTGTTGTCAAGGTTCTCTGAAGTTCCTGGATAAACTGTGCTGGATTTCTGATGGGAAAAATCCTGACTACGGCAAAAGTGGTAAGTGGAGAACAAATCATGCTCTGCAAGACTTCAGGCAGGATTATGAGGAAGAAATACTACCCTTCTTTAAGATTCAAGTTAAAACCCACATTCACTGCTAACATGGCTCAGCAAGCATGCCTGTTATTTTTAGCTCATTTCTTCTACAGACTAACTACCGCAGTGATCACACCATATAACTTGTCATAAGAAGTACATGTTTCTCTTGAATACAGAATAGTGTCATGAAACGTAGAGGACAGAACATGCAAATTGTGGGTGTTCTCACACTGTGATAAAATGTAGAGGTTTTTTTTGTTTGTTTGTTTGTTTTTTTAGGTATTCAGTACTTGATCCAGATTTTCTGAATATTCATCTTGTGTTTGTCTTCATTTTGCCATGTCCTCCAGTGGAATTAATGTGAAGAACTAAATGGTAAAAAACACAGGAGTCACCCCAGATTTATTTAGTGTAAAAAGGGATATGACTGAAAGGAAAAGGGGACTGGATGTTTACTAGGTGAGTACTAGCAGCACAGACCATCCTTTGATCTAGTTTTCATCTCTATTTCTAACAACATGGAGCAACTGGGTGTGACAAAAAAGGCCTTTAGAAGTGCCACGTAAACTTGAGCATTATAAATAGAAATAGTAAGTCATATTTTTTGGGTTCTCACTTCTGTTTGACTAATGATTCATATGAATAATCAGTATTCAGTCTAGTGGTTTTTCTGTGGCTCAGTTTTTAGACTAAAAGAGTGTATCCTTTCTCTGTTTAAATATATGTATGTTTATCCACGATGATTTAGCCATGGCCAGAACTCTAATGTGGAAAATACTATCATACAACATTAAGTTTTTCTTTTAATGAGCCTGGTTTTCTTGGAGGAAGTCCTCATTTTGTATGTGATTCCACTGCAATTAATAAAGCTTCAGATTCTAACCAGGATATAAATGGATGTCTGATTACTTATGTATTCAGAGCAGTTATTTCTAATTTAAAATACAGAACCTAATCATGCCACTTCCTTCATTTTGGGAGCCCTTCCTCTTATGTTTTGCCATTCATCACTTTCTTTCAACTTCCTGCAGATGCACAGAGATAAAGAGATGGTGAATTTTTCTTTTATGTCTCCTTAATGCAATTTGATAGGTAGGGAGTAAAAAACTGTCATCCACATCAGTGTATATAATAGTAAAACGGTATTTTCAACCTCTGCTAGTTGAAAGGAAATAAAAAAAAAAATCCCTGAAAAACCTAAATGAGTAAAACTTATGAGAATAGATTTTTAATTGAGACAAAGCCTGAGTACTTCGGACTTTGATAGATGAAAAATGGGAGTCTCTTTGCAGAGGTAAAGAGTCAAGGAGTAACCACAAACAATTCAGGTAGATAAGTTGGTTGGTCACTTAGTTACAACCTTTGATCGCCTGTGATCTTCACCCGCCTCTCCTGGGGAGATGCAGCCCCAGCAGGCTTTAAGGCTCTGACCTCTCCTGTAAAAGGTCTCCAGGCTTCTGAAGTTTTATCTCAGTGCCTACTGGAAGCCCTTTAAAGGCAGCTGAACAGCACACAGCTCTTGTAGACACTCTTACTACGTGCTGCTTATTGATGTTTTCAGGGATCCCAACAGTTATGGATAATATGGTCCTCCAGAAATTGCCAAAGACAGAGGAAGATCCCAAAGGCTTTTAATCAAAGGTGTACTGCGTGGATAGAACTCTACAGATTTTATGCCAGACAGAAAGTTAATCTTCATTTAATGATTATTGTGAAAATCCTTATCCTTCTGCAGTGCTTTCTCTCCCTTTTCCTCTTTTGGCCTAACTCTTGAACAGCCAAGTGCCAGCTGTGATTGCAGGTGACACAATGTCCTCGATGGCCACCAGCCGCTGTTCCATCCTGCCAGCTGTGCATAGTATCAGTTCAGTGTTGTAGGGTCCCCCAGACACAGCAGCATCCCAGCTTCTGCTGTCATTTCAGCTCAGCTCAGCCCGGAAGGAAGTGACACCGAAGCCCACGGGATCCAACAAGCACCAGCGCTGCAGCGCTGCCACACGGGACAGCCACACGCAGCTCTCCCTGCAGACAGCCCTGTCGGAGTCACCGGCACGGGGTCCCCCAGCCCGGGGATCCCCTGGGAAGGCGTCAGGGTGTTGTGCTACACTCAGAAATGAGGCAGATGGGACTTGCTGATGTTTTGGTCGCCAGGATAGTTTATTACCTTGATCAGTTCAGAGCTCTGGATGGCAATGGTTTCTCAGCACCTCCAGGCCATGTGGCAGCAAGACCCAAAATGGCCGCTCCAAGGCCTTATATACAAGATGTGCTACACAATTAACTACTACAGTGTACCTAACACGTACTTTATGATTCTTTTTCCTCCTATTCCTAACTCTATATCTATTCACACAGTGCCTGCATTGTGGGCACTTCTGTCCAGTGAAATTGCGCTCCCCACACTGCAGAAAATTGAGTGGGTTATCCAGGAGGAAGGAGGCAGGGACAACACCCAAAATCCTCCATCTTGGTCTCTCACCTACTTCCATGCTAGATCAAATCAAAATCTAAATTTTTCACCCTGTGACAAACTACAACTACATCACTACCTCTTTTCACACACTTGTTGATTCAAGCTAATCCCAAAGCTTTGGAAGCTTTCTTCATGGACAGAGGTTAAAAGCAGTGTTCTCCTGGGGATCAGGACCCCTCAGGACGGGCAGAGAAACATTCCCTGTGTCCAGGATTCACACAAGCCCCAGAACAAAAAAAGTGTAATAGAGAAAGGCGGTTATGATTATCCCAGGCTAAGTCATACCAGCTTTTTCACACACAGAAATCTTGACTAAAAGTCAGTGGGATACCTCACTGATAGGAGCAAGGTTACCCTTGCTACAAGAGAGATCAATTTGGCTGCGTGTGTTTATGAGACAATAATCAAAGAGAATTGAGCTCTGTAGTCTTTCCAGGCACAAGCCTTCCTCTGAATTCAGTAGGACTTGTCTGCGCATAAGAACAAAGATGTGTCCGTGATCCTCACAGTCTTCTGCCTAAAATGGAGCTGTCATAATCAGGTACTAAACAGGATCACTGAGAAGCGAATCCGAGTCTGCTGCCAGCCTGTTACAAGTCAGTGTCTGATTGTTTCAGAAAGCATAAGCTCAACTGACAGAATTGCTTTGTGCTCAGATAATAAAACTGATGTCATTCCACAGCATTTCCCTGGATTTATAGGAGCTCTGTGGGCTACGTAACAGAATTCAACCTGTTATTTTTAGAGAACATACAAATTGAGGCTTGGGACAAGTCTATATTGTTCATGTTTAGCAATCTTTTTTCTCTGAATTAAGCACCTTATTTACCAGTTCAAATATATTTTCAGCATCTGCTGCAATTCTGCTGAAGTTACAGACTTTCTTCTAACATTAAAGAATTATTTGTGCATTTAATTGTTTGCTTGCAATGCTGAGGAATAACGTTTCATGAGTGCTTTCCATGCAGCTTTCAATGCAGTTGTTTTGCCTTCTTTCTGCTTCTCCCCTTCTTTTCTGACTTACTCTTTTTCAGTGTCACTTTATATATTCACAAAAGTATGAAATGCGTGAATTGTCACTGTCACTGTTTTGTTCTTCTCTCTTTCAAGAGCTGACGCCTATGATCCTAGTTTAGCAGTTAATTAATCACAACAATAATTATCTTAGCAGCATTCACAATACAAAAAACGATTGGTAAAAATGTGTTTGTCCACCAAAATACTTGTATTATCCATTTCCTAAAGGCCTATAATGGCATATAAATCCATATATTTTTTTGTAGGAGGAGTGCAAGGAATGACACTCACACTGCAGTAATTATTTTCAGCTGTGAAGAACAAACACTTGAATTTCCAAACTCCACAGGGTTTGAACGCTGGACTCATCCAGAATGAGCTTCATGACGTGAAACTATCAAAGATGTCTTGCTCTTGGTCCCTCCATCAGTAACAGGAGTTCCATTGTGCTGCCTCTGGATCTCTGACACCTTTCAGCAGCTGAAAATCCGGGCTCCTAAGGTGAGAAGGGACCCGTGGAACAAACCTTGTGCCATCCAGGGCAGGACAACTCCCACTCAGAGGCAGGGAGAGGAGAGAGGAATGGGGTGGGGCACTGAAATTTACCAGCAGCTTAAATTCACAGTCCACAGCCCTAGGCCAGGGGTGGGAAAAGGAGCCTCCTGTAGCCCAGGAGCTGCGCTCTGGTTGCTGTGCCAGAGTCTCTGCCTAGGACTTGGAGGAGAAATACTGGAGCCTTGATTCCGTGCTGCCCTGCAGCTTTTAACCCTCATTTGTTGTTGCAGCATGGTAAATCTGCACTGTACCATGTCCTATCTGCAGCAAATTAGGTAAACACTGGTGTGAAAATACCTTCAATAGAGAAAACAGAATTGAGGTGCTGAAGGGAATGTTGTGTTGAGGTATGGGGGAGGCAGAGAATAATTGCACGCTGAATTCAAGTGACATTTCAGTGCTGTTATGAACAGAAGTGCAAGTGCATTAGGAATTCTTGGATGTGCTCCCTCTTTACCTCCCCATCTCCAGTAATCACTTTTTCCTGTACATGTGTACTCTCTCACACATGCTGTTTTCAGAGAAAATTTTCAGAAAGTCCAAACACGAAACTTGAGTCATCCTTCAGTTTTTGGGCTGAATTTGAACTTTTTACCTAGCAGTCAAAAAAAACTGTCTGAATATACTGTCGCCTTGTTTCAGCCCATCAGGTTCCACAAAGGGACCATTTTTGTTACGGGGGCATGAGCACACTGCGGTGGGATTAATCATAAACCCGGGCCTGCGAGTGTCTGTGCGTGTGAATGATGCTTTCTGTGAGTTGAGCTGAGACCAAGAACAAAGTTAAGGCCCGAGCCTCAGAAAGCAGCCTCTGTGCTCTCCTTTAAATGCCCTAATTCATCTCTGGGCCAAAGGGGACTAGAACATACCAAGCAGCTCCCCTGAGGTACGCGGTGCCGTTTGTGTCGTGACGGACGCACAAGGCGAGGGCTTGTGTCAGGTGTACTGTGCGCTCCATTGACAGCTTGGGAAAACCGTGACACTCTTCCAACATTTCCTGCTTCCCGTGCGCAGGAAAAATGTTTCACCTCCACATGGCGTGTGTTCATGTGTCAAGGGGAGGAAGAAACGAGGGAAAAGCCCGGCAAACTCCCGTCCTTTCGCCTTGGTTCAAATCTGAGCGTGGACTGCTGTTTTAAGAGGAAATGTGGCAAAAATTGTTGTGTCTTGATAGTGTTCTTGAGTTTCCAGTCCGTGAGGAAAGGGCCATGGCTGTGCTGTGGAGTAAAAACTTCCTACCCTGTGATTCAGCCCCAGGAGCTGCTCAGCCACTGAGTATCCTGAAAGGCAGCCCCAGGAAAATCAGCTCCAAGGGGCTTAGCTAGGGTGAAAATATTGTGCTGCACTCAGTGGAAATTATTGTTGTTGTTGTTATTATTATTATTATTATTATTATTATTATTATTACTCTCATTTTTATTTCTGGCTAACACACTGAAAACGAGTTGACACCGGCCTCTTAGACCCAGTGAAATACTACTAATTTTTGGCCTGCTGGAAAAAAAACAGTGAGATTTTTAAAGCAGTTTTTCTGAATAATAAAATTTAGAAAACATAAGAAGGCAGCACAGCCTCAGGGACATCTTTTGACACATTATTTCTGGAAGGTTTCCTAGTGTGTCACCACTTGTTCCTCTTCTTTCACAGAGCAATTAAGCCAGCAGGTTTAAATCTGAATTAAATCTTACAATTCAGACCAAGTTGCATTAAAGAAAAAAATTTCATCTCATTTCCTGTGTAAGGGGGCTCCCTGCCTCTGCTTGTGCTGAATGTGTGAGGAAAAGGCATCCTGCTTCACTAAACTCAGCTGTCAAATTTGAGTGTTTGCCCTTGACAGCTCAGGTGTGTTGCCTGCTCTGGGAAGGTAAATCCAAAGTTGCTCCCCTGGTCCAACCCTGCAGGCTGGAGGGAACCTAAGGCAGGAAACAGCCAGCCTCTGGCATTCCTTTTCAAGTCAAACTCCTGCTCCGGATGAAAAAGGAAAGACTTGTGTCTTTGTGATGGTTTCTCTAGTGCAGAAAGTACTGACTTCTATCACCTTGTAGCTCTGGGTTGTTTCCCAGCACCTCGGGTTTCATTATGATCCAGAAGGTAATGATTATGTGACACTGTTCAGTGAACTTGGCTTCCAGGAGTTCAGTAATACTATCCCAAACATTACGAATTAATTTGATAGTTGATTAAAGCTGATGAGAATAAATTCATTTAAACTGCATATAGAGGTCATCTACTTTTCCAGATAGAGTGTGATGTGATTTTTGCAGCAGTTAATGGACATTTGTCATTGTGATTGAGTCTTCTGCATGAAGATGAGAATAATGGCCTAGAATAACACTCATTCTTGTTGATACTTGAATAGCCAGTCTTTATTTCAGTTAAAGTCATAAGGAAATTAATTGGTAACAATCACATTTTGGGATTAACTTTTTGAGTCTGAGTTTGGCTTTCTTTTTTTTTTTTTAAGGGTGAGGTCACTTTTCCTTCCATGGCTTGAGCTCTCTCTGTTTTTTTGTTGAAAACTATGACCTTCATTATCAAAGCACTTGAAGATTGATGAATTAATTCTCACACACTGTCCTCCAAGGCTGACCAAATCTCCTTCAGGTTCAAGGGTCTTAAAGAATATGCAGCAAAATTAAATTAATGCAGAACACTGCCGCTTTTAATGTGTGTTTATTCAGATTTTATATGATAAACTGTGCTCCTCAGGAACTCAGCTATACATTCCTTGTGAAAAAAAAATCTCCCAACACCAAATAAATACATGCTTCAGCCACCATAGTTATAAAAGGCCTCTTCATAGCAGTCAGAAAACTCACACAGTCCCCACTGAAGGCAAGAAAAGTCAATTCACTCCAGGCTTGCACCCACCCCACCCCAGTGAGAGGCAAAATAGAGGAAGCTGGCTTCTTACCTAGAGAATTAAGGCACCAGAGCTCTGTGACTGTAGTAGGAGACAGCCTGTAGGTATTTTTAATGTACTTTGAACCATCTCCACTGCTGCGAATTACAGCTGTGGCGTGTGAGAGACAAGAGGCGGTCCCTCAGCCTGCCACATCTGAAACCATCTTTTAGAGGTTAAAATTCAACACCACAGGATGCATTGCCAGGGTTTATCCTGAAACAGTGGAACCATGGCTAAAGTACTGGACATTTTGCTCTACTTTTAGTTCTTCTGTAATTAGAATGTATAATTTTAAGTCTGTGAAAGGCTGAAAAAGGAGCTCAAGGAGAGATACAGTTTGTTTCCATGCACTGAGAATAGATGATTTAAACCTTCCAAGACAGGTATTTCCCTGCCACAGTGCAGTGGTTCCCTCTCTGAGACATGTCTAGGTCTCCTTCAATGCAGGATACAACAGCCAGCATTTCATATGAGCGTTTACTAATCACTCTTGAGCGGAGTAATTGGGTTTTACATCCTCTACAAAAGAACGAAGTGTTAATACAAAACATAATTTTAAAGGATAGTTACAAATTTGTGGTCTGTCTGTAACCCCTGGGACCTTTTCTGCCACTTGACTCACAGTAGTTGCTTTGATCTCATTTGGTTTTCATAAATTTTGTCCTCTGCCAAGCTGAATTCCTTCCTTGATTTTTAAAAAACTGCTTATTTGATATAATTTTGAATTCTGACTTGGTCTTCGAAAGCCTTTTGAAAGCATTTCACCTATTAACTGCAACATGGTCTAGCTTTAGGCACATCTCAAAAATGAGGAAGTCAATAAATAAATAAATCACAGGGTAGAGGGGAAAATTCCCCACGACAATCAGGCTCACATTCACACTCAAGAGGAAAGCTTTGAGCAGGTCAGCTGGGTGGTTGATTATATTGTTCCTTGGTGATTGACAAAGTGGGAAGCAGAGCCAGAACACAGGTGGAGGCACGTGCACCTGTGAGAGGAGAGATGAGATTCCCACACGGATACAGAAGGAAAAAAAGAGTTTTAGAACACAAGCAGAGAAGCCAATATAACCTCCCCATGAAAAAGCCCTTGTCAAAGGCTCTTGAACAAATTTAAATCTAGAAATAATCAAGGGGATATCACACAGTGCATCCTTTATAAATAAGTGCTAGTGGGATTCACTACTCTGTGCTACCTTTTTAACCCTGCCTGCTCCCTGTAGAAGACAGAACTTTAAAATCCTAACTCTTTGGTTCAAGGAGGCATTAGAGGACAAGAATTTCTTTTGTGAGTAGGGGTAAGGTTATGGCAATGATTGCAGTGAGCGGAAATTCACTACAGGCTGCTGCAGGAAGGTCGCAGACAACCAATTAAATCAAAGTTAATCAGCCAAAGGTTACATCATAAAGCTCTCTGATCTTCACAAACTCTATGGATACAGCTGGAGTGGATTTCCCTGGGCTTTCTGCTGAACTGTATGAGCTGAACTGTATTTTTGCCCTGAAAATATCATAAGGTATTTAGTTTTCCTTGCATCATGGTTCATTTTTACTGCTATGGGCATTGTGACAGGTATTGCCACCTGCTGCAAACAGCAGTTTATTTTAGTCATGAATATTTGATTGCATATGGTGCCAGAATTGAGGGAGAATGGGAAACTTCCTCATAGCAAAAATAGAATACCAACCCTAAACTTCAGGGAATTAGGCATATCCATTTTTAGGAGCTCAGGATATAAGACTGATCCACTCCTGCATCCTTGTGAGGGTCTTTGGGGTTACATCACCGTAAGCCCTTGTGATAGTAACAGAATCATATGGTAAGATCCCCAGATGTTTGGGAATTTGTCTTTGAATCTTATCCTGGCAGCTTTTGTTGCCTCTTTATTCTCAGGCCTTTGTCATCACTGAACGATTATGCCTTAAAATTCTCTGTCTTCCGTGGAAGGCTCAGCAGTAGGAAATGCCAGTCTTTGCCTTTCTGAATTTTCTGTAAAGAGGCTCTGACAAAAATAGAAGTGTGTTGCTGATTCTAAAAAAACTGAGACAATTATTAGTCTTACCTTTCTGTCTCCCTGACTCCACAGCCTCACCTGTCTTGTGAGAGTGGCTGCTCCTGCAAACAGCCCCAGATCTTCTGGCTGCTTTTATTAAAGGTGGTTACTGGTGCTGGTGCACTCAGGCTCCAGCTGTTTCCTCCACACTGGAATGAAATGACAAAATTATTTATTCTCTCTTAATAAGAATTCTGCTTCCTCATTCCTTAGGCTCTGATTTGTGGTAATATGTGAATAAACTTTAACTTTTTTTTACCAGGTCTGTACTTTCTGCACCTCTTCCAGCTGTACCATCATGTGGTGAGCTAGAACACAAAATTATCAGTCAGCAAAATGTATTTTGGAACACATATGAAGAAGGGCTATTATTTTAGATCAGGAACATTCCACATGGCAGATTTGCTCGGGTGCAGGAGCAGATGTACAGGTACAGCAGAGGGGACTCAAAAGGTGCAGATGGGAGACTAAGGGGCAGACAAAAAGACTAATGCAGAATTACTGCCATGGCCTTATGGCCACTCGGTCCTTTCCTTCTGCCCTCCTGAATTAGGGCTTTCAATTAACATTACTGCTACACACCTTAATTGCTGCATTCCTGGCTTCAGGCTGTTTTCCCCTGCTTGCAGCTTCCTTAAAGTATGAAATTGTAATCTTATAAGTGTTCAGTTTAGATATTCAGTGGGCAGCCCCTTCCTAAGGTGTAGAAGTTGTAACCTTGTGAGCTTTCCTCAGAGTCCATTTATGTAACTTGCAAGCACATAAAAATTGCTGATCTGAGTACGAAATGATGCTTTGTAATTTACAAGATTTAAGACCCTCAAATTGTGGGTGTTGAGCTAGGCAACAGCCCAGGTAATTAGTAGTATTTAAATAACTGATTAGACAAAGGAGGGTTTACCCTATTATCACTTAAAGCATCCTTTGAAGTGCAGAATTGTTCCCTTGTGCTTATCCTGGTTTCTTGCCAAAAGTGGATGCAAACTCCTCTGTGGCAGCCTTTAAATGACTATGCAGTTTTCCTTTTGGGACAATATGACAAAAATTCAGATTATCTCTGTTTTTTTTCATACCCATGGTGCAACTAATCTTCCTCCATCTTCATTCTGCAAATAAGTGCAAAGTTATCTTAATTTTCTGGAGAAGAAATGTATGAAGTTCTGCTATTTTTCTACACCTTTCTAAAGAAAAGTAAACTAAGCTTACACGAGCATAACAGAACTATTGCTTTCTGTTGATTCCTCTCTAATTTGGGTTCCTTTGTCTTTATCTAGTTCTGTAGTCCAGACTTTGAAAAATTGTACAATGATCCAGGAAATCTATTTCTTTTTTCTTCCTGACACGTTGATCCTCGTGCTTTAGGAAGGCATTAACAATGCATGAAACAGGAGTCATTACTCACAAGTAAGAGAAATGGTTGTTACAATTGGATTGTCTCAGTTTTAAATCAGTGTTTTGTATTATTTTTAGTAAGTTCCCTCCTTAATCCCCTGCCATCAACAAAGCAACCTAAGGAACAGTTTTAGCATTTGCAAAAAACCGCTTCACGACAGAAATAGGAAAAATAATCTATGGAGTTTCTATTTACTGATAAGGCTGGAATACAGGTTTGAATCACAAAGATCAGATTGCTGAACATATTAAGCAGTGAAACAGAACTTGCAGCTGGACCAGATTTGCTAATGGATACTTCTGCAGCCTGTGGGAATAACTGCAGGTCCAAACAGGCATAAACATTAAGAGAAAAAAAACCACCTTCCAGAAAGGCAAAGAAGGTTAATGAGTTAGCTTTCCATTTTCTGGCTGCAGAGCAGAGTAATTAAAAGGTATCTGAGTGAATGCTATGAGCTGGTGTTCATTTCAGAGACGCAGAGATGATGTCAGCTACTGAACAGCGCATTAGTATAGGCGTGACCTGCTATTCCAATCAATTATCCCTTCCCCGCAAACATGGGGAAAACACATTGATTTAGCCTTGTGATTTTGTTTCTGTATACAGCCTAAATTGCTTTTGGCACCTTGAGCATGAGAGTAATTTACTCTGCTAATACTATGCTTCATGGTCTCGGGTGGATTTGAATACTGCAATTTCCACTTATTAAGCTTATGCTTTCCCCCCCTGTCCCACCCCAACAAAAAAGTAAAAAACAAAAAAGAAGAAATTAATGCTTTTGCAAGTTACTCTTTTTGTCTCTGAATAATCACCTAGTAGATTTTCCATGTAGAACGTGATTAAGATTTAGAAAGAATATTTATTCTGCCTCTCCACTCTGTATACTGTAATTTATGAAGTTTATATTGTAAATCATGCAGTGTAACAGCATGATATTTTATATATCTCCTTTTTTGAATTATCACACAGCTTTTGTCTTAAAATTTGCTCCTGCATGCAGACCTGGACCATTAGGATTCCTTTAATGAAAAGGAATCCTTAAGCCTCCATTAACTTTGTTTCTAGTTTTCATGTGTGTTTCCTTACCTTTTTATCACTCACACTGAAAAAAAGTGCCTTTATTCTGACATTCTTTACCACAGTTACATCACAGTACTCCTTTTTTGTTTCATTCCTTTTCCTTCCAAACATCATAACTACTTGCTGTTTTAACCTACTTTTGTCTCTGATAATTTTATTTTGGGATCACAGTAGCTTTTTTCTCCACCTGTCCATTTCATCCACATTTATGTGTTGTAGTGAGAAATTGAAAAATAAAAAAGTTACTGGTGTCAGAGTACTTTTTTAAGCTCTCCAGTGATTTAGGTAGATCTAAATGCATTCCATTTCAGGAATATCCTCTCTCTTATTGACACTCCACGTTTCATGGTTCTCGGCTAGAAAACCAAATGACATATCGCTGATCATTTATCATTCACAGATGGGAAAGAAGTCACCATGCAGGGTGAGCACACTGGGATGCATGCCTCTCCTCTGCACACTTTGAGAGGCTGACAGAGCTTCAAACTGAGGCAAAATGCACATTCCTAAGGTGGTGTCTGCCGTGAAGCTTTGGTAGGCTGCACACATTGCCAGGTGCATGGAAATGGGCAGACTGTTCCTAACCCCATCGAAACATTAGAAGGGAATGAGTTCCTTCCTTCCTTCCTTCCTTCCTTCCTTCCTTCCTCCCTTCCTTCGCCCTTTCCTCCTCC